>VXAB01012726.1:97786-112661 GCA_013399175.1 Odontophorus gujanensis
TTAATTTTTTCGAAAAAAAAAAAAAAAAAAAAAGAAATTTTATGCATAATAAAGAATACAATCATTTCTATCTCAGTTATTAAAGAATAAAGCTAGAATGAAAGTATTTAGACTCCCATTGAACAAAAAGTTACTGCCTGAGCTGCAGCTTAAAATATTTCAGAGAAAAATATGAAGCATGTGACAAATCCTACTAATGTCAGGCCAGAGTTTTTTCGTTGTTTCTTTTTTGTCTAAGATCTTCAGACCTTCTTTTATGCCTTCCTTATTTCTAAAAGCAGCAGCAGGTTTTTGCTGGCTAGAGAAGGATATAAGCCAAGCCTTGCAAAAAATTATGCAGGCATATCTGACTCTCCAGGTACTTACAATTAAGGATGCAGTTCTTAGATGCAGCTGCCAAATATTTAAAAAAAAATCCAAACAAATACATATTTATTTTTACTTTAAGTAATGATAAATTTCTACATTAAGTATTTACAGTGTCCTTGGTATTAGGAATCCAACTTTGTTGCTTCACTGATTTCAAATCCAGTCCTGCACTTTGTATTCTGTAGAAAACATTTCTTCCTACAGTCCCTGCCAAGAATTTATACAGTAAGTTTCTCATTTTACTGCCACAAATTCTGAAATGAAATTTAGTTTTAGAACACATTCTCATTTCTAACAGGGAATCCAAGGTAACTCCAGACTGCCATTTTGGAACAGAAGCAGTTTATAAGACAAAGGTTATGAATATAAGAAGAGTAGTGAATCTACAGTCATTGACACTTGTTACTAAACTGTTATCATGTGCCACAAGCCAACAAGAAGTGCAATTTTGCCACACTCTTCATGACATTTCTTTAAAAAATAATCTATTCCACTTGAAAAGCATCCATTTGTGTTATTTATAATAGCAACTTGCAGTCAAAAATGTAGGCAATTCATTTATACTTTAATTCATTATGAGGGGTCTAATAACTCTCCACAGTAGATGTGTAGAAAATACAAGAGCATTTAGCTGTTTTGTGTGGGGTGATCTAAGGCATGGGAACTTTTGTGGCAGTCTAAATAATTGATAAATACTTTTTTGTAGGACGGATTTGATGCACAAGGTACACAAAATAAAAGCATTTAGGCAAAAGAAAAACATTTATCAAACACTGACTTCTTTTGAAGACTCTGGAGAAACAGAGAAGCAGCACTATGGAAAGACAACAGATTTCAGGAAAGTCCTCAGGGATTGAGCTCATTTGACTGTGATATCTGCACCCATTTATATATTTATGCTCAGTACAACAGTGACCTCAAAGTATCAGGAGGTACCAAGAAGACACCAAAATGATTGGTTCAGCTCATGGGATGTGATCTCATCACATGTGATCCCTCTGGGATTAAAAACTGTCCAATCATAAACCAAATTTCATCGCAAGTAGTAGGCATAAATGGTGAGGCATGTCAAATGCTCTTTAGGAACTGGGAAAGCCCTAACCCTGATGGGACACCAAAATCATCCCCCATCCTACAACCCAGCCAAACTCTAGCAAATGTCTTTAGGATGTAGGTACTTTATTTCCACCTATGAGTTTTGAAAGGCTTGGCCTAAACCTGGACGTGTTGCAGACATCAGAAACCAAAAAAACAGAATGGAATAAAGATGGCATCAAAAGACATTGTGAGTCTGTTGGACGCAGCAGAAAAACCAGCAAGGGAACAGAAGGGGAGAGCTGAATTCCACTTCATCAGATATCACAGGCCACCACTGGAATGCAGAGCTTACTGGGAAAGGAGCAGGACTCATGTGGAAGCTGCTCTTCAGAAGCACAGCTTTGTGCTCATCCATACAACTGAGTCACGCTTCTGCCTGCCCTCAGCATCTGGGACTACCACCTAAATTCTTCATATATCAATTTTCTTGTTGTGTTAGTTTTTCATTAGCACTGTGGTAAAGATGGGCATGGTCTTCAATCTACTCCCAAGCTCAGACCCATCCCAATGCTCTTCTGACCTCAATGCCAGTGGGTTCTTTGCCTACATGAATTGCCAGAAACCAAAGAAAATATTCTCAGCAATGCTATAGCTCTGAAGAACCAAAAGCCAAAGATGAAAAGCTCAATTATTTCAGAGCCACTTGTATGCTGATTTTGTTGTTCAAATTCTTTACTGATTTGTTTTTCCAAATGCTGACCTTGAATTCAGCACTCCTTTTGCAGGGGAAGAAAAGCTATTTCAGAAAGATGGAATGCAGCTGACCACAGCAACACAACCACTACACTGTGAGAGGGGAACAGTAGAAATACATATAGTGCTGCAGCATCAGCACAGCAGAGCCTCCTGAAATCCAGGTTCCAGCAAGAACACTGGTCCCTTTAAGCAAGTATTGAAAGAGTCAAAATTCATTGCACTTCATATTTTTCTTTTTGCACTTATTTTCCAGCACATTAAAGGCAGGAGCGTGAGGATGTTACACTTCATTTAAAGCATCCTTGATCTTTACTTCACTGTTTGTCTTGTTTGTACTAAAAGCTGTTTCTGGCTTCCCGAGGTAGTCACAGCACCTGGGAGAGAACAGCAAAATGCAGGGAAGGGACTAAAGGCTTTACAGCGATTTCCAGGGCAGTCTCTCCTCTTCTCTACATGAGCTGCCGTTACAGTATACAATCCAGACTTCTGTGATAAATCCAGAAACAGCCTTAGATTCCTGTAAAGCTCACAGCCTAAGCCTGTGGCAGGCAAAGGGTGCCCACATGCTCCTCTGTGAACTACAGCTTTGGAAACACAAAATACTGAAAAACCCACACAGCACTGAATTCTTACTGCACTTTTTGCTAACGGTCTGGAATGACTGACTCCAAGAGGTCATGTAACCTGATTTTCTGAACCATGAATTCATTGTATTTCATACGTATTTTTAAAACAAAAAATACATGCAATGTTCTTTTTGTTCCCTGCTGTTTGGATCTTAAAGACTATGGCTCAATGCTTTGATCTTGAAATATTTTTTGTCTTGTTGGTTGTTTTTGTTCCACCTCCCCTTTGCATAGAAATATTCTTGCTTAGTCACAGGACTCTCATAGGCATCACCAGATACCCTAAGACATTTGATAACATCATGGCTGTCAGCAACTCTGATTACAGTCATTCCACCCTGCCTCCCTGATTTTGTTCTTTTCCCTTTCATCCACCAGATGTCAACTATATTAGGCATCACACAATTACAACAGCTGCTAAATCAGTCCAGATGCCTATTTTCAAAGTGACCATGCTGAATCCTTTAAGAGGAAGGACCAGAGAGCATAGCATTTTGTGCAGTACCAACATTTCCTGCTGTCCTCAACCTTTCCTCTCTGCACAGCCCTGTCTACAGGATATCTTCACACATAATAGCTCATAGGGATAGAAAGGATTGCAAAACTGGCAGAAGCGCTGTGCTTCTGTATTCTTCTAATCCTACCGTGGGTGACAAGGACCAGTTCTTAGGAGATGACTAGTGAAGTCTGAAGGCTGCTCTCTAATTTGTGCTGCAAAAGCCCGAAGCTGCAGCAAGGATTAGCTTTGTATTAGCTGCACTGGTTAGTTACTTTTTTCCTTTCAGCATATCTATCTAGCACTGTTTCAGCTCTAGGAGGAAAATAAATAATACTCGCAAAAACAAATATTTAATTCTGCCATCACAGAGACACTTGGGGGTGACTTACACCATCATTTGGGCCAAATTGCATCTGCAATGCAGGTAACAACCATTGTACCATCTGGCCCATAGAACACATGGTAGCAAATAAACACTGATAGAATCAGAAATAATTCAAAGCCAAAGTTTTGGGAGCCAACCAGCAGTGTCTGGAAACACACAATACAAATTAACTCCTTTGCTTCTCTCTGCAACATGTGTCATGAGACACAGGCCAGATCATTGAAGACTAAAAAGGATTTATGCAAGACCAGGATGTTTTCAGGAAGTGCACACATGCAAATGCACTTCCTGAGAGCAACACAGCAGCTTACCAGCAAGCCTAGGAAAAAGCACTCCTGGTTTCCTCAGAGCAGGGTTGAGCTGCTGCCTTTACATACAGATCACCAACAGCAGCCTGAACCTGCACCAAGCCACAGGGACAGCACACAAAGCACCACATTCAATGTTGCCTCTCCAAAGCCATTACTGCTGTGCAGACCACCAGCCTGACAGCCTGGATCAGCAAAGGGCTCTGTGAAGTTGTACTGCAGGCAAACACAATAGTTTCAGCTGCAATTAGGCAGCTCCAAAGTGTCAAGAGTTGAGTGCTGTCATTAGAAGATGGACAGAGGGAACTGATTGTTCCTTAGTTTGTGTACCACAACATAAGAATTTCCTTTCCAGCCACCAAAGGATGTCAGAATTGCTCTACACTTTTTGCAGAAGCCAACACCAATTCAGCTTTCCCATTAAAGACAGCTCCTGCCTTCAGCACTGTCAACATCCCTATGGGCCAGTGCTCAGCCTGCAGCATAAGCCCTGCTTTCACTCCATCCAAGAGCTTGCCAAGTTGTACACTGAGGAGAGACAGCTTGCCCCAAAGCTGCCTACCTACAGCCAGCAGATTATCATGTGTGCCTCCTGATTTGAGAGAGGCTTTCATTCTCTGCTTGCAAGCAGGACGAGCTTGCACCTACCTCATCTACTCAGAGATATGGAGCAGAGGTGGCTGTGACCCATTGCTAATCAAAAAGCAGCCCTGGTTAATACTAACACAAGGAGTACAGATCTCCCCTGCTGTCAGTTTTTGTATCTGGTGTATCTGGCAGCCAAAGCAGAAGTCATACAAAGAAGGCCAAGTCATAAATAGTTTTCCAGTGATTAACTGGAAAAGCCACTAGCCAAATTCATCCATGTGGAGAGAAAAAAACAACAGGCACCTACTGACTCAACTATATCTTGGCAGAGTGGTGCAAAGCACTGAGATTTTTCCCTACCATTCTGAGAAAGGGTTGTTAGAAAATACTGTGCAGTGGCACAAATCTCCTTCCCCTCAACCTTTCTCCAGCCTAGAGTATGCCGTGCACGGGTTGGAAGGATGGAACAGTTGTGAACTTGAAATAAAAACATGTTTCTAAGATATACTTGTTTTTTTCTGGTCTTCAAAATTCTTCAGAAAGGTTTCCTTTCCAGTTTTATCAGCAGACACAGAGTAGATGCAAGGTGAGCAGAGAAGAAAAATTGAAATCTTGCTGAATCCCAGAAGATAAGCTTGACCCTGGGGTCAACTGTCAGAAGTATCTAGAGGGCCAAATTTCTGACTGCCTCATACCCAGCAGAGCAAGAGACATAAACACACACCCCAGTGCCAAGTGGATGCAACGTACTGCCAAATCAGATGCAAAGGAACATTTTGAGCATGCCTGGCACTGGTGTGAATGATGGTGCAAAAAACTGTAAAAATCAGGCTCTAGGAGACATCTTCAGATGCACCAAGAATGTGCTGAAAGGGAAAAGGTTTAAAACTTTAAGCACATAGCTCTAGGGAATGTGGTTGTTTTGTCTATAGAAGAACAGAGCTGTCAGCAGCTAATATGTTTTCAATTTGTGAAATCCATGCTATTGGAGCAATCCTCACTGGATGCCTTTTATTTACTTCCTTCTTGGCAAAGTCCAATTACTGAGATGCTCCATGAGTGATGCTCCTGGCCATCCCAGGTGACAGCCAGCACTGCTGGTGAAAGCAGCAGCTTTTGGGGCTTTTGTGGATGGATCCATTTCATCCCTCTATGTTTGTCCAAAGAAAAGAAAAGCACTGTCTTGGGAAAAGTCATGCTGAAGTAATCTTTCTACATAGAGAAAAATGCAGGAGAGCTATTATCTAGAAACATTTCCTTAACAATACACACTCAAACATCTCTGAGGTTGTTCATATGCCCCAGGATGACTCATGCTCCTGTGCTGTCTCTTTGGTGCTCTAGGAGATTTCTGCTTCTCTTTTAACCACACAGAAATGACCAACACAGAAAAGGAGACCCAACTCACTTGAAATTAGACAGAGCAGCAATACAACACAAGAAGCACTATGGCTTCTTGTCCCCCATGTCCTTCAGGCTACATCAGCTTTAACAGCTCTGATTTGCAATTTGCGTTGCTTAGAAGAGTCATCTGAGGGGAATCTGAGAGGCTTTGCCCTGCAGCAACAGTTGGGAGGGAAGGAAGAGGCTAACAGTTGACAGGGGCTGGCAACGTTCACTGTCACACAGTAGGTCTGCAGCCTGAGAGATGAAGATCCCATGGGGGCAACAGAATGCTATGAGTGTTTAAAAAACTTACACTTTAAAGAACTTATTGCCTTCTTGCCACAGCTGCTATAGCTCAAGGACCAATCAGCCAAAGCATCCCTCCTATCCCTGGACAAGGGGAAGTACAAAGGGGAGCATTTGATCTCCAGCTCATCATCCTTTCCTACCCACCCCCAGATCCCCTTTTCTAGAATTAATCATCACTTCCCCCTTGTGCATGCATGTATTTTTAATATAGTTTTCACAACATCTGGTCTCTTTTCCTAAGCACTCACACTTCGGAAGGGTGTTTTCTAAGAAACCACAACACTGGCTTTGTTTCCAGCTATCTGTCTTTTATCCCCTTTCTACTTCTAATAGCCCTGTCATAAATACAGTTTTTTGATCTCTAGATATAGGGACAGCTGCGTGCTAACAGAGCCCAGCAAGAAACAAGGGTGAGAGAAAAAAAAATTACTCCTGGAAGGAACGAGTCATGATGAATTCCAGTATCCTTTAGAGGTTTAAAAACAAACTATGGTTGAATCCAAATATTTTATTTTTTCCAGACACGGGGTGGTGCAAAAAAGGCTTATCCTCAAAGCCAAATTCATCCAGCATACGCACCCATTTCTGTGACAGCCGTTCTCCTGAAAAGGTCCTTCCCACAGAGCTCTCAGAAACCTTCAGTCTGGAGACAAAGCACCTGGTGGATGCTTCTATTGAACCCATAATTAGCTCATTCTTCTAATAGTGTTTAGTGGAAGGCAGTGATTTATTTTGACAAAACTTAGTGCTGTAATATCTAAAAGTTTTATATTTTTGTTGCATATACTGAGGGGGAAAAGCCATTAACAATTCTGCATACACCTTATTAGAAAGGCTGCCCACATCCCAGCTCAGACAGAGCATAGCCTGATAAAAAGGCTTAATACATAAATGCTTGTTTGTGTTTGGAAAGCTCCTGGAGCTTTGCCAAACATTCAGTGTGCCGAGGAAATACAGAGAGACAAGGGCCTGCTTTTAAAGCGATGCTTGTCTGCAGCTCTGTATTATCCTGAGTGACATTCTGTCCAAGTACAGTAATAACACACGTCCTTGCCTGCCACTGAAAACGGATTTTAATACCTGATGGAAACTATCTTGCTTCTGGGAACATCTAGACCTGGGGGGAAAAAAAAAAAAAAACAACCCACAAACATTCTGCTTATAAAAATTCTGATTTCTTCACATATAATGAGCCGTTTTCCAACAACAAAAGCCTCTCAGATACTAGGTTGTAATCTCCTAGCTGCTGCCTTGACAGCATTTTAGCAACGCCTATAACTTATACAGAGATGCTTCACCATAGATTTCAAGGAGGTTGAGCATCTATCATTCCAGCTCACAAAGAGGGAACCTGAAACAGGGCTGTGCCTGCTACCAGTGCTCATGCAGCAGGGCAGGACCAGGAAGACCCCCACCTCCCCATGCACAGGGCTACTGCCAAGCTATCCACAAAGTTCTCATCCTGAGGCAGGGAGAAATCACGAGCACACATTCTACATCAACTTGGTTTTTACTTAAGTCGATGAGATGCATGCACAGGAGGAAGGTCGAAGTCATGCTCAGCTGACCCACTGAGCTAAGCTGACATGCACATCTAATCAACGTACCAGATAATGTCACCAAAATATGACATCTATTTATTATCCTGCTTCCTTTCCTTCTCCGGTTAACAGGTGTCAAGGTTTAGGGAATGGTTAAAGGGTTGAGCCAGCAAGGAACAAGTCTTAAGAGAAACACAGAGATGGAAATGTACCAAACAGAGCCCTGCTATCAATTACATCCCCAGAAGTAATGAGTTTTTCCCCAGAGTGATGGACAAGACTTTCTGACAAGTGACAGTAAACTCTCTGATCCTACTGCACTAAAAAACATGCTTATGCCTGCATAAATATTTGCATGGGTGTGAAAGGTAAGACTGTGCAAAGCACCCTTTACTGCAAAGAGCATTGTTCAATACCACAGATAAAATTTCTGCCTTCACTGCTTCACAGATTTCCCTTCGAGGTCCACAGCACTGCTCCTCTCAGGCCCTTGTTTCCCTAAGGGCTCTCTAGGGTGTGGTGAGAGAGGGGTTGAGGGTGAGGAGGAGGTCTGTGAAGACAGGAGTGGGGAGGTAGCAGGAGGGCAACTGCTCACAGCTGAATAAATGGGGGGTGAGGAGTGGAATTTGATGAAACGATCTGGCAGGCAGCATGTCTAGCACAAATTAAATAAAGTGCTCTTTTACACAGCTGATTTATGGAACTCCTTGACAAGTTATTGCAAAAGACAAAGGATTTTAAAAGGATTTAACAGGGGACTAGACAAAGTCATGAAGACTTAGTACCTTAGGGTGTTGATGCCAGCACTGGCTTGAAAGCCTTTAAACCAGCAGTTCCCCGAAACTGGAAAGGTTTATCTGAAGCAGGCTCAGTGTGTGGTTATTTCTCACATCCTCACAGACTTCAGCCTGAGATGGCGATGCTGTGTCCATATTGTCTCTGGCAGCAAGCTGGAGCAGAGGATAGCACAGAGCTAATCCTCTGCAAGGCAAGATGGCAGGACTCAGCCCCTAGCACACAGCACTGGCCTCCAAACAGCTGAGCCATCAGCTCATTTTCTCCTAGATCACTTCTGAGGAGCTTTATGTGCTTTTCAGAGAGGGACCCTGATTTTACCTGGCCATGGGGTCACCTTCCTGCACATCCACAGCCAAGGCCAGCCCAGTGTGGCTGGCTCGCAGTGTGACCAGCAGACCGGTCAGAGCTGTCCTCCAGCAAGTTCCACACAACTTTTTAGATTATCCTTATTAAGTGAAAGAAGATATTTTAAGGTCTTTTTCTCTTCTCATTAAAACCTTTGTCACAAGAATTATTTGTCACCACAAGTTTAATCTTCTGCAGAGTCCAGCCTTCATGTGTTTGCATTCATGAGATGAGGGACAGAACATGATGAGGAAATTGGACCAAATTAACCTGCTCCCATGACGATCTCCAATAATAACAAAAGTGGAAAATGGCAGAGAATTAAACCGCTCTTGACAAAAACTGTAATGACCTCCAAGAATGCCTCTAAAGTAACTGTCCAAGTAATAGCTTCCAAGTGTAATTTCAAGGATATGCTACGCAAACTCATCTTGCAGAATTTCAAGCTACTGGTTAGCAAGCCTGCAAAAAGAATGAATGAGAGGAAGGGGTAATCAATACTATAATTAGCAACACAGTAATCTGAAACAGGGGGATTTGGTTATATAAGAACAAGTAGATCAGATCAGGGAGCACTCAAAAGTAAAGGAGAAGAGTTTTAATCTGATTTGCTTTTAGCACTGGTTAAGAAAACACTTTAAAAATGTTGTGCAGTAGGGCATCTTGCTTCATTACAAACTCAAAATAATCATTGAGAAAAAAATAACAAGCAAAGCAAGCTGATTTCAGATAGGATAGCCTTAATTAGTCAATCCCCAAACAGAGAAATAGCATCCATCATTGTCAGGGCAGAACAAGAATGAAAGGTCATTTGAGACAGGGCCAATCCTCTGAACATAAAGGATGCCCAAAATAAAAGTAGTTCTATCAAGTGAAGAACAGAGGTTGTATGCTACATTTTCCTTTTAAAAGCCAACTGAAGAAGCCAGGGCTGTGTCTTTCTGGGATTAATGAAAGAGAAGGAAAGAAAAACCTTGTTATCATCCTTGTAACAAAGGCTCTATCACCATCTAAATGCTCCTGCTCAGAGTCAGTATTTCTGAAAATGGAGTCAGTGTCTATCACACTGAAGAAGAAATTCAAGAGATTGTCCCTAAATCATAAAAAGAGACAGAAATGTTGTTTTAAGGATAACACTGTGTTCTGACATTCTGGCCACAGGCTACATAATAGTAACACAAAGGCACCCTAGCCATATCAATGCATAACTGTTCATGGTTCAGGGACAGTACAAATGTAAGTCATTCCTTCAAATAAAACCAAGTCGCAGTACAGCATTGTCATAATACACCTCCTTAATCTAGTCAAATTCTACAAGAAGAAAGAAAGCAATCCTTAGAGGATTTGCACTAATTTAAACAGTAATATATTACCCAAGGGCTTAATACTGCTAAACTAGCAAAAATCTCTAAAATGTAATGTGACAAACTCCCAGATTTCAGTTCAGTACAGTGAGCACATCATGTGGGATTCATTTGTTCAACGTCAGATACCTACAGTATGCATATTTACATATGAAAATTCTTTTGAAGTTCACACATGAAGATCTAGATAGATACTTCTGAAGGGAAATCCCTTTTATTCCAGGACTGATGGATGGAGAAAAGCAGCATTGCATATGACTAATGCTAAAGATAAGCCCCATTTCTCCAGACTAAAAACTGGAAGCTCTATGGGCAAAATATAGACTTCAAATTTTGTATAATCTTAAAAGCTAAGAAAGCCTCAGTATTACTTCACTAAAACTGAGCATTGTGTGATTCACAAAGTTACTCTTGTCACACAGAGTGAACCAAATCCTTCTTCTATCATCACAAGAATCTCAAGGGCACTGCCTGCAACATCTGGGCCAACTTTCTGTTTCTTTCTTTAGATACTTCACCTACATGAAGTATTACTTTGTTTTAGGAGACAGTCCATAGCACGCAGTTGCAGTCAAAGATGTCTTTGCCTAGTGAAAGGAGTAGGTAGATGACTGTGTTAGATGTCTTTCACTGGTCCTTTGATACAGCTTGGCTTTGAGGCAAAGGAACAGCTTGCTCTGAAGATGTACAGGCAAGCAGAGGTCTGGAAAACACTTGGATCTTGACGTTAAAATCCCAAGATAAACCCTTGGACCAAAACCAGGTCAAAGTACGCTGTAAAATGAAGGAAAAAGAGAGGCAAAAAATTGCAGTAAAGACTTGGAAATGGTTCCACATGCCAGTGGATGAGTTCACTGTTGGTTTTTGTGCTCTTCCCATTTTGAAGATGATTTTGGTAAAAGTTTAAGAAAGAAAAGCCCTGCAATTTAAATAGACCTTTCTGTCTGTCAGTTAGATTGATTACAGTTTTCTGCAAACAATGCATTTTTAAATAGTTCTGTATAGAGTTTATTTTACTCCCAACATTTTCCCTAATATAAAAACCTCATAACGAATGCAATCACATTTCTATTCACTGTCTCTCCAAAGTCTTCCTCCCTTCCTTTTCTCTGGCCACCTGTTAGCTCTCCCTTCTCTAAATTTAACTCCTTTAGCTTTGTTTGGTAACCTTTTCCTCCTGCCCTCATTATCTGAATTCTATTCCTGCTGTGGTAAAGCTGTGGGGGGCTGGATTTAGGTTGTTATTTTGGAAATGGATGGGGGAGGAGATGATGCATCAGTCCATCAGCAGATGTTTATTTATGGATTTAATTTTTTTTCCCCTAACAAACCAAGGTCTCTACCACCTTTTACAAGGAGCTCCATGCGAAGATAACTCTAGAATATATTATAATACTTCAAAATACATCTGATTTCTGATTGTCTGTTACTTTGAGTAGTAAAAAGGTGCTGATAGTCCTTTACAACTGCAAAATGTAAATATAAGCATGTTGGAATTGAGCTCATTTGTTTAATGCTTGGTTGATATTCCTACAAGTGACTGTGGGGAAACTGTACAGGGCAGAGAGGGGGTCCTGTGACTTGCACGTTGCTGTCCTGTCTCTAGCCAGCTGCTGCTGCTTACCCCCCCCTCCAAACTTGTGCCTGGCACATTCACCTCCCCTCCTATTTATCTACCATGACACAGTATTTAGGAAATTGCCACCTCTTGCTTCTTCATCTCACTTACTACAAAGATTCCTCACTGACCCTTAGCCAAGGTAGATCTGGGTACTGACCTAGAGTCAGTACAAATTGATGATGATACCCATCCACTCCCCTACAGGAGAAACATGTATGGAAACGTACTGTTCAGAAAGGAGGAAAACAAAAAGTGCTTGCAGAATGAAGAGACAGAGAACTGCCTTCCTCATTCTTCCCAGAGATAATAATCTTTGCTGTAGGATCTCAACCCTTTGAGTTGTGCAGGTGCTCAAGGAAAAGTTTTTCTATGAGCTCCAGTCTCCATTTGTAAATTTTAGCAAATTCAGTATTTCTTAACACTTACATAAGAGCCGCCTTAGTGACTTTCCCTAAGCTCAGAAGCCCCAGAAAGTTGGAAGAGACCAAAGAGGAAGCAGGGTAACAGCCATTTGTGGACTGTTCTCCTGAAAATATTTTACCACTAAGATAGACTCAAGGAAATGAGACCATGGTCTCAGTAACATGACCCCAGTGGAAGGAATAGTTGCAGCCTCTCCCAGTATTGTGTTCAGTGTATGCCCAACGCATTCTTCCACAAACTCCTTGACTGCCTCGAGTAAATCTAACTTTGAGCAAATACTACCTCAAGACTTCTATGGAAACAGGCCAATCCACATAAAAGCCATACAGCTAACACACAGCAAGGTTACCAAAAGAATTAATTTGGATGCAAGTAGGAAAATAAAAACTATATCCATATTTCAGCTACAGTGAGAGCATGAAAACGCCGCTCCCAGAAAGCATATACAAACTCATGGTATTTTCAAAATCAGTATCAGGACACAGAGGGGAAATATTTTTGAAATGTTAAGTCTCTGGCTTGACACCAGGCGTTGGTTTAATTTCATTTTGATACTTGATCAGAATCAAAATGACTCACTTTCCCCATGAAATACAAACCTGTACACAACACTAGTTGTTAATTACCATCCCTGTCTCTGTTAAAGAGCAAAGTGACAGTTTCAACCTCTCCCTGGGTGAGCATTGTATTCTCTCACTGTCTCCATCCCTTGCCAACAAATCTGTTGTTACAACTCAAGTGGCACTTGAGATATTCAGCCTAGCATTTCAACAAGAGTATAATAACCAGTAATTTGACAACAAGAAGCCATCTTTAGAAACCTCAAGCCGCTTGGATCTGCAGTAGGAACAGGCAGAAGTATTACTTTAGCAGGTCTGCCCACAAAGGACCTCATCTGTCCCTGTGCAGCATTGATCATCCTAAAGCTGGGAGCTGTAATCTCCACAATATTGCTATTCTAGCTCACTGACTGCATTGATTTGGGATGTTTCATCCTTCATTTATTTACGTGACTACATTATTGCATAAATAATGTTTTGAGAACAAGAGGACTCAAAAGGAGATGTTACCTAGTGACATAGTGCCTGTCCCAGGCATGCCCAACCCAAAAACCCCTCTCCAGCTCCAAGAAGGTCATCTCAGTCACCAGAAAACACTTCACCTATGACTGTTGACAACAGATAGTTCAGTAAAATGTTAAGTGTTTCTCAGGTTCCTTTTCACCTTTGCACAGAGCCTTAACTGGGAACAAATGCAAACGTTGCAGCAAGTCCCATCAATAAACATTCAAACAAACCACGCTATAAAAAGTTACAGCAGCTTCGGACACAAGCAACAAAAATTTAGGTCTCCTTGTTCTCTAAGCTTTGATCTTTTGGGAGACTGATTGTTCTCTCAGGACTTTTTGCATAGCTGTGAATGGCAGAAACAATTGTGTTCAATATAAATGAATGTTTTGAAATGCCCTCCTGGGGGCCTTTATAGATAAAATGAAATATTATAAGATTTAGAATACAATCATAAGGAAAAAAAAAAAAAAAAGCAATATTAAAGTCACTACTCATTTACAGTTGTGGTAGAATTGCATTCACGTCTTACCTAAGAAAGTAAAGAGTACCAGAATAAAATAACAGATTCTTGATAACTGGAGTAATCTCCTGAAGGAACCTAAAGAACAACAAAGACCACTGGATTTCAGCATTGCAAGGTTAATTGTACAAAATTCATCTCCATGAAAAACACTGCCCAGTTAATTTCTGCCATTTCCCCCTCCCCATAAAATAGCTTAAAGCTAGTTATTCATTTCATTGAATTTTTCATAGGGTTGTTCATCACATTTTACCATTGTGGTGAGTGACTAATGACCTTGAAAAAAATAAGAAGTAGCCACACAAGCATTAGCAGAATAATATATACTCCAGATTAAGGAGGGAATATTTAGCATTTGCTCAGTGAAGTATGCAGTTTATTTGACAAAGAGTGATTTAGATGGAAAGCAATGGGAAAACACAAGATGTTTTTGAGAGACAGAGTAGGCATAAGCAAAGATGTGGCTCCCAGGAAAGTAGGACCCGTGGAAATAGCAATGTACTTCCATGCTTGAGCTCCTGTACCTGTCCTATTTAACTCTTTAAATCCAGGGTCATCACAACTAATAGTCTGCACTGCATCTGCTCCCACACATGGGGGATGAGATGAGAACAGCTGACAGGTAACACCAGAATCAACACTTTGCCTTCTAATGAGGAATTACGGCATAGTGAACTGATGAGGATACAAGAAGCACTGCAACTGATTCTCTGTATTGTGGCTTGTTCACAGGTAGCTTGCTTGAAACGGTTAGATCTTTTTCCCCTGAAGCAGCAGTCACTTTACTTTTCACAAGAGCAATCAGATAAAAGCTAACACTACTGTTCTGACCCAGAAGCATTTTACATCTGCTTAACAATCCTAGAGGTCACAGTTGCAATCTATCCAACAGCCACACTCTGTTTTTTGGTTGTAACAAAAAAAAAAAA
>VXAB01012726.1:112692-193565 GCA_013399175.1 Odontophorus gujanensis
CCTGACAAATAAAAGAGAAGTTACAATAGATAAAAATACTTCATGGATACATGTTTAACTGTTGCACCCTGAAATGCCTTTGGAAAAATAAGACAATGCTCAGAGGTTGGCCACATATAGATTACTGAGCTGGAAAATTATTTTGGACCTAAAGTATCTGTACTTCAATTTTATGGGTAATTAAACCTAACGTATTGCCATTCAGAAAGCAATTAAGTCCAATATCTATATGTGATGTCCCCTTGCAGTGAGTGATGGGGAGGAAGTGATAGGATTCACCATGTTGACTGACCATTTCTGGGACTTCTTGGAGCTCCTAGGTCCCCTCATAAAGCATGAATCTGGCAACATGGAGAGGTAGAGCAAGAGGATCTCCCTTACACACCTTGCACATGTTATCAATTGCACGTTCATGGCAGGTTCATTAGCAGACTTGGGAGAGAAGCTGGACAGGAAATTTTCCTGACAATTAGACAGCTTTATCTGGATATCTTTGTACTAAGGAGACAGCAATGGCCAAAGAGAAGACAAACTAGGAATGCAGCAATTATTCCTGTTCTGAGCCTCTTATCAAGTACACTCGGTATGTAGATTTCTCTACGTGTTGGTTTTATTCCTGTTCTCAGAAGACACCAAGTCAAACTGGTTAAAGGCAACAAGCCCATCAACAGAGACATTGCAAAATCACCCTGGGAGAGAGCCATGTTTAGTGTGAGGCTCTCAAATTAAGTCTTAAATACCAGAAAAAAAAAAAAAAAATTCTTCTTTGTGGAAGAATTTTGGGGGGTGGGGGGGGAGGAAAGCAATGCTGAACAACATGCTGACATGGGGAGGAACAGCCCTAGGAGTAAGTCAGCAAAAAGAGCTGCAGTTCATGAGTGGTTGTCCCCAAAACCCACCACTCTCCCTGCACAGCACCAACAGCAATGAAGCATTTGCTACAGGCAGAAACGTGTGCTGGGCTCCCTGGGGCCCAAACACTGTGCATGGGCCACAGCCACACAAAGGCTCACGCATGGTTCAGATGTGACTCAAAGGTTCAAGATACAAAGCACAGCAATAGGTGACCTGCCCCCAAGGTCAGTGAAGGCTCTGAGTTAAGATCTTCTAGGAGGTGTATGGAGATGGGGTTTACGTCAATGGACCCATTAACATCACAGCATTTGTTTTAAATTACGTTATTAAATTTAATAACACTGGGCACTGGGACCTAATTGTGATCAAAAGGTTTGCCCAAGGTTAGAAAGAAAGTTGGTCGCAAAGTCACAAAACCAATCTAATCTCTTGCTGTGCAGTCCTACGCTTTGGGAAGAAGATAATTGTTACTAAAGCTCACCAGTGGATAGCTGCTATGAATAAAAACTTAAGCATTATATGCACTCTCAATTACTATTTTTTCAGTATAACTATGGGACAGGGAAGGAGATGGGTAGAAAAAAGCAAAATAAGCTTACCAAACAATACCTCCATGAATATCATATCAAATCACATCTCAGAGGTTCTATTACAATCATACTGATCAAGCAAAAGCATTGGTCATTTTGATAAGAAAAGTTAGCACCGGGCAGAGATTTCTTGAAACATTTTTCTCCTTTTCTGTTGTTTTTCCTGCTGTTATTTGAATGCATCACCTTGCTACTTCTTTCGTGACTGGGCAGCTTAGTGATAAGCTGGAGCATTACAAATGTTTTCTCCATCTTTGAGAGCAATATGCAATATCATTAGATTTCCACAGTTTGCTTTGGCAATGATACGTTCAACAGACAAGCTGGTCTTCCTATTGAAGAGATGGGACTGGCTCTGAGTAAGCAAGATAGAAGAGGAGCATTAGTGGAAACCTATTATCTCTGTTCAATTTTCCCAAAGAGTAACCAGGGCTTCTTCTGCAACAGAGAATAAATGAAAACATTTATCGTCTGATAAAAATTAGTAAGCTGCTCTAACACCTGCCCATACTGGCATGTTTCCTTGCTGATTACAGTGCTGTGGAGTGACTTCAGATTACAAGCAGCACTGACAGCCTCAGCAACCACCAAACATCCCAAGCTGCATGTATTTCACCTCTTCTGATAAGAAAAACAGCCCAAAGTCCCACCCAAAGGCATTTGTGCCAATGAAAGGATGTGCGTGCTTGAAGTAGAGCAGTACCTAATGCCTCAAGAGCTGTGCACCAGATTTGCTGACAAAGGAGCAGAAATCCACTCACATCCTCACTGCCTGCCTTTCTCCTGCAGCACTGTTCTCACCCCAGGGTTAGGATCACCAGGGGGAGGTACACTGCCCTGGCACCAACACTGGAAGGATCTAACTGGTGCACAGCTGACATCTCTGCAAACCAAACTAGCAGTTCTGTTCCACTCTCCTCCTCCTATTGAGCTGACTCTTACTAAATCACTGCTGCCCATGCTGTGTTTGGGCCTCGGACTGTTGCACCCTAACAACAGCACGTTCAAATGAAGACAGCCCTTCCTGGAGGCTTCTGGAAGAGGAACTTTCTCAAGGTGCCAAGCTTGTGTTCTGTTGTAGTGCCTGGCTGGTTTTACACCCTGTATCACCCATGAGAACATCGACACCTTATGAGCTCTGCTAATGGGCCATATTTCTGCATCACATCCCCCAGAGCTCCTGCACACAGTGGTGTGTGACACATCAGGAATTTCCTAATTTGTTGACTGTCACAGGTTTGCTTTCACCTTCGTAGAAAATCAGTCCCAGGAGTCTAAAGCCAGATTTTTATTCTTGACTGCAATGCCTCCACATTCAGCATGAGCTGGTTAATGACAGTGCGTAATAATAACTGCTCTTGGCTTTCAGATGATGATACATTAAAAGGTAGGAAGGGGAAGTGAGATTTTGCTAGCTGAAGGTTTACTCTGTATGCATACAACAAGCTTTATGCTCACAAAACATAGGGCTCAGGTGGATTTGAATCAGTATCAAGCTGGAGCCTGCGGCAGAACCTTTCTTTATACAGAATGGGTCTGCAGTGCTTTTATGAGCAGAGATCACTGGTTGCTGTCTGCATGTACCCTGCCAATTTTATTTGGCCTGCTAGGACAGAAAGTTAAGAATTAAAGGGAAATATTCTTCAGCGAAATGTTAGAAGACATCTTCCCAGATGCACAGTAGAGCAAAGGAAAAGGCCTAAGGTTCCATCACATGCTTCTTATCTCATTTCATACCTGTAAGTGATAACAAGGGACATATATCCAAACTGTCAGACTTCTTCCATTGTGTAGAGGGACAGAAGAGGACAACCCAAAGGAGTTTGAGTTTGTAAAAACAAGCTGGAGGGCAATTAAAGTTTCTTGCACAGGATAAACTCATTGTCTCATAACTTCCAAGCAACTTCCAGTTACCCTAGCAAGGTAGGAACAGGTTGGACATAAAATTACGAAGCATGAAAGCCTTTCAAACTAGAAGTCCTTTAGATGAATTATCACTCAGTATCTATATAGTCAAGTTTGATTTTGCATATGGTTATTTTTGCCAATAATGCTCTGGGGGTGGCACAACCACCTGCTGGAGAACCAATCTGCGACGGCTCTCACCAGCACAGACAGCTGGGCAGGGCCCGTGTCTCCTTAGCATGCTTCAGATCAGATCTGTCCAGATGTGACACAGTCATGCTGCTCACCAAAACTTTAAAACAGGATCCCACAACCCCCTCCTGCAAAGTCAAATGGTAGAAGTCCCCTTCAGCTCACCAGCAGTGCTGACCTCCCCGCAGCATCCATCAGGGTGAGTGGCAGATGTTGGATTCAGTCAGCCCTGTGTGGAGCACCTCCTGAAGCACTCATGGGCTGATCATCAATCATTCATAAGCTGCTTTGTGTCCAGAAGTTCTGAGGGAATCTTCTGCCTATTGAAAGCCCCACAAGCACTGTGTCTGTCACACTGGGTCCTGATGGCAACAGCAGGGTGATATGCCCTATCGTAGCTGTCATCTCTGCTTTAAGGATCTGACACTTGTGGAATTGTCTGATCTGAGTCAGACTGAGGTGCATGCCTCTGGGAACTGTAGCCTCAGTAGGGAAAGAAGTGAAGGAAAAGGAGAGCAGGGAGGATGGAGGATATGGGCTTCATTTTTACACCCTCATCCATCAAAGGCAGGCCAGCCATGCTGACAAGAGAATGACCAGGCCAAGAAGCAGTCAGATCTGCAAACCCAAAACCTGGACAAATCAACAACATGAGGTCTGTGCTAACACAAGCCCTTGTTAGAAGCTACAAACCTGTACAGGCTTCTGGGAAAGCCAAAATGGGAGATGATGATACAACTGGAGAAGATGACGGGACACAGAGGGCTCAGTATTGTTTGCTGTCACACAACAAAGGAACAGTTAAAACGACTCAGCTTCAATAAAATGAATTTTACATGTCAGGTCAGAGCAGAGAGAATGGCTGCCCTCATCTCCTTCCTGCCAGGGTAGTGAATCTAGGACAAAGTTACACTGCTGAGTAATTTATTTCACTCCGGCTGAAAATATTAGCAGAAGTAGCCTGGGAATGCTACAGAATATGGTCCATACATTCTGCATTTCTTTTCCCACCTTGGGAGAAAAAAGAAAACAAACAAAACACACGGAATATCTCAACAATTCATCTTTCCTACAGCTGTTTCTCTGAACTGGACTCAGCATGTGGCAGTAAACCCATTTCAGAGCAGCTAAATGCACAAACCATTAACCTAAAGGTGAGAAGAGTCATCTAGACCACTGCAATGGCCTGTTAGGTGCCCCACACTGAATGCTTCTACAGTAACTGAAGCGCTATATTACTGAACATTCCTTCTACTAAAATTCTGTTTTGATAGCTGTATCATGTCATGTTTCCTTAAAATACAAGGGAAAGCCAAACAAAAAAAAGTCTACAGCCACAGAGAGGAATGCAATCAGAATGATCCCAGCAGAGATGCAAAGCAAGCAGTGAGACACCTTCCTCATTCCTTATTGATTAGATTTCTTTTGGTCATCTGCTGATGTGGTTCCCTAGCATATGACACCCTTAATTTGTTTGTTTTGATGAAGTTTTCAGGGGAAATTTTAAATCTGTAAATAAACAAATAAATAAAACACATAATAAGAACCGAACTGACCTCATTCAAGAGGACATCTACAGAAACCAAACTCTGTACTGTATACACCCATTGACAATGGGATGCCTACTGCAATTCTGTGGCACAATAACTCAGATGCTTTCACACCGCAGGATAGCCCAAGCCCTTAGTGAAACTGAAAGAGCCTTATTTGTAGCCCCAGGATACAGCATCACTCACATTTAGGGCTCTGAATTCCAGATTCAGCTTGTGAGAACCATCACAGTGCCGGCAGAAAGATGGGCTGCATCCTGCAGTGCAGGTTATGGCACTTTGGAACACGACAGCACCTCACTGCAGAGAAGGAGCAGGTGGAAGCACTGACTGACAGAGCTTAAGTGACCAAAACAGGGCCCTGCAGGTGGCACTCCACAGACCCTCCAAAGGTTTCCCTGTCTCCCAACCTCCTTCCATCAGCAGGAATCCCCACCAGGCAGAAGATTTGAAATGAATGTGTTGTCTTCTCTCCCAAACACTCATGCCTCTCCTGCCCTGAGTAACCACTTAAATGCATTAGGTGACAAATGTTTTGTTGTCAAGCACTGCCGAAGCCCCATGGGACGTGTCTTCCGACATCTCTGCTGGTAAACGAAACAGTGACATAACAACATGACAGGGGATTTAAAAAATTAAGTCTTCCCAGACACTCCCTGGGGGTGCTTCTGCTATGATATGCAGGCTGGCAGCGCTGCTGCTCGAGATGCCACGTTCCCACATTTCCTTGTTTTACAAGAAATGGATTTCACTAGTT
The DNA here is from genome assembly GCA_013399175.1 of Odontophorus gujanensis. Classification (NCBI taxonomy): domain Eukaryota; kingdom Metazoa; phylum Chordata; class Aves; order Galliformes; family Odontophoridae; genus Odontophorus; species Odontophorus gujanensis. Next base: position 118,542 of record VXAB01012726.1, read on the forward strand.
AGTGAATCTTTAATGTGACAAAAGGAGGGGACAAGGCAGTGATGTTAGAGTGCTTCTCTTTGACAGCACCCTGCCACAGGAGGTGTGTAGCAAGGGCTGCCTATGGAACAGTGCTCACATTGCTCTTGGGCCTGCCTCTGCACAACCAATCACTTCAATCAAACCAATAAATAAAACTTGCAAAAGGAATAGATGAAATATTTGGCATGCGAGCCTCTTATACTGGGAAGTGCTAGGAGGGGAAACAGAACTGGAGGGGATGGGCCAGACAGCCACCCAAGCAGAATCATAGAATCAGTAAAGTTGGAAAGATCATTCAGTCCAATAATCAGCCCACACCTGTGACCACTCCTGACCATATCAATCATCTACCCTTTTCTTGAACACCTCCAGGGATCGTGACTCCACCACATCCCTGAACAGTTTGTTCCCATGCCTCTCCAGTGTGGGTCAGGCAGGTCCCACTCTGTCCCTTCCTGACTGTTTGAAGCACAGCAACACATTTCTCAAGATCACTCAGGAGCCTTCGTGGCAGTCCACCAGCTAAAGCTCTTATCAATGTTCATCTTCTCACTTCCAGTACCTGCCACTGTAAATCATACCTCAGAGCAATGCTTAAAAGAGAAGGCATCTAAATCACAAAATAAAACAGGTCAGAGCTGCAATTATGATCAGTGAAGCAGGCATCAGTATGTTGTGCATAATTAAAATGACTGTAGGACTTCTCTATAAATATCAGCCAGAAAAGTGTCTCTTTGTGTGTGGGCATAAAAATGAGATGCAGGAAACAGCCTGCTATGATGTGACAACATGACCTTGGAACAACTTTCTTGCCTCCACACCAGAGTAATTACATTGTTGAAATGTCTGATTGTGTCCCTCTTGCCATCAGCAGCAACCAAGTATTTGCAGCAATGAAAGTGTAACTGCCAATAGTTCAATAAGGATCCAGACAGAGAGAAACTAATTTTGTGATGGCTGTTGCTCCTTCAAGTCCTCTGAAACTGCTGCTCCAGGAGCAAAAGCTCTTGTTTTCTCCTTTAAAAGTCTGAACTCGGCTTGGAGATGAAATCCACTCAAGATGATAAATGGTTGCCATGCAAAGCTTGTCTTACACACATCTTTAAATATTTTACTTACTGCTCATCAATCTTCCCCATTCACGCAGCATTCTCAACTACTTTGCAGTAATGGAGCCAGCTCCTTCAGGGAATTTGGGAAGCAAAATACATTCCCACTCTTCTCAACATTATGATGACAGTAACTAAAAAACTAAAAACTAAAATGTTCAATGGGAGAGGATGCTATAAAGCAGAGAGCTGCTCCAGATCACTGTTATTACCAGATGGGGCTGTGGGGCAAGGACTGGCTCCTGTTGGCCCCATAGATGACAGACAAATCTTTGCAGCCCACACAGGATCTCATGAATCCCAGAATGTGAGCAGCTTCATAGGGAATTCATTTCATTCACAAGAGTTGACCAACAAACCAAGTCTGAAATGCAATGGTAGGTCCCACTACAAAATGTAACAGTTGAATAACATCAGTGTTAATAAGGCAACATAATAGAACTACTCCTTTTATCACAGAGAACCAAAAAGTTTAGCCAGTGGCAACACGCATGGTATGTTTTTACTCAAGACTATTTCAAAATCAAATTCTTTAATCTATAACAACTTACCTCCCATTCAATAACCCAGTAATCCCCTTTGATCAGCGTAATGCCTGGACACATTTTTATTGACCCAGTAGTAAACTCACAGGACTTACCATTATTTTACTAGAAATGACTGGATATATTTCTTCCTGCAGCCAAGTATTTATCAGGCAGAAGGCAAATACGTGATTCATTGACTCATAATACATTACAGATAAATAATAATGAAAGATCTATGCATCATTCTTGTCAATGTGCTGAAAAGATTTGCTGAATGCTCAGAGGTCAGGGGAAAAAAAAAAAGTCAAAATTGTTAAAATCTGCAGGAGAAGGGAATAGATACTGACAGATAGGCTTACTACCAATAGGTAATGGCACACAGCCACAAAAATCAGACTATTATTACTAGCCAATACATGGCCTGATGTCACATCTCAAAAACACAGCGTCATCACCATATATTCCAAATGAACTGGTCCAAATTATCCCACGATCCAAGGTGTAGTTGTAAAATATTTAGGAAGCATTTTGGTTAAAGAACAAAACAAAAGAACACAGGGTTTAAGAAATTTCAGGATATCTTTGCAGATCTCGCAGAAGCTGAACAAGGAAGAGAGTACTGAATAAATTAATCTGTATAAATGATTTTTCTATATGAAATATTAATGTGCTGGCCAACTTTCAAATGTCGCAAATCAAAATAAAGGCTCACAATGAACTGAAATGGAACACTGAAAGAAACTAAAGCAGGGAACAGTTGTTATTTTCAATCACTCAAATATAGATCTTCTTTATAAAGAATAATGGTGCATCCAAAACGGTCATCTCCTTAAAGTACATAAAGCACTAGAAAGAGAAGGACATAATACATGACTTATTGTTGCAGTGTTGTCAGGTCACCATTTTCTTTTTAAGGTGTTATATTGCTTGAGCTTCTGTAGGGAATTCTCCCTAATAAATCCCCTTTTTATGTTCCCTTTCAGGACTATCATTTAAAGGATGGTATTAAAAGATTCAGAGAGCTTCTGGAATAACTGCTTGGATCTGGTAACCCTCAGTAGAAAGGAGCACAGCAGCTCCCTGTCACATGTCCCACTTGAATGATAACCAGTGCTGGTGCTAGACATTTGTCAGGGAGTCTAATAAGCCATCTGGATGCTAGAAGGATTCCAGGTTCAGCTTCTGTAGTGCTCTGGAACACCCTCCTAGCAGTAGGATTTGGGAAAACTGAGTAGACAAGGATGTCAAGCTGCTGCAGGGTTATCGGGGGCACAGTCATCATGAGAGCTTGTATCCAGCAGGGGAAAGAATCCCTCTTAACTCACAACCATTGCCTTGGCTTTTGAAGGAAGCTCATTCTAGAGCAAAGCATACAGGGCATATTCTGTTGGCTTAGCAGTGCTAATACGATACGTCTGAATTTGTTCCTCTCCGATAGACAAACATGTGTCTACGTAGACATGTAAGCATGTGTACACACCTCCCATAACTTGATTCTACCTAACTAGCCTGGATATACACCTACCTTCAACCCTTAGTCAGGTCAGCACCGGATTATCCTCCCTGTGCACACAGGGGGAGCAGGCAGTTCTGTCACAACATACATGCTGCGCTACATCCTTACTCAGATATAATGACATGTAAAAAAAACAAAAAATCTCTAGTTTGCAAAATATTAAGGCAATGCCATTGTGATTCAGTGCTAAACAAAGTGAAAGAAATGTTCTTAAGTCTCAGCCTCCACAAGGAATGTTTTCCATAGAGCCCACGGGTACGGTTCTCTCAGCAGGCTGGCTGTGCTGTACCAGATCACCTGCCTCCCACTGCCCAAACTTGGAGGAAAAGAAAGAGCTGCTCCACAAACACTCCTGTATCAAAGCCTGTTAACTCCCTATCTGCCCTCCTCTACATCCTTCACCCTTGCGGGAGACAAACTCCATTCAAGGCAACTAACAAAGAAAGCTCATTTCCTTTGAACTTATTTACAAGTTTTACCATTAAACTTGCCCACATTATGCAAGCAGCTTGCAATCTTCCCTAATTCTCTGACTTTAATTATATAATTGAACAACCCAAAAACTCATTTTTTCCAGGAAACATTAAACATTACCATCTTAATGAAATTCTTAATGAAACGGTCCTCTCTGCATGCAAATGACTGGCACTGGATTTGCTTATCACACTGGTAGACAAAAGGACAAATGCCCTTCGTTCTGTCAATCGTCAGGAGCGACAGCCCTTTTGCCAACACTCCTCCTAGATAACATGGAGGGAATCACAGACAGGAGGAAGGCAATGTGGAAGGGTAAAGAAGTGGTCAGGAAGGGCTGAAAGTTGCAGGAGACCATAGGGGAGAAAAAACAAAGCTAAAGCTCCAGCCCTAATCAGCAGCCCTCTGTTCTGCCAGTTTCACGGGAGAGGAGAGCTCAGCCCTTACCAATGGGGCAGGGAAACATTTCCGGTCATAGAATCATTAAGGTAGAAAAAAAACCCACTAAGATCATCTAGTCCAACCATCAGCCCATCATCAGCATGTCCTCTAAACCATGCCACTCAGTGGTCCCATGTTCTCTTCTGCTGTCTTACCACTTGCCCAGACATCACTCCAAACACCACACAAGTCCAAGACTTGACTCACACGGTACAGTTCTCCCAATACAAGCCCACCCTACTCACTGTTAGCACTTCCTTGAGTTTAGGTGACTTTAGGTAGCTAATGTACAGTGTGGTACCAAACTCTGTCCAGCTGAAAAGTTTCACATCTTTCATTTACCACCATCACATTGTTGTGCTTTGTACCAGCAGTTCAGGCTCACCAAGAATGTCTTTCATTATTATCCCTACCCAACCACGCACAGTTCAGAGACACAACTTCAACATCCACGCTTCTGCAAACAAGGCAGACCCCAGCACTACACATCACCAAATCAGCTTGCTCAACTCTCTTCAAAATCTAATTCTTTCTAAATCTAATTCTCAGTGATTGAGAGCAGAATGGTTTTATTCAATAAGCATTAGTTATTTTTCTCTCCACTCTCCTGCTTCGCTGCACTTCCAATGTCCTGCCCCCTTTAGTCCACAGACACTCCTCGTCATGCTACAGCTCCCAGATTGTTCTGATTATTTATTGATAATAAACATCAGGCCCTGGGTTCCCTTCCCTGATTTACACCCTGAACTGCAATTACGTGGCACATGGTCACAGTAAACCTTAAAACAAAGAAAGAGGGTGGCTGTTACTAATTTAGAGGGAAAGAAGGAAAATCTGAAGAGGTTCAGCTGAGATGTCAGTATGGCAATACGCAATATCGTTCTCCAAGTCATGCAGGTGACAGTGCCCCAGCATTACCTTAACCAGAAGGTCTGGAAAGGGGATGGAAATCTTGGAAGATTTAAAGATTCAGCAACACTTTGGAAATGGTCTCAAGTTTAGGTCGTTCTACTGCCTCATACTCCTGCTACTGTGAGATGGTTGTTTTCCCCCAAGAGATGAGTGCATCATGGCCTTTTCAGTTTTGAGGCTAAAACACGTAAAAATCTGAGTCAGCTACAAACATCTGACAAGCTAGTTGTTTAGCAGATACAACAAGATACACAACCTGTGCAGTATTAACTGAGGTAAATTCCTAATGCCACTTTGAAGCGAAACGTTAGGGAGTCTTGCTCTGACAAGCTGGATCTCCACTTAGATCTCCCAGTTGAAAACATCTTCTGAGTTCTGCCCAGGTTTGCAAGCACTTTCAACCTGCTCAGCTCTCCATTTCTCCTTCAAGTAATATTTCCCCAGCCATAATCCTACTCAGCATTGCACTGGGATTTATCTGTGCTGGCACCAGAAGTCCTTTTTAAAACTGATATGGAAAAAGGCTCTTGATCCTGTGACAGCTGACAATCCTGGGCAACGACAGGAGAATTTTAGCTCACAATTAGCAGTCTTAGTGCTCAAACTTTCCAACTGAAATCAATTGATGCATCTGCCCAGAAGGGTAAGAGAACATTCACAAGGCACAAGGGATCAAAATGTGGCTCTCAAGGCCTACTCATTAAAGAAAAATAAATTGAAGCAATTCCATGAGCTTCAGAAGGAATTCAATCCAGTGTACAGTTTACAAGCCACTTTCACCAAGTGCTTTTCATTCAAAGCACTCTACAGGAGGGAAGCATCATTACTTGCTATAACCCCAGAACTTCCCCCTGTTCTTGTTTGTTTGTTTTTTTTCCTATATGATTCTTTCCACTCTGCGTATTCCCTAGTTGTGCAACTTTGTCCTTCACATCACTTTCTGTCCTTTGTATCCCATGCTGTATTCCTTGGCAATTATTTATAGAAGGACTCATCCACCCCAGAACCACATCCCCAGCTGTATGTCTGTACAGCTCGGCCTGTTTGTCTCCCTGGAATTCAATCACCTTTCTGCTCACGGGCTGCAGCTCTGCATTCACAACAGCTCATTCTCTCCACAGCAGCAGAGCTTGATCCCCCTAAATATAAGATTCCCATTTGGTCTACAAATAGAGGGATGAACTCTAATTTGGTAAAGGTGAACCTCTGAGCCCAGCACAACACCAAAATCCTACTTTACTCTAAAACAAAGTTGGGCTTTTTATTTGTCCCAACAGAAAGAATGATTTCTTTTTTATTATTATTATAGTAGCATTTGTGACAACAAAATACAACATCTCAAAAAAACATGAAAGGAACAAGCCTTCAAACAATAGCATGATCCCCCTATGTTCCATGGGCAGAGGGTTTTCTTCTGCCCCATTCGATTTTTTCTATTACCTTTTCCTTTGTCCTACATTCCTCTTTATTTTTAAAGGAAAGGAATGCATTGCTCTTTCTCTTCTGCCTGCCCTGAAGAGAGGGTATTTCTGACTTCTCCCTGGCATGGCTGCTGCCCACACACTCCTGCAGCATCAGCTTCCAACCAGCTTTCCCTGGAAACATTTCCGAAATTAACTTTCCTTCCGTAAGAAATTCATACTGATGCCCCAAACCCAGCTTGCTCCTGTGATGGAGAGAAGAGCTGCTCCATCACTAGGCACAAGCGTGCACTGAGCAGGGGCAGCTGCTGTACCTTTTCATACAGCTGAAGCACTCATTTGTAACGCAACGAATCCCAGTTAGCCCTTAACCAGCAGAGAACCTGCAGTGTTGGGGTGGGAAGGGATCCCTTTAGCAATGGGAAGGGCAGGCAGAAATTGTCTTGGAGACATTCTCAAAGTGCTGACTGTGCTTCTGACCACCATGATCAGCCTCCTGGTCATGCTCCACAGCTCTGCCCAAGAAGGATGCCCTTTCTGAAGGAGGCATATTGATGGCAAACAACCATCCCACCACCCTGCAGAGAAAGGTCACTAGCATCCATCTCATTCACTCTGCAGAGATTCTGCAGATTACAATAGAGCAACTGTATTATTCTGGCTAATAAGAACGTAAGGTTTCATTAATGACTTCCACAGCCACTTAAATCCAACCTTAGCAAATTAATTTTGCAAAACAAAAAGTGACTAGACAAATAAACTCCACCACAGCTTGACAGCCAGTAAAATTATGTGAGTTAATGTTTGTTTAGAAAACAGACCAAGAAAGCACAAGGGGGAGCAAGGAGTGAAGAATGAACAAAGTATTCAGTCAACAACTGGTTCTTAAATCAGCTCAAGAGACAGAGAGGGCAGCCCTAGCTCTGCTGCCACTGCTTTGCAACCAGCAAGGAAGACAAGCACCTGCATGGGTTTGCACAGCAGTCTGAACCCCAGATCTCAGCCACCCGTAGCACAGGAATCAGTTGGTCATACCAGGAGCATCCTGTCCTGTGGCAAACCAGAGGTCACAGCGCTGTTAACAGAGATTGGTTGCACTGCCAGCATCCATTGCTACCCACGTATAAGCACACACAGACACAAGGTAGAGGTTTCCTAGAATTATACTGGCAGTAACATATTTGCAAAGTACTGAAGTGGAAGCAAAATCCATATAGAATAAGAACTTAGACTAGTTGCTTTTTATGGAATATTTCTTTAGAAACCCAAGAGATATAGCAGGAACCATGCCTGCCCCAAACCAAACTTCCAGCCCCACCTCTTCACGCTTAGAGGCAATATCAGGACTCTGCAAAGGGAATGGTCATCACTAAGGGGGCAGCTCCGAGCCTCACCCCAAAGGATGTTTAAGGCAGGCAGTTGCACAGCTCCTGTTTCATGCAGTACTGCTGCAGACTTTAGGAAGGTGGGGATAACAGATTAGTTTTACCACCCAGCAAGTCTGACTTTGATGACATGAACTTTGTCTCTGTGAGGAATGCAGAATGGCCTCAGAAAAGGGCTAAAACCAGAAGGCCCCACCACTGCCTCACTGCAGCTCTGTGCAAGCACCACCGTGGAAAGGGGCAGAGGCTCAGGAGCAGCAAACCGCATGCACTGGTGCTACATGGCAATGTAGCACACCTCAGAGAAACCGAATTAAGCATTAGCAATGACCCATTTCCTTGCTCAGTGGGGAATGGTGGAGCTAATCTGGCACAGAGAGGAACACGCTGCGGGCTTTCCTGCACCGCGACAGCGCTCGCTGCTAACGCACACACCGCCCGCGCTAATCCACCTCGACCCAAAACTGTTGACTGTTTCTGTTGAAAGAAATAAGTGGGGGATTAAAAGGAGAAATCCTGAAATCCAACAGACTTGAAATTAAGCTGGCAGGGAGAGCAAGCTGCTGAGGAGCAGCAGTTTGCACTAAGGGGGGACGCACAGAGCTGCTGCAGGTCAGGGGACTTGTGTGGGGGATGGGGGGACTTGTCCCCTCATCAGCACTGGGGTTTGGGTGTTTGATCAGCTCCTCCGACATTCACCGCCCAGGGAACACGTCGCAGTGTGACAAACCACACAGCCAGCTGTTCACACTTCATCCAAACTGCAGTGATAGCTGCTCCCAATGCTCACCACCACCTTCTCCCCCTGCCACACTCACTTTCCCTTGCCTAAACCTACAGCCATTTGTATCTCACTCATTACAAGTTATATTTGCCCCCAACTTCCTTTAAAAAAAATAACATTTCAGAAGATAGATCCCTGGCAGATCTAACTGGCAGAGATCTGCGACCTGAATCAGAGCAGTGCTCTTATATTCCAGCTGAGGATCTGAACCCACAACTTCCACTGCTTGAGCTGTAATAGAAGAAGGATGAGACCAGGACATTACATGCCTGGGAGACTTCCATGATGCTTTCAGGTGCTGCAGAGAGCAAAGCCAGCAATTCTACCATTCCTAAGCTTTATTCTCTCTCAAGCAATACAACAGTGCACAGGGATCTTAGCCAGCAAGCATACTCTTCTGATTAATAAACATGCCAAGAGCTGTCATGAAGTCTTGTGGCAGGGTTAAAATTCCAGGGACACATGTCTGGTCCATTTTATAATTCAAACCTAACTTGCATTCATTTTTTTCCATTCCAAAAAGCAGAAGATCCCATAAGTCTGGCAAGGTGCTACTCACAGACAGAGCTTCCTCAGTCCAAGACTTCTCACGTGCACCACTTTTGGCAAACACTTGCAAGTTTGGACAATTCAGTCAAACTGGAAGGGAAATTAAAGCTACTAATTACACCCAAAAACATGCAATCAAAATAGACAATTGAAACGAGAAGGGGTATACATTTCATCCAAGCACACAGCAGAGTAAGGTGAGTCCCACGGTCTTGTTCTTCCTTCTGACTGCACAGATTTAGAGTTCATGTTTTTCCTGTTTCTCAGTGGGTAAGTCTGCTGAAGATAGGATGATGGAAGGAGTCATCTCAATTTACAAACAGCTTCATCTCAAACCAGAACATGCAGCCGTTGCTTTCAAGATCCTGCAAGACTGCCCTCCCAGTACACACAGCAGATTAATCTACAGAATAAAATAGCAGATAGGTAGAGTAGTCCTGGCCATGGGACACTGTGTACAATATGTGACTTCACCTACACAGAAGTCAGAAAACACAGTGTGACCAATAGAAGAAAATCCCTCTATGGAAGAGTATGAAAAACACTAAAAGCTGCCACATGAACACTGCTTTACCACTCCCACAAGAAAGGGCACTGCTATTTCCTTAACAGTGTGCATTGCCACACACACAAAGAGCAGCACTGGAGGGGAGCAGCCCCAAACCAGAGCTGCACCCACCTCACCTCGAGCACAGGTAGCAAAGAGCCCGACCCCACAGACACCTTGCAGGGGGAGGATTGAGCCCAAACCTGACAAATGTAATCAGCAGGAGGGGGAAGACATGCCCAAGAATGCAAACCCATTTGTTTGTGTACTTATCTTTCCATTAAGATGATGCATTCTGGCAAAGTGTGCCACCCTCAGCATTTCTGGTCTTTTTTCTTTTAAACACCTCTGCACATCTCTCCCCCAGGCCTGGGAGTGCGAACAGAGCCCTTCCCCAGCAACCTCATTTCTTAGTTTGCCTATCACTACTAATGTCTTGAGTTAACTAATTGAATTCAAGTTGCTTAATTGAAACATGTGAAGTGCAGCGCCTGTTCATAACGCAGCAGGAAAGGGAGAAGTGTGTTTCAGAGCTGTTTGCATTTGTGGACAATTTTTTTTTCCTACCTTGTTTTGAGCATCCTGTTCTACGTCAATATTGTGGAGACTATTTGAATTCCTACCTAAGAGCAAGAGAGGAGATCTACCCTCTGCACAACAGCATTTCTGTAAGTTTTGTTTAGCTTGCGTGGGATACAGTTAATTACAGTAATTTATCAAAGTGGCACAAGGTAGTATTCACACACAAAGTTTTTCCTGCAGTCAGAATCCTTACTTTTATATGAGACTGGGTTGTGCTAATTGAATTTTCACTTGGGTAGATAAAATCTTTAACAACTCTGGAATAACTAAGCACTCTTTGTTCAACGACGTGAATCAGAATGATTTACAGCACCTTTCACATAATCATGTTAATTTTGCTTTCATATGATTAATTAAAACAATATGTTCTTTCTTTGTAAAATAGAATTAGCGCACCCAAGGAGACAGGTTCCATTGCAAACTTCTTTTTCTGATAATAAAAGCCACTTTCACGCACCATCTTTGTGGCAAAGAGAAGTAAACATGCTTAAGTTGGCAAGAAAACTGCAGCCAGGGTCAGATCCCTTCCTGGTGCACCACCAATGAGCTGAGCAGATTGCACCAGTGAGGATTTAGTCCCGTTGCTGTGAAGCTGGCCTAGACACCCCAACAACAGAAATCCCTCCCCACTGCCATAGGCCCTTACAGGCAGGTGTCACTTCCTGAGCTGCCTCAGCATATCTGGGGCCAAAGTGAATGACACACCAACAACAGAGAATGAACTGGATCATGCCTGTGGTCCATGCTCCAGATTCAGCCACACCTGTGATTTCCAAGCACAGTTAAAGCACACCCAGAAGATATGCTCTTCTACCATCCATACTCAGTTCAGCATTCTCCCCTGCACAGCGATCACCTGCTCTTGGGGGAGAGGTCCCTGAGTGCCACTGGCTGATGTTACATGGGCACAGTGAGTAACAGTATAAATGATAACAGACATTTAGCAGAGACCTGAAGCCATCTAGATGCAGATGATCAAGCCCAACATCACACAGCTCATTTTACTCAGCCCTTTTCAAGGCTGGCAGAGGGGTTTTAGCCCAGATCTGGAGCCTCCCTAAAAGACAAACCATGAGCTCTCTGCACTTCCCTAGCAGGCCCAGAAACCAGAATCTAACCCAGTATCTGAAGGAAGTTCTTTGAAATTATGGGATGATGATTTCAGCAAGCAGCAATCCCAACATAACTCAGCGGGTCATGACTGCGTGTACGTGGTCACCACCACATAGGGTGACCCAGAAACTCCCACGCTAATCCCTTTATCCAAAGGTGACAAAGGGACATGGAGGCAACGGGTGGCACCTCAGCCAAGCCAATCAGTCACGAGAGGGGGAAGTTTGGACAGTGCTGGTGATGCCCCAGGCAGCTCTGGCTGTAGCAGACCATTTGATGGACAACACTTGAGGTGCTAATTAAGCAGGTGCCAGATTAACCTGGCAGTGCCCAGCAATTCCTGTTGTTGAAGTGGACAAACTGCATGTAGGTAACAAAATAATCAGTAGGAGCTGCTCCCACAGTTGGAAAAGTGGACAACAAATTCAGCAGGGCCCCACTCTGTGCGCCAGGTACCAGGAAAATAAGTATTGTCGCAAAAGCTGGGGTATTTTTTGTTTGTTTGCTTCGAATTACAGCATCTTGGCAGAGCTATTTAGATCCCCTCTAAGGTAAATCCTAATGGAATACCCTGGATAATGACACCTGCTATATGAGAGTGGCAGAGCAGATCTCATGGTGGGCTCTAGAGGAGCAGCAGCTGCTCTGGCTGCTAGCAGGAAAGGAAGAGAAAACCTTAAGAGACTCTCCACTGGCACCAAGGGGTTGATTTTGCAACCTGATGCACAAGGACGTACACTCACAACTGCCATTACCATTAGCAGCAATCATGGATGGCTGAATTCCCCACATACAGTACTGAATATTTACCTCCACTTGCTGCCTTGTTCTATTCCACTCAGAGCCTGCTCTGAGGTGCTGGCCCACAGAGGTTGCCCACTTACAAGTTTCCATACCTACCCAAAGGTACAGGTTTTCTCTAAGAAAATCGCTAGTAAATCCAGGGATACTGAACACAGAGAAGAACCTCTCGGCATTAGTGCTTGAGAATTACATGGAGTAAAACTTCCTCACCTTCTTGCATTTCGTGGGTTAAAATATTTATATTAGTGTCAAACATTTTTCATCTGCCAGACTGTTGCTGTACTGCAGATGTGGATAACCTAGTGGTCGATGAAGTATCTGTAGTGCACAAAGCATCCATCTCTACACCTCAGTTTGCTTGCTCCAGCAGAGATGGGTGTGTAGTAGTCTTAAGAATTCCCATTGCCACAAGGAAGTCACTGTGCACACAGACCTCTGCAGGGCAGAGGATGAGCAAAACAGCAAACCACATGTGACAGGTCTCTTAATGCATTTCATGGTGGTGCTTAGGGCTGTAGTCAAACTATCTACTATCAGACTCTAATTCAAGTGTCACGACTGCTTCTCTTCCATGGCTGATTAGCAAGCTGCATTTAATAGCCCTGGTCAATGCCTGGCCTCAGTCTCTCCATGCTTTCTGCAGCTCAGGCTATAGAGCAGCTGCAGCACAGGTAGATGTTGCAGCCCTTGGATGATCTTGTGCTGAGGGCAGAATAAAACAAAACATCTGGAAAAGCACATGAACAGACCAAGGGGTGACTTTCAGCTAAGAGTGGTTCAGCCATGGTCAGTACAGCCTGCACATCCTCATGCTGCTGGAGCCAGAGCCCCTGCACGCTGCAGACCACAGCCACCTCTCCACTGGTTGGCATTCCTGCTTCTCTAAAATTAAATTAATGGCTGAATTAAACTAATAATTGACTCGCTTCCAAATATGGTCTCCTGGTACACTCGACTTAGAATGGGCTTCTCCTGGGAGGCAACAGGGAGATCTAGTTGTATTACTTATGGAATCAGGGCTAATTAAATTAATTTTTTTGAGAGAATGTACTTAATTTCACAGATGGTGGCTGCCTGTTTCTCATGTAAGCAGGGCCACACAGCTGCCGATAACTTCTCAGTTTCCCCACAATGTAAGAGATGATAAAGGCTCCAATTATTAAAGTCACCTTGAAAGGGAGGCCTTCTGCCAAGGGGAGACCCAACAGCGGGCCACCATTTGGAAGAGCATCGGGTCCCTTATTCCTGGTACCTCACTGCCATCCACTCAACTCCCACTGTGGCACAGAGGGCACAAAGAGAGCTGCACTCCACTGCGCTGACATTATAAGGCCTCCAGTATACGATTAAATTAAAGCCTTGCTACTCCCTCTAGGACCACATACTGTTACTTGCAATACAGTTGAGCTGCACTTAAAACGAGGACTTGTGAAAGGAATAGACTACCATAAAAAGAATTAATTTTCTGCACTCCAGATCAGAGCTGAAGCACTCGAGTCAGTCCTTCGGAGGTGAATAACCAAAAAGCAGTAAACCTATTAAAAAAAATAAATTTTTACTGCACAAAAGGGGTGAAATAGTGCCCTGTCACATGAATAGCTCAGTTACATGAATACATTTTCTGTTCCGCAAATCAAAGTGCATTTCCAAGTGAAAAAGACCTTTTTTGAACAAATGCCTCTTTTAGGATTAGGCATGTTGGAACTGTAGCCCCACTTTACAACATGGCTGTGCATTAATTAGCAGGTTTTTACTAGAACAAAAGTTATGGATGCAGTTAGCAAGAAAATCAGAGAGGATGATCAGAATAGTGGGGCTGTGAACAGTAACTGAGACAATTCTGCATGCAATGCACTCTGGAGCTGCCACCTTTGGTCAGTGGCAGCTGAGGGTGGCTGCAGGCTTCAGGTGGAAGCATTGCTTAGAGACAAGCACTTCTTTTCCCAAGGACTTAGTTGATCTGGAGTTTCCACCTGCAGCCACAGCATATCCAGTCTATTTAAACCTCCACCCTTGGGTTCCTAAAGGTTATGGTGAGGATTGGCTGCTGTCAGAGGTTCTGACATCAGGTCCTCCCTCTGCCTTCACAGGGCCCGTGCATCAGTTGTACATCTCTTCAGTAGTCTGAGTCACAGTAATCTAAAGCTACACTACCTAAAAGACCTGGGATTTCAGGATAAAAGTTTGGGTCTCCCCTCAGCCTGACACTGACATATTCCCAATCCAACTATGCAGATGAAGGTAGGAGGCCCAGGCTTTCACAAGAAAACTACGGCTTCTATGTGCTACAGCCACAAGAAAATCAAAGAGCCAAAGTTCAAATGGCAGAATAACATGGTTACGTGTACCCTAAACATCACCATGATGGTGAAAGCATAGTCTGCCCTTGCCCACATCCCACACAAATTCATGCAGTCTCTCTATTCTTCCATAGAAACAGTTAATTTACCTTAAAAAGAAAAAAAGATGTATCCAGATTCTGAGGAGTTCTTGCTGCTTCTCACTCTCCCCCTGGAGGAGCCTCTTGCAGGGAGTGTTCAGCACAGTACGGGGCAGCCCTGCCTGGCAGAAGCCAGCTGATTGCCAGGCTTTACACATCAGCAAAATCCATCTTCTTTTGGGTCACTTAAAGAGCTAGGAGTCCAACAGCACCGCTCGCAGTAATGCATTCCTCCCCCTCCTCGCTCCCCTCTCAAACACCCTTTCAATTTTGCTGGACTAAAGCAGGGGTAAGGTCAGGCAGCCGACAGGGCTCCTGGGATACTGCAGGGGCCATAAACCAACCAGAATTAAAGCAGGATATATATGCCAGGTTATCGAGCCCATTTCCTGCCCAGTGCAGTTTAGTGGCCCATGACACATTCCCTGGTGCTTTATCTACAGGTCCTGAGCAGGACTCGGAGCTATTCATTCTGGTCACTGGGATTCTGCAGCTCTTCAGGTGACCTGCATGCTGGTTTGATCCTACACCTGCAAAGATTGTCTTGTCTAAGAAAAAGCATTTGGTTTATAAAGGCATAGATAAGAACTTACTCCTGCAGAGATGACTCCCCAAGGTTTCAGGGTTTTATGCACTACCAGCAAGTTCATTGTACTTGCAAGATCTGTCCACACCTCCAGTACTTTAAAATCCACATTAGAAAAGAGACTGTTTTCCACTCCACATCCCCCCCTTCCCCTTCTCTTTAGATTTTCATAAGGCCAGAATGGAAGAAGGGGAAGAGGAAAAAAAGTCACAAATAGGACTAGTTCCAAGAATATCAGCTACTTGTCAGCTCTGCAAAATATCCCCTAATTTATAGCGGAGAAGTGTATAGGTTCTTTCAGAGCAATATGTCAAAGCTTTCTCACTGTGATACCTAGCTTTATTTGGCCTTCATATTATGGACCAAATTGGATTTCTTTGGTTCTGGATAAAATGCATAAGGGTGATGTACACTGTGATTTATTACTCTAAGTGCTTAAAATGCCTCCCACTAAATTTGTTGTGACCTTATCACACTATTAAAACCCAAAGTAAATAAGTGCAGCAAGTAAAGGTTAACAACACACCAAATAATAGCAAGAGCAGGGGATGAGACCCGCTCACATTACTGGCATGCTCCAGGGAATGGCATCACTGCATGGTTTGTCAGTGTGAGGGGAGAGCCCAGAGGACACAGAGCCTTAGAGATGGCAGAGAGACAGAACGGGCTTCAGCTCCCCAACCCAGCAAACATGACAGCCCAGCTCAGTGCTTTGCAAGGACACAGTTTCCTGAACTACTCCCACCATCTGTGTCTGCAGGATGCACAGCTCCTCAGGTTGGTGAACTGAACTGCTTCCACAGGAGGAAAGAGGTCAGAGCTACCCACTTCTGGAGCAGAAAAAACATCAGAAAGCAAATAATACATCAATGGAAGACATGTTATCATCACTATGTTCAGCACACAAGTTAGCATCCCTTTCCAGACAGAACAGTGAATCCTTCAGGAATAGCTCTGCTAACACAAGAAGAGCCTTTGTAGAAGGAATCTCCCACTACAATTTGAAAGTGGTCATCAGCACAAGTTTATCCCAGCATTTTAAACAAGGGCACAGTCTTTCATCCACGTACTTTCCCTATAATAATATTTATTTATTTCCTAACAGACCACATCAAGGTCAGCTTAGGTTCCTATCTGTCCAGTACCTAAAGTGAGACTACAAGAAGGCTGGGGAGGGCCTCCATCAAGGAGTGTTGTGACAGGATGAGGGGGAACAACTTTAAACTAGAAGAAAGGAGATTTATGTGGGATGCTAGGAGGAAATTCTTCACTCAGGGGGTAGCACTGCTACCCAGAACTGTGGGTGTTTGATCCCTGGATGTGTACAGATCATGAATAGGGCACTGGGCAGCCTCAGCTGGTGGGAGGTGCTCCTGCCCAAGGGTTGGGACTGGATGGACACTTAGGTCCCTTCAAGTCAGCCATATTGTGATTCTGTGATACCTTCTCATGGATCTCTCAGATGTTTACAGGTTACCAAACAGCCAAATAAAAATACCATCAAATAAAAAAACCTCTTGGAGAAACATGAGCAACAACTTATGAACAAATCCAGAGCAACTCAAGCAAAAACAAACAAACCACTTCGAAACAGTATCTTACGGAGATTCTTTGCTGTTTCGTAGAGGTAGATAGTCTCATCCCCAAGAACTTATCATTACCAGAACACCTTAAATAAATAACATAAGCTTTGTGCAACTCAGAGCAATGGGACATGCATTCCCACATTCCCCCTCAAAAAAATCAGAACCTTATCAAACAAAAGCAACATTTAAAAAAGCACACTTCATCAGGAAGCCTCAAGGAAGTGTCTGAAGTCACCAAGGCAAAAGAAAACCAACAACATCTGCTCCTGAATAAAAGCTGAAGCTGGCTTTGTGAGTTTGGCCTCCTCACTCAGCCTGGTTACAAAAGGGGTTTCGTTCCATAATAAAAATATTCCTCTGACATTCCAGGTGAGTGTGAGCTTCTGAAAACTTACCCAAACATTAAAATGTTTGAATATAAAATGCAGTACTCCAGACTATGTTTTCCTTTGATATATCAGCAAAGGCAAGGGAGACTCAAGTCATAGAATCTCCTTATTTATTCTAACAATAATTACGATAATAAATTTATTATTTTCATAATTACTACATTATAATGTGGTAATAGGTTCACATTAATTTCAAAAGTCCTACTATAAGGCATTATCCAAACAAAATAAGAAACAATTAAAATTAAATTAATCTAAAATCCCACTTACAAGCCATTACACAAGCAAAATAAGTAATACATACCATGAAATTTATCTGAAATCCT
Organism: Odontophorus gujanensis; assembly: GCA_013399175.1. Classification (NCBI taxonomy): domain Eukaryota; kingdom Metazoa; phylum Chordata; class Aves; order Galliformes; family Odontophoridae; genus Odontophorus; species Odontophorus gujanensis. The sequence continues at coordinate 136,054 of VXAB01012726.1, forward strand.
ATTAAAAACGATGACTTTAAGGCCAAAAGAAAAAAAAATCGTTAGAAGTACATGAAAAAAAATAAATAAAATAAACAGACTTTTTCTGCTGTATTTCTCCAGCAGAAGCAGCTAGCTAGCCATAGTGCCAGAACAGAGAGGCCAGGGAGACAGCAGGCAACAAATCCAGCAAACCCAGACACCCCTCATAGCCACTGCAATCCCCCAAGGCTGGTCCTAGTTCACCCTTTTCATTCAACCAGCCTCCCCCCTAAATAGTTTTCTCAGGGTGTAATCACACCAGTCACTCACCATCATCATCGCAGCCAGGACTCCGAATGCCTTCAAGCCTCAGGGTGAAGAAATTCCTTCCCTCTAACTGCAAATAAACCCCATACTTGGTCTCTTCTCCCTGTGTGCCCCAACACACACCTGTGTCCCCTCCAGCTGATCATGAGCACCACCTGTGCTTCCCACCCACCCCCAGTGCCCCATACCCCCCTCTCTGCTGAGCTAACCCAACTCCTCAGCCCCTAATCACAAGCACCTGGGTGGGTTCAGTGTGGATACCAATTACACAAAACCAGAGTATTTCAATGAAAAGAACCTTTAAACAATTGGCATGTGTCTGTTTTGGTGAGTATTTGTGCACTCACAGAAAGCATAGATGGTCTAAGGTTGTTATTTGTTCCCTTGGGCTTCTGAGACCTTCGTGGCACGACCTACTATCTTAAATCATAAAGTGCTTTACTGTTTGCTGCCTGGGGGAGCATGTAGCTACGTCCTGCCTTGGACTTTCTTTTGAATTTCCCTCCATAAAGCCATAGCAGTTTATAAGTTAAAACCCTCTAGGTTTTTCAAATTAAGCCTGTGTCAAATCGTTCTTGCTGGAGAGGTGCATTTTCTCTGCAGCAATGAACTCATGTTAAGGCCAAAAAAAGCTGTGTAACTCATACAATGGTAACCCTAATGCACTTAAACAGTAGATCTCAATATCTAGATCATATACAGTAGTAGGGTGAATATCACAGATCAGATTAGCATGTTATGCCCCACAAAGGGCACAAGGTCCTAACAGTATCCTGTTATACAAGGAGCTCAGTCTGTGCCCCATTTTACATTTGAGAATATGTCCATGTTCAGAATCACATTAAAGCAAATACTTAACTCCACCCTTGTCAGTTAACTCCTGTCTCTGCATTCCTGAAATGAGTCATTAACTGCATTTCATCTGTTCAGTTCCAAAATCTTTAAATTCAGCTGCAAAAATGGAACCCCTTTGATCTCAGATTGCCGCTAATTCATAATTAATAACCCAGACTGGAAGGAAGGGGAAAGCTTCATCCCCATTAGTCGTTCCATTTAATATGTTCTGGTGCTTCAATTATGCAAAACCCAACTCTCAGGGTCTGAGTGCCTTCCAAAATGTGAGTCAATGAGGGGCAAAAGAAAAACCCAGACCGAATTATTCCAGCTGTAAATCTTTATAATAGCATAGATGTCACGAGAGTGATATCCAACACTGAACAATTCTGTTTATTTTCTGAGCTGTTGCTCCGTAGAATTCCCAAGGCATCCATTAATGACTTCAGAGAGTTCAACGGAGGAGGACTCATTCTCTCCCTCTTATATTTTTTGGTCAGGTCATTATGCTGCTTGCTGTAATGACCCTTTTTGGCTTAAGGCACTAAAAGCCTCAGAATAATATATGTCCTGGTAAGCGAGTAAGTGAGAAAGAATAATTAACACAAGTCATTTTGTCCTTTACTTTGGAGAAGGCAACTGTCAATTCTTTCTGGAGACGTTTAAATTATAAATGTTAAGGATATGAGTGCAATGAAGAAAACAGTAACGTGCAGATATCACTTGGGCAAAACACGTTCTTCTGAGGGGAGATCAACAAAAGCAAGACTGCACAGCAGGGAGCTCAGTTAAAATGGCACAGATGCATACACCACCTTACACAAACATCCAGCAACGAAAAAACATACATATGGCTGTACGTAGCAGCTGGTTGTGTTTAAAGAAATGTAGTTTGACTTACAGTTCTCGTAGACAAAACTGTACTAACTCCCAAGAATCAGAAGGGAACTAAAGAATGCAGTTGCACCGCTGCTGTTCAAATGAGGTGAACGTCTTCACAGCACAGAGTGTCCCACTGAGATCAGCTAGATTACCTGTTCAGGATGCTTAGGTCTGATAGCTGTCCAGAATTTACCCACATTAGCACAAAAAGAAATATTGTACTTTGATTTCCCATTGGCTTGTGTCAAATGACTGACGGAGATCACGCTGCAGCAAAATACAAACTCCAGCTGAACATTTTCCTGGAATAGGTCCATGATAATGTCTCTTTTCTAGACATCACCACAACTGATACAGGTGCTTATAGGATCTCTGCTCTCCTTGTCACTGACTTTCTAGAAATTTCATTCTCTTCCACACTTGTCCCCACACTTGTCCCCAACTGTCAAACTTGGTCAGCAGGTTTTGACAGCACTGGGGCACCTGGAAGATATCTGCAAACACTGCAGGCAGAATAAGTTTCCTTTCTTTAGTAAACCATGGTGAACAAAGTTTGCAACAGAACTTCACACCCTCTCTTTCTCCTTTCTTATGGTGAATTTCCCATAGTGACAGAGTAAACTCAAAAGCTTAGAGCAAATAGAGGGAACATCTTCACTTGCACTTCCTGCCAGAATATATGTCAAACCCATCACCTAAACATCCTTACATTTTCCGTAACATTTTAAGAGAGAAGCCATTAACTTTTAACAATACTGAATGTATCAGGTTCTCCAGACTTCCCTTGCTCAGCTCTTACTTCCTTGCCAAAATCCCTTCACTACTTGGAAGTCATGGGGTACACCATGCACTTGCCATTGCTTTTGCCCTCACAGCATTATATTCCCATCCCAAATTTCCCTTCATTTCTCAAGGGAAATTTATGGCACAGCCTCCCACGAGTTTATGAAAAAGAGTCAGCCTGGTTCTCTGGGCAGGACAGATCCTTCCTCAGACTCCAGGACAATGGCCACCCTACACGTTACACAGATCCCATAGCCAGCAGGATTGGGGTTTTGATCCAAGGTCAGTTCTTTCCTTACATTTCACTTCTCTTCCTTTGCTGCATGTTCTCCTGTTGTTTCTATTTTTCCACAGACACCTGCCAAAAGAAAAACAACTCTGCACCTCAAAGACATTTTAATAATTCATATACAACTTCAGTTCCCACAAGTTTAATAAACAAGTACTTATTAGAATACAATCATTTCCTGTTAGAATGGGCAGGTTTTAGGAATGAAATAACAATAATTGTCTCTAAGAATATGCATGAATAACAAACATTCAGCCCTCCTGGTTTTGCTGCTTGGTTCATTTGCATCAAAGCCTTCCCTGCTGTTCCCCTCGCCTTTGTTTTAGCAAAGATTCTGCTTTTAATTGGGTCCAAACCAAAATCTGTATGTAAAAAAAAAAATACAAAGAAGCCAAGCACAGCAACCAGCTCATCCCAGCACCCATGGAAAGTAACAGGAGGGAGTGAAATTGGATTATTTCATGAGCTCTCTTGGATTCATAGGAAAACAATTTTATTGAACTTGTAGAGGAGCCTCCTTTAGCCCTCTGCTGGGATGGGTTAAGGCCCACATTGAAGTTTGATTTATCACCAAGTGGAAACAGTGGAGAATACAGTAGCCTGTGTGAAACTAAAATAAACCAAACACTGTTAATTAGCATCTACAATAAACACATCTACTGACTATCACACATGTTCCAAGTTTGCTAATCCCAAAAGCTTTGGGCCACTATGCAGAACTCCCAGAGGTCAAGGTGTTTTTCTTTAAGGTCTTATTTCTTGCTGCTTACAACTTTCAGCTCCCAAACTAAAAGAGCTCAAGTTTGGCTCTCTGTAGATGAAAGCCTCACATCTGCACTATACCAAAAGGGCTCCTAGAGTACAGAGTAATTCCTCTGTGCCATGCAGTTTTCCAGTAAGAGTTAAACACTGGTAAAGCACAGTGAGGTCTGTGGTGAAAGCCCCTAAAGAGACAAAGTGCTATTTCTTCTTACAGATTCCACTTTTCAAGCTTTTGATGTTGCTGTTATTTTCTTCCCTAACAGAGAAATAACTGAGCATTAATAGGGCTCAATTCTTCAGCAGATCTTTAGCTGATATAAATTAACATAGCTTTTCTTCACTCTCCAAATTCATACCTTCTTATCAAGCCAGGAGTGCATCTTTGGTGGTAAAACACCATCAGGATTACAACAGTTAGCAATGAACACCTTCAAGAAGGTTAAAAACTCAATTTCCTTCAATTTTGGTAGACCTTCTCCCAGGTCTAGAAGAGGAAAGAGACTTTTATTTCAGTATCACAGTGTGTCCACTCTCCAGATGAACTTGAAGGCACTTAGTAGAGAGTGTGGCACACATTGCTTCTTCCAGCTCACTTTTCGTGGTGCATCAGCATAAAATTGGGCTGGGAAAATGTAAAAGGAAAAAAAAAAGAAAAAGAAATCACCAACAAAAAATAATGAGCATGTTTGGATCTAACCTAGTTTGGGAATCCCTAGGATGCAGCAGAATTTGAACTGGCTACCCAGTTCCAGCTGAATTAAAAAAAAATAAGCACTGGCTTCTTTTTAAGCTTTTTTATGTACAGATCAAACAAACAGACTTCCAAGTGCTTTCACTTAACTTTGATGCCAAACTTTGATGTCTTCACCATTTACAGTAATCATTTTTATGTGCACTTAATATTATTTTTTTTTTAGTCCAAAATGTTACACATAAAAACACCAACTTCATTTGAAATATGCAGCATTTTTGCTATTCAAAACCTCTGCATTTATAATTCGTTTCTTATCAGCAGACTACTTCTGGGGCAAAGAGAGAACATCAAGTTTTCAACGCCTTTTAGTTGATTTAAATTAATATTTTATGTTTGTATTCAAACAAGCTGGCTAATAGAAGGGCTCTGACATTTTTTCCATACTTTTCCTGGCACGTCTTAAATAAGAAGCAATGGTTATCTCTCAAATGTTTGGTGCTTTATTCCATGATGGGGACCCAAAAGATGACATTTCTACATAGTTCAATCCATTAGAGTCATTGCTCATTAGCCCTGTGCTGAGGTGGGGAGGAGCAGCTCCCCATGGTCTCAAGAATAAGATAACACATCGATCCTTTGCTTTAAATGCAAATGCCTATTTTGTGTACTTGAATGCCCTCTCCCTCAAAAAACAATGAAGGGTTGCAGTTCTCTAGCTGTGTATTTCCACCCAGCTCTTTTCCAAGAACACAGAAAGCCAGACATGAGTGAAGTTTTAATGAAAAGGGGTCTGAATGATTTCTATTGCATTTAATAACCACTATATCACGGTCAGTAGATGAAAGTGCTGTATTGGATTCCATAGCTGACAACAGTGTTGAGTTAGAGGATAGCCTTCAATTAGTCTTTCTCCTTTTAAAACTGACAGAGAAGGATCATATTTGAAGATCACAGACAGGGTCTACAATTAAAGTCTAGAGAAGGAGGGAACTTAGAGAAGAAACGTAGTTACACACAGCCCACACTGTGGTGTTACCCCTTATATAAAGAATACATTTATGCCACTATCCAAGAGAACAGAATACAGGGGGAAAACTTCCCTCTTTGGGGCACATGAAGGAGGAGAGCACTGAGAAGCAATCATTAGTAAAATAATCAGTTGTCTGCTTTGCGCAGTTGCCATAAAACATCAGTGCCATGAGTGCAAGCCTAGAATTTTGGCCCCAAATATATCATCTCAAACCTACTTCTAAGTTAGAAGTGTCACTTCATGAAAGCTTTTTTCTTTTTTGCAGCCTCTATTTTCCAGCCAAGTTTAATGCAGCAGTCCTTGAAGAAGGAAGAATGCTTTTGTTTCACATGAAAGGAGATGAGCACAGAAAAGAACTAGCAAGAAATCCAAAAGGGGTTAAATGAGCATAAGCAGTCGTTGCAAAAATTTCATCAAGTCTCACTTATCAGAGAGAAATCATATTAAAGGATATGGTCCAGCAAGGAAAGACGTGCACTGCACAGTAACTTACTCAGATACTTCATGTGTAAAGTAAGCTGCTAAGAGCACAGTCCTTAAGGATGCTGCAGGCTCCCTGCAAGTTACCAGTGCTCACAGTTCCAGTGGTGCTGAGCACACTCAGCACATTGCAGGACTTACCTCCAATGGCTATCTGATCCAAACACCAAACTCTTAAACAAATAAAATCCCTGCATGCTAGATCAGGACCGGAAACCACTGCCTGCATTACTGACAGATTAAGATTATCAAATGAATAAATCTAACATGCAATAGATAAAACAAATACTCATTAAAAATATAAATCCCTCAAGATACTTGGGAAAGAAATACATTCCCAATACAGACTCTGAAAACCTTTTAAACAACCAACTTAGCCAGAACAGGAATGGATGGAAGGATGAATAGTAATTGCTTTTCAAGCACCCCACAAAAGTAGTGAGTACAGCAAAAGAGATAATGAAAGGAAAATAAAACTAAGAGCATCTTCGGAAAATCTACGACTTGATGAGAATGGATGGGAATCTCTGCTTTGAAATGTGGCATTCTAGAGACAAATGCAGCTGTTTTTTTTATCTATTTAGTCAATAGTTTACATGGTACTGCCAAGAGCTCCAACAGAAGTTTCTATATACTTTTGTAGATAAGAGACATAGCTGCACTACACTCCAATTCCAGTTGCTGCACATGCACATCTCTCAGTCAAGAAGGGGACATTTGTCCTACATTTGTAACACCAGTGGCCACGAGCAGGATAAAAACTTAGCAGGAGTTATTTCAAAAAGGTCACTGCAAAACCATGATCTCGGGATGCTTCCCCAGTGGACAGGACAGACAGAACCTAGCTCCAGCACAGTGATAAAAAGCATTTATTTGCTGGAAGGAGACATACCAAGACACAGAGGTCCTATAGTCCATGCCGCACTACAGTGGAGTTCAGCTGCCTCCTCGTTCCACTGAAAGCTCCTTTTCTGATTTGCAGCCTTGTAAGAGCTTTCCAGTACTCTTCAGCTCAGAAGAGAGAGGGCAGTAGGATGAGGCTCATTATTAATAATTTAATTAGCCATTTGGGGGGCTTCTGGGTTTGTGCCAATTCTACCTTCAGAATTTTAGGACACACACTGCATAAGGGAAAACAGGACTTCTGTGCATGCTCTCAAGCTGTTCCATTACACCTGATTTATAGCATGACACTACTTGTTCTAGCCCATAACCTTGAGCTTGTAAACCACACAGGGGAAAATTTACTAACTACTGAGTTCATCTTAAAGCACTATTGGGAATTCTAAGCAGGCAAAACTAAGGCAAGGTGTTGGGGACATCTAGAAGAGCTAGTTTTGAACAGCAATCTTTTAATGACACTGTCTAGCACACCTCATGGGCCACTCTATTTTCTTTTAATTATAGCTTTAATTTACATGGCCAGCATACAGTAAGGTCCTATGTTTGTCTTCCTCTGAAAAAGATAATCAGCAAGAAAGACCAAGACACATTTCATTTCTTATTAGCTGCATACACTGATGGAGTTTAACCACAACAAGTATAAATGCTTTCATTCCATTTGCCTAAGAGTTTGATTAATAACATAAGTCAGAACACAGTTCTGCCAGCTTTCCTATTGGGAAAGAAAGAAGGATCATCATCCACACAGCAGAACAATTTCCTGGTGGTGAAGGAGCCTGCACCAGCATATATAGGAAAGCAATGAGAGCTTGAACAAGTGTCAAAGGTACCTGATGCAATTTTGACAAGCAATCTAAAAAGGACCTGAGAGTTGCATGAGCATCAGGCTGAATGTGAGCCAACAGCACACTCTCACAGATACAACAACCTGCACACTTGGCTCTATTAGAAGTGTGGCCAGCAGACAGAAGGGAGTTATCCCCCTCCACTCAGTGCTGGCAGAGGTGCACCTGGAACACCAGATTTGGTTTCAGGTTCCCCAGAGTAACAGAGAGGGAAAAAACTAGGAAGTGTACAGCACAAGGCCTGGAGAACTGAATTTATGAAGTCAGGTTGACGTTGGGCTGGTTCATCCTGCCAAAAAGAGGGTCCTCAGGTTGATCCGACAGCAACAGTTACAACGTGATAATCAACCATTTCTCCATAGCACCACACAATAGAACAAATTACAGCTACAGAGCATGATCTGGGAGATTGTGCAGACTTCTTACAAAGCCCAGCCTCAGAGAGAGCAGCACAGTATTAGTACAAGCTCCCAGAGAGGTGGCTGGATTTCAGCCTTTGCAGGTTCCTAACAATTGCTGGACAAAAATGTTGATGACCCAATGCAGTGTCAAAAATGGTCCCACTCCATATTAACGTCACATGAAAATATCACATGAAGATGTTGTTTAAGACTTCAATTCATTACTTTTGTTGAAAAGAAGAAAAAAAAAAAGGAAGTTAATTTAGGTTCATATATGACAAAATTAATGCTACCATACCAAACTTGGCAACATACAGAAGTATCACCTCCACATGGCAGTAAAACAGATGCACTGACCCACATTTTGTCTTTAGGTGCAAGAATGCTCAGCTCTTCAAGCACATTACATACTTCCAGATTCATTTCCTCAGTTAATAATCTGAGATGGATGCAAAATTTGCCTGATGTAAAGTTACACTCTCCTTGGCTTGCTCCATTCAATGGCAGCCTGCCCTCTGTACCAGCACATAACTTCCCTGAAATGAGAGTTGATAGAGCAAATATAAAATTAGCTCTGCATTTGCTGTCTACTCCCAAGAGATATCTTGTTCCTTACTTCAGTCTAAGCATTCAAAAGTCAGCTCCTGGCAACAGTTCCTGCAACTTCCCCCTTCCTTTAAGTTATTTTCCCCAGGTAAGGCTCCAGCAAACAGTAACTCATGCAATTATTAGCACTGTTACAGTCTCTTATTTTGTTTAATTAGTAATTATTTTAAATTACATGGCTCTACTGGATAGCTGTCATTCAGCAAGAAATAGGGGAACTTTCAAGAGAACTATAGATCATACGATGAAGAATGTCACACTTTGTTTACATGGTTCATTGAAGGTATTAGGAGTAACCTTATTCCTCTTTAAAGGAGAACTCTGTTTGCAAATGATCCCCCAGCATCCCACTGGTGGGTTTCCATGGGGACTGACAGAAAGCAAAGAGTAATTCCTATTATTCATTTGCTCCAGTTGAGTGAAGGACTTCCAAAGCATCTGGATGCTGAGGGGGCAGTACCCTTACACAGCTCCAGAGTTGTGTGAGCAGTTAATCAGCAGATTTATGCTGCATGACCTTGGTCTAGTCAAAAGTTTATTCCAGCTGAAGCACTGGGCTGGTCCGTGGCGTGTACCATCCTAGCCACAACAGGTCAGTGTTCAATCACACTTCCATGTTTTTCACAATGCTCAGGAACATGAAGTCCAAAAGCAGATTTAGGAAAGTCTCATCAATAATCTCCTCAGTAATTGACACAGAGTTCTAAATAGGAAAAACAAAAAAAATTCACAACACATCCAGCAAGACAAGTTGACAGTAAGACTTTGACTTTCTCAGCGAGTACTTTAAAGTGTATATGAACAAACCCAACAGCAGGCTTTCAAGCTTTCATCAATTAAATCTCACATTGCTGAGCACAGCTCACAGTTCCCCTCTCTTCAGATTTCCCTGAAGCCTTACTACACCTTCACGCATACTTGCTCCTTCTGCAGTTTCTGTAACATCAGCACACAGGTACACAAGTGGTGAGTTTACAGTGCCCCAGATGCTATTAATAAAATTGGCATCAAGTAGAGGCCTAGGTGCCTCTCCCCTCCTGTCTGGTGACAGCTCATTTAAGAATGTTCTTTTATTGGAGGTCACAGGAATAAACAATCACTTTCTGCAGAAGACTTGTTGCAATTAACAGTACTTCCCTTCTGAATCCATCTCACAAGTGCAGATGTACTAATTAGCGAGAAAGCACAGCAGAATAAATAAAAGCCAAACAATTTTATATATAGAACTTGACAGTATAAAGCTTTATCACTAGATTTTACTGAAATCAAGACCCAGGCAGGCTTCATAAATCACTTCAGACACTTCCACCCTCCTACAAAAAAAGGGATCAAGTCAGTTCAAGCTCCTTATCTCACCAGACCTCCCAATGTGCTGTTACAGCCAAGGTTGTGGACATTCCTTGGCCAATACCATAAGAATCCTCTACATGTTATACATTGTGAAGAAGCAGGAGGTAAGATGAGGACTGTAAAGCGTGGCCAAAAGGAGTCTTGCTGCCTTCTGTTTTGAGGAAGAAAACAGAAATGATGAGCAACAACCACAGAAGGCAAGCATCTTGCCTTTTGACTGGAGACCATTTAAAGAAGTGTCAGGGCCACCAGCTGCACCATGAAGGTGGAAAAGGCATCAGCCACATTCTCACTTTTCTTCCATTTTTCAGAGAAATCATGAGGAGGTCCAAAAGGGATCTGAAAGGAAATCAACAGCTTTCTCCTGAAAGAGGTACTGGGATAAACGTCATGTGAGCATGTAAAACCTGACTTCCAGGTCAAGTACTGTTAAGTATGGATTATTTTGCAATTCTTTAATCTTTCCTCAGATCACTGACAACCTTCCATCAAAACAAGTACTGTCTGCAAGCACTCTACAGAAGAATAGAAGGTAAATGCGCACCATTAGTGGTAGGAGCCACATATGTACTTCTTGTGCAACTTCACAATCCTTTAGATTGTAAGACTTTAGGAGCCAAAAGAAACAGCTGTATGCCACTTCCATTAGGACAGAAAAGATCCTTTGTTTTCTTACAGGAACTGTCCCTTTACCATCATTCAAGCACTGATGGATATAAAGACAAGAGCTGTCACTTTTCAGTCAGTATGGTAAGAAGACCCAAATGAGGTAAGCAATGTATCTTCCATTCTAATGCTCTCAGAATGGAAGTGTCTAAATATCAGACATTTTCATAAACAAGCAACTGTAATTCTTTCTACATTGATGCTCAAGACCTCTGACTACCTGGGTGAAAACATGACAGGGTAAAGACCTTTTCACCACTTTCTCTTCATTAAAGTAATGATAAAAATAGGATATTTTTTTTTTCCAGAGAACTGGAAACCTGGTTCATGTATGCAATGAGCCATTCCACATTAAATCCATAGAGTATTTTACTTCCCACAACATTACAAAAGCAATTTGTTCCCAGACAGTAGAATCAGTTCACTCTTCACTACTCATATATTGAGTTTCCACAGAGAACAGCGTGAACTCCACACACATATCAGACTATTAATGCCATGGTCAGAATCAAAAACTGTTTCAATGTACTGCAAGTTTTCACCGCCACCTCCCTCCTTGACAAACTAAACAATGCCACCTACTGACAACGCCAAAATCTGAACTTAGAATTTTTCACTCCCCACTCCCAGACACAGTGCCTAAGGTGCACAACAGAGACAGTAAGAAGGTGCCATGACAGTCCAGATAATGAAATCATAAACTGCTGCCTGATAATCTAAGATCAATGCCAGTTTTGTTGTACTGTCATAGCTACTTTCAGATGTCCAATTTTGGTAATTCTACTCCAAATCGAGCCTGCAACCTGACTGCCAATTGTATGCTTCTGCAGTAAAGGACCTGAATATGCACAACAAAGATAGCTGCATGAACTTCACCACAAAATTCCCAGTAAGTTTTAAGCCCAGAGAAGTTGAAAGTTGTAGTCCAGGTAACTCAAAAAGTAACTTCTGTTGCATCTGTTGCCACTTATCCAACATTTTCACAACTTAGGCTTGAGAAATAAGAGATCCATGATCACTCTTGCATCATCCAGCTCCAACAGCAACAGAAATACACCTAAAACACATTTTTATTATTTTACATTATTTTGCCAAATAAGAAGTAACCAAACAGTCACAAAAATTTGTCACAGTGTATGAACAAGTGTTCTATTGCGCAGCTGTTGCACATATTCTTTTGCTTGGTCAAAACCAGTCCTTCGTGGCTCTGGAGGAGGAGGAGGACCTTCCACCAACTTCACAAAGTAGTGGCACTTGACGATTTTCATGATGCCAAACATGCCTTTCCCATGGTAACGGATCCGTTTGGTATAGTGGCCTTTGCCTGTCAGTGACTCAGCTGAAGGAAAACAGGTGGGGAGGAGAGGACTAGTCAATCTCAGATTAAGCACTATATATCTGCAACTGGAACACTGCCTTGCCAATGGATTTTTCCATGATTGCAAATTAAAAGCTAACTCAATTATTGTTTCTCTTCTCCACCTTCCATAACATCTAGCAGATGACTGCTACAGAGGAAACCCTGGAGTTGAACTAACACTTCAGAAGCACCAAAAGGTGAATTTAGAAAGTAAGCACATGAAGATAATTAATGTCAGATGTGCTGCAAGTAGAAAGCACATCTTTAACGTTTTCCTACAGATATTTACTAGGAACTGTATTCCATCCATTTCTGCCAATTTGAAGCAACAATGTAACTAAGGATAAATTTTTCATAGAGTAGGATGATGTTTTTCTGCGCTAAAATAAAAAAGAAATTACCTATATATAAATTTGATTTGAATTCGACATTGTGATTTCTTACTGCCATTTCCTGAGCCTCTAACAGAACCTGTAACAAAAAGAGACAGAAGTACTGAACAGGAATTGAAGCAACATTACTTCTTATCTCTGGATAAGATGAAGAAATTTTCAAGTTTAAGTCAATTACAGACAAGTATTTCAGAGACACCAAAATTGTTCAAAACAGACCTACATTTTATATTACATTGTCTGCACACTAACTGAAAAACTTCAGGTCAACCCTATTACGTTTTTGGGGAGGAAAGGAAGTGAGTTAGATGGCTCCCACCAACAGCTGTCAAGGTATGGACCTTCAATTGATTTGATATCAGACTAGAAACAGACATAGGTAGACACCAACTTACGCCATTCAATATTTTTGAGCTCTTACTTAATACTACTTACTCATAATTATGCCAGAAATTAATGCTTTGGCGAAGCAAACAATTTGATACTCCCATCAACTACTGTGTATGAAAAATTTCTATGCTTTAACAAAGCTCAGTCCCTTCCCCAATGATATCCCTCATCATTTATGATTTTGAAGAAGTGAAGTACATTGACAGAGCAGCTATTAATGGCAGATTCTGCATTCTTCACCATGATTTTAAATCCAAAAACTGTTACAGCAGAGGTGCCCACATATTGTTTGTTATCAACAATTTAAAACACTCAGCACAAACTACTTCTGCGTATCCTTAAATCACAAGCAGACATGACTGTTTCAAGAATGTGGTTTCAATGGGCTCTCACAGGCTTACCAGAAACATTTAAAACCAACATCTATCACCAGTAATTGGAAAGTTTTCTTGAAACTGCGTTTGTTAGCGAACACTTCCACATACCTCTTTTATCACCTTTGCTCCCTTTTTATCATTAAATTCCAACTGAGCAAGAGCTTGATCAATGGACATTCCTTTAATCTGCAATTAAAGTGTTAAAGTTAACTTGTGTCATTACAAATACTTCCCTTCTCTAAAGAAGGGAGGAAAATAGTCTTTAAATTATTTTGCTGTTACAAAGAACAAATCAGAAGACTTAAGATTCCTTAACTGACATTTCTTTAGTGCAGTGTCATACATACAGATTTTCCCAGCTAAATGTTGAATGACAAATGACTCAACTTTTTTCCTTTTTTCTCAGAGAAAAAACAGCACATTCCTCCACTTCAAAGATCCCTGAGAACCTATTTGAGAGCATACTAAGATTAAGTGGCTAAACCAAACTGCAACCAACTCCCTGCTGCAGAAGTGCATCCTCAGTACTCTATCATAAAGATACTGATTACACTCTGATGGAACTAGACAGTTAGAACAAATACAACAATTAAGATTTGTTGTGAATTTTAGAACACAGGAAAGTACTTTTGCTTACCAGTTTTGCCAGATACCACATCTTATCTTTGCTGTATTTTATTTCCCTCCGACAATGATATATTTCCTAGGTGCATAAAACAGAGGACAAGTAATTTTACTGTGAGAACAAGGATGAAGCATACATGTCTACTCTGCAATGCATATTCCTTCTAGGAAAGAAAAAAAAAGAGCTCTCCCCGCTACTCATATCTTGAACTGACCAAGGTAGCGATAACTGTTGTCATTTTAAACTGCAAACTTTCATATCGTATGATAATGGTAAACTATAATACAATCTTATAAGAATTAAATTAGTTTATAAACAAAGATCTCAAAAAACACAGTGTACTTTTTCATTATGTTTTCATTACCTCCTTTCCACCTTTTGAAGCAGTCTAAAGACTCACGTGCCCATTCAGTCTTAAAGGTATTACCATGCTGTCACAGTTGAGTTGCTGGGATTGCAACTCAACACCAAATGAATTTAATTAGCTCATCAGAAGTGAGGAGGGGTTGAGTTTGACTGACATGACGAGGTGTCTCCAAAGAGCCATTTAATATTATTACTGTACCAAGAGAGCAAAAGCAGCTAGTAAAATTTAACATCGAGACAAATTTGAAGGACATGGAATCTTTTATGCACAGGAAAAGAATTTAAGCAAGATGGCTGGTAACTCCATTTTCACATATATATTGCACTAGTCAGCACAGTGCACAGCATCTATTTCTAATTCTAGGCCATAATATTGATGGAGATGATAGATGCTAATGGTTCACAGAAGCATGTCAGAAAAAAAAGAAATGATTCTTGTGAGATGCAAATACTTTATTTTGATAAGCAGCACATCTAAAAAAGGACACAAGATATTACTTCCCAAGTACAATTTAAAAAATGAAAATCCAATACATCAGTTTTCAAGAATGAGGAAATTCTGAAAAATTCACCTAAAATTCTCTCAGGGTAAGGTACAGAGAAAACAATAATTACCCCCCTCAGTGACCAAAGACAACATTTAACTTTCCACAATTGACTGAGATTAGAAGACTTGCTTCTATTCACACTTATTTGTACCTCCCAAGTATAAGATGCTCAAGAAGAGGGGACAGACAGAAGCATGCATGAACTTGCTGCTATCAAAAACTAGTATTATCTGTTATGACTACCTTTAAAAAAGAAATAAATCATGTTACTTAAACTTACTTCTCCAAAAGTTGTCTTGAATGGCTATCAGGCCTTATTAGGCTCTTTGCTTCAATTTATGACTTAGTGAACACAAGTTACTGTGCATCAGACTCAAGAACAATTCCTCTGTACATTGTTTACAAAATGACTTCTTAAGGAAAGGAGACTTCTGCCATCTCATTCTCTACCTGACTCCCATGTCTGTACCCACACAATTTTATAATCCCTCACACATGTCAAACAAATGAAGCAACCATTATGAGAGTAGAAAATCTATGAACAGCTCCATTAAGAGGGAGGCCACAGCAAGAAGCAACAGAGAATCAAATCTCAGAGAATCCTATAAAGCAGATAAATCAAGAAATTAAAAAAAGCATGCACTCCATTTTCACTGCTGATGTAAACTATAAAACACTTATAGTTTTATGCAGAAGAAAATCCATCTGTCTTCTTTTCTGGTTACCTACTGCTGGTATGAACAGCACAAGCATATAACGACACATTCTTGGTAACTTTCATCTCTGTAGTTCAGAGAATTCTACAAGCAGAGGATGGCATCTGTGCAGCTCACAGCACACTCAGTAGATGATCAGCTGCACAGCAGCTTCAAGTTCCAATTAAGTTAGAAACAGAGAACAACCAAAGCGATGTTAACTCTTACAATTTCAACATGAGAAGCAGACTAAAATCTTAATCCATGAATAAGGTGCCATACACATGCCTCGTGGAGTCATCCAGAGGCAATTTGTTTTGAAACTGCTAAACACAAACATGTAAAGAAACTTGCAGGTGTGTGCTTACAGCTGGTCTGCGAGGTTCCCCAGGCAGCTGAGGAGGGTAAACAATCCTGTTCTTTTTCTCCCACTTCCCGAGTTTCTGCAGAGATGTACTTGTGTGGATGCACGACAGTGGGAAAACACTACCAGCTGCAAACCACCTGCAAGACAACATCACAGTCACTGCTGCTGAATGTAACAGTTCTTTGTCCCTGTCCAGATTACCTGAAAAAATTGTGAACTTGCTTGTCTTGTTAAAGAGAACTGGCACATTTGTCTATTTTCAAAGTAACATTGTTAAAGTCCTTTACAGTTTACACTGAAGGGCTTTTTAATTTAACAAAAAGCTTTAGGCTTCCCAAAGCACATCAAGTAGCTTAAGTTATATCCGTATAGCATCAGATTCCAGTGTCCCCTGATCACCACACAGACACCATCACCTCTTCTCATGGGTGCAGTTCATTACTTGCATAAACAATTCACATCTAGTAATTTTCCCAAGACTAACCAATACTCATTTAACTTTTAACAACAAACCTTCTAATAGCAGTAATTTCTAGCTTTTTAAGGGTCTAAGAGTGAAGAAAAAAGCATCAGAAGCATGTAAGCACTTCTACTGCCTGAAATTTGAAAAGGAAAATAATCTCAGCTTTCAAAATGCAAAGAAACCAATGTAAGACAGCAAATAAAAATTTTTTTCAGCTTTCAGTCAGTTTGCTCACTCACATCCAGACAGACAGAGCTACATCTTGCCCCCTGCTGACTAGGCAGGGCAGTACGAGGCAGCTGCTCACAAAGGCAAGAAATCCACGAGTTCAAAATGAAACCCTTGGAGTTTTAACAAGACTGTATCAGCTCTATGTGGATTGCCAAGTTGGGCAAAACGTTTTAAAATGATGGCAAGCAGAACACGCTGATTAGCTTCACAAAAGTGTTGTACACCTTAGGAAGTGTTCACAATACCAATAGTGAATAGGATACTAAATAAAAAGTGCTTGGTGCTTTTTTCCCTGGTTATTTATCAAAACAACAGTTTACCATCACCAGACATAACACCATCGATTAATATGGGACAATATTTGACCAGCACAGGAATATCACTTTGCAGTTTCACAGCCTAACAGTGAAAAAAGCATTACCTTCAGGTATCAGCAGAACACGAGTCCTGACAGACTGAGAAACCTCACATTCTATATCTTAAGGCAATACATAGAACAATTTTTTTTTTATCATAATTCTAAGAGAGGGAAGAGGAAACAAACACATTGCCAGAAAAAGAGAGTGACAAGCAACACAAGTTTTCATACTCTACATCCAAATTGTTCTTTTGGGTAAGTTTAATACTACATAACTTCACAGGAAGAAGCATACATAAGCAACAGGTGGGAGACATACAGAATAAAAGAGCTGACCAGTGAAAGAGATACAGTTGAGCTGAAGGACAGTAACACAAGAACAACGTATGCCTTTATTTCATTTTCTTCAGTAGCAGACCTCTGTGATTGACCTCCACAGGCTCCAGCAGAGACAAAAGTCCTGCATTTCAAGCACCACACACTCAGCTTTTCCTCTGAAACGGAGGATGCAGCGTGCAGCGATCAGCACTCCCCTATGCTGCTCCTCCAGAGCAAAGGATCGGCTACTGGTGGAGAGCAGTGACCGGGGAGGGCACAGACAGGTGCAGGAGATGCCACCTTAGCACACAATGAGCCATGCAACCAGAGAAAAACCTGTGCGCGTGACAGAACTCGGCCAAAAGAGAAACCTTCACCGTGCCACAGATCCCGAGCGCACAAGAAGACGGGAACAGCGCCGGGGAGCGGCCCAGCAACCACAACCCCCACCCGGGCCTGCTGCAGGACGGCGGAGCCCAGTACTCACCTCTCCGGCCGCGCCCAGCCGAGGAGACCCCGCATCCAGGCGCTACCTGCAAGGAAGAAACGAGCTGAGCCCGGGGAGGAGCGGGCGATACCCGCAGAGCACGGCGCCCGTCCCCCACACACTCACCCCCTCCACCAGCACACCGCGCAGCCATCTTTCCCGCCTCGCTTTACGGCGGCCGCTCCCGGCGCATGCGTAGCGACAGTTTGCGACGCTTTGCTCGGCGGCAGCCCCCGGTGCGAGCGTGTTGGGGCGGCGCGGCGCGGGGCCATGGCGGCGGGCTCCGTGCGGGTGTTGCCCGCCTCGCCCAACTGGTACTGCAGCCGCTGCAGCGACACCAGCGGAGACGGGCGGCTCTTCGGCTTCGCCGCCAGGCACCGCATCAGCGTGCTGGATGTCAGCAGCGCTACGCCGACGTTTCACGGTACGGCCGCGGCCCCCTCCTCCCGCCGTGAGCTCCTTCTGGGGGATGGAGCGCGTGGGGAGGGGAGGGATCCCGCGTTCTCACAGCGGTTCTCTCGGTGCAGGGGAGCTCATCGGGCACACGGAGCGCATCGCCGCCTTCGCCTTCTGCCCGCACCGCGAGCACGGCTCTCTGTGCGCCAGCGGCTCGGACGACGGCAGCGTGCGGCTGTGGGACGCGGCGGGCCTGAACCCGCGGGGCGAGCACGGCCTGCACCAGGTGGGAGTCGGGCGCGGGGGAGCTCGAGCTGCTGGGCGGCTTTTTCCCGTAGCCTTAGGCATACAAGGCCGTTACAACATCATAACGAGCGGTTGGTCGCTGTCGGCGCCTCCTCGCGGCCGTAGCCTTTGGCGTCTCACGCGGGGCAGGGGGAGAGCGCGCACGTGGGTGGTTTCTGCGGCTCGGGACGTCGGCACATAAATGGACTCAGACAACTTAGGTCGGGGAGTGATTGCAGGTTTGTTTCTGCTTGTTATTCTGTGCTATAGTCACAGAATGGTTGAGTTGAAAGGGATCTCAAAGACCATCCGGTTCTGACTTGCTGCAGGAACACCTTCCCCCACATGAGCCTCAGGGCCCCATCCATGGCCTTGAGCACCCCCAGGGATGGGGCATCCCCGGCTCTCTGGGCAGCAGCACCAGGGCCTCACCACCCTCTGAGGATGATCTGTAGCCAGCTGACAAAGTCAGGCTGTTAGAGCAGCGGTCTATTTTCAATCTCAAAAGAGCCCACTGCTTTATTTTGTTCTTTAGTTCTTTAAAGAACCTACAAAATGAATTTAGTGTCCAGGCATGCTAGATGGCTTTACACGTGTTCAATTGCCTTTCTTCAGAATGCAATCACAGCGTTACACTGGTCACCCCTTGTGAAAGATTTGATTGTATCCGGTGATGAGAAAGGGGTAATTGTTTGTTACTGGCATAGCAGAAGTGACAGCCAGCAATTCTTCCCAGAGCCTCGGACGATTTTTTGTCTCACTTGTTCTCCTCATCATGAAAACCTGGTGGCTATTGGGTAAGTGTTACGTTTTGCTTTCTGTTCTTCACCTGAAAGGGTCTTGTCTGGATTTTTTGCTACGCAGTTATAGGGCTGTTTTTAAGAAGTGGCTGGTTGTTGTTGTTGTTGTTTTCTCTCTATTCCAAATTGTATACATCAATTTAGAAATGACATTTTGATTCATACACGTTCAACGTGTACAATTCTGTAACAATTTACAGGACTGAGTTTGGTTTAAACTCTGTGGTTACTTAAAACTAGTATTTTTTTATTAGACCTCATTAATGCCTGTCACAGGTCATCTCATCTGAAGAGAGTTCCATAGCTTTATTAGGTGTTTGTCAACTACTGCCTTTCCTGTCCTTTGGCACCCAAGACTATACTGAATGAAGCAGAAATGTGAGAAGCCCCTCAGATTTCTCCTCTCGAAAGAGAACAAAGAGAAGAGATGGGAGGGAATGAAAGTTATTTGTGGAAAAGGAAAAAGTTTTCCTCTTATAAAAGCCACTGGTTTTTTTTAAGACTCCAAAAACATTATTGGTCATAAATTGGTGTTGTTCTTGGAGCCAAATGTACCGTCTAGTTGCACTTCTTGAAGTGAAAGCAGCTGCATTTATGCTTGTGCTACACCTGAGCTCGAGTTGAATAGGCTCACTGCAACTTGTGATTGGGTTTCTCTGTAATGTGGAGAATGTGGATCCTGAGTAATAGCTTACAAATCAGATTAGGTGTTATTCCACAAGGGTCTGAGAATCTGGTCATTAATTGAAATCTCTGTTTTTAGCTACAAGGATGGCATGGTGGTTATAATTGATATCAGCAGGAAAAAAGAAATTCTTCATCGATTAAGAGGTCATGATGATGAAATTCATTGTCTGGCCTGGTGCCCTGTGCCTGGTGAAGGAAAGTTACCTGCTTGGCAAGATGAGCTCCAAGGTATGTAGAAATGATACACTGTGTGTGAAGTGGGTTTTAGCTCAAGAAAACGTCCCCGTTGGGGAGCTGAATTTCTTATCCCTATAGAGTCAGTAAGTAGCTAATTAGAGGTAACTGATGAGTTTGGATAAAATGTTTTCTGATCCAGAGCAATAGATTTTCAGTTAATTTTTAGAGTTTTCAGTTCTAAAGTATAACAGACTTCAATGGTGTTTCCTTCAGAAGAAGGTGATGTTCCAAATGGAGAGCTGAAACAAGATACAGCCATGAAGAAAGGTTGTTACTTGGCTTCAGGAAGCAAAGATCAGACAATACGAATATGGAGCTGTACTAAAGGCAGAAGTAAGTAAGATTAATAATCTAAGTGAGACTATAGTATGGGTGAAGTGCTCCTGCCTAACTGCAGGTTTCATTTGCTAACCCAGTAGTTGAAAGAGTGGGAAGCATACTTTCAAATTCACATGACTTTTTCTATCAGAAAATTTTGATGTACAAAGTCTAGATGATCCTTTTCTTTTCTGCAGGTGTAATGACTCTGAAGTTGCCACCCACAAAGAGAAGAGGTGGAGCTGTTGATCCTGCTGTTAAAGAACGCATTTGGCTCACTGTTCATTGGCCTTGTGGTCGTCCCACAGAAATTGTATCCAGCTCTTTTGGGTAAGTAGGAGATAAAGCAGGTTAGATGCAGACAGCAATTGTAAATTAATTCATAAGATATTTGAAGAACTGTCAGGAAACACTGACACTCCCATCTTCATTCCTTCCTTTCTTCCTGGCATATCCAGAGAGAGGACAGGCTGAGAGCTGTAGTTCAGACTTCTAGAAAACTGTTATTTGCCCACAGTTCATCTAATAACCTAACTGGGTACTGAGTGCTAATGATACTGATAGTGTTTTTGCCCATTTAATGGAAATATATGACATGTACACTTCCAATGTGATTAAAAATGGGTATCTGTAGAGTAGTTTTATCTCTGTAGAGGGATGTGTAGTGCATGTGTCTCTGTATTACTTACACTTTGCAGTCTGTGCATTAGCGCTGATAGTCTCTATTAATCTTTTTTTTAAAGTGAGCATTGAGGGATACACACTTAATATTTTGCAGAGGAGAACTGCTACACTGGGATTTGACCCAACCTGGAAAACGCAAGTGGACGCTTTTGGGATCTTCAGAAGGACAAAATCACTCCCGTATTGTGTTCAATCTGTGTTCCCTGAAGCACCAAGACAAAGACCTGCTTCTTTCCATTTCAATGGATAGAGATGTAAGAACCGATTTTTAAATTAACATCAAAATAGCAGTGGCAGTTCAACTTGACAGAGTGCAACTACTGCTTTTATCACCACGTATTTTCTCCTAAAGCAGGCTTATCTCTGCCTTTTATAACATCATGGCTCAATGTTAATGCTGCGCACAAGTTGTGCATTTCTTTGTTAGTTTGTAAGCTCAAGCTTTTACCGTGGTGGACAGAATGGTTATGCCCTCTGGGCTTGAAAATTAAACATTTAATAGCTGGAGATTACTGTATCTGCCGTTTTTTGGTTTTTTTTTGGTGGGGGGGGTGGCAGGGTAGGAGGGGAGTGTTATTTGGTTTGAGTGGTTTCTTTTCCATTCAAAGGCAGCAGAGACCCTCCTACTTTGAATTCAGAAGAGGACCATAGAATTAAACCGTACATTGCATGCTTTGAGTCTTCCTCTCACCTGTGCTTTGTTTTTTCCCTACCATACCGGCTGCTTTAAATTTATCATTCATTGTTCCTTAAATATTCTTTAGGTAAAGTGCTGGGACCTATCAACTCTGGATTGTAGCTGGACAATGCCTTCACTTGGGGGATTCGTTTATAGTCTTGCCTTCTCCCCTGTGGACCCAGGCTGTCTTGCCATTGGTGTTGGAGACAGCATGATCCGCGTGTGGAATACCTTGTCTATGAGCAACATCTATGATGTTAAAACCTACTGGCAAAGCATAAAATCTAAGGTTACAGCGGTAAGTGTGCTTTTGATTCCCGTTTTTTTCTCTCCTTCCTCCATTTTTCTCTTTCAATAAGGTTTTTCTTTCACTCTGAAGAAGGTTTTTCCCAGCTAAATACTATAATGCCAAGCTGTTACTTCTGTTCTCAATTCGTCTGATACGAATTTTAAGATTGAGCAATACATTTTAGACCTTTTGAGAGTACTAGATATTTACATTACACATACTGGAAATAAGCTGAACTTCAGGTAGTTGTTTTATCACCTGCTTGGTGTTGTACACTTCTGTGATCATTCTTTGCATCATCCTCCGTTTCCTTTGGTCTGCTAGGAAGTTTGACATGTGAAAAACTGGCGTGGATGTCTTCAGTTTGTGTTTGACCAGTGACTGGTTAAAAGCTGATGTCTAGTAGAAGGTGGTAGCATCAAAACGTGGTAGTTGATCACGCCTAAGGCTTTCTCACCGTTCTAAAATATCCCTTATTTCTATGTTGTGATGTAGATATCAGGTAGCATTTCAGTGATTTGAGTTCCCTTCATCTTGCCCCAGTAACTGGTGAGGGTCTTTGATTCTCATCACAACGTGGTTAAATTGAGTTGCTGTAGTTGGCAGGGTGGATATAAGGGACAGTGGTTGCTCTTTGGTTTCAATGCTTAACTTTTTGTTTATTGTTTAAAATAAATTGTCAATTCTTTTTGTTGTTATGGGGCTCTTTCTGTTTTTCTTGCAGTTAGCGTGGCATCCGACTAAAGAAGGTTGCTTGGCTTTTGGAACAGATGATGGAAAAGTTGGCATATTTGACACCTTCTCCAGCAGGTAAGGAAGTAGTTTTCAAATTCATTAGTGTTCCTGCTGGAATTCATTCATTCCTGCTGGAATGGCAGCATGCATAGGTGATGTGGTCTTTCCCAAGGAATACATTTATTATTAGGTAATAGCTCAAAATAAATTAAAAGTAGTCAGATGGATTTTAAGTGCATCTTTTCACCTCTTCATTATGTCTGGTAGCTCCTAAGGTAACCTTGTCAGGTTGTGTAACAATCAGCTGCTGGAAGTCATCAGTCAAGGAAGACTTTGGTCAGAAAAAGTTTCATAAAATGAGCAGTGTGCAGGTGCAGTTATTAGGACAGTTTGGTTTTGATTTTAGCATTGT
This sequence comes from Odontophorus gujanensis, assembly GCA_013399175.1. Classification (NCBI taxonomy): domain Eukaryota; kingdom Metazoa; phylum Chordata; class Aves; order Galliformes; family Odontophoridae; genus Odontophorus; species Odontophorus gujanensis. The sequence continues at coordinate 159,366 of VXAB01012726.1, forward strand.
TCTGCAGGAGGTGTCAAGGCTTGGCTGAGCCATTGCTTCAGTATATTACAGTACCTCTTGTCTGTTTTCACCACTGGAAATACATTACTTGGATTGCTTTGGGTTTTTTTTTGCTGTTTTGGATTTGGTTTAGTTTCAGTTTGTTTTTCTGTATTTCCCTTTGCTGAAATCTGACTACTCCTTCTTTATCTACTAACTGCACAGTGCTAAGAATAAGCCACCTCAGATCTCCAGTACTTACCACAAGAGGACTGTATACACATTAGCGTGGGGACCTCCAACTCCTCCTCTGTCTTCTGGTGAGTGTTACTACGTCCTGTTATAAATTAGGAAATCCATACAGAGCACACAAATGCCACAGAGTTGGTGTACTTTCCTTCCTTAAGAATATGAGCCTCATTTCCTTGGTAGCTGTCCTTTCTATCCACTAAGGATGTGTTCTGCTTGAGGAATTGTTAATAGTTTTGCAAGGGAACAAAATAATCTGTTCTGTATTTTGAATTCTAGTAGCTTTAGGAAGTAGGTGGGAGTAGAGTACAACACCACATGTTTCAGCATGTTGCAAACAAGTAACTATCTGTATAGGTTCTCCAAGTAATTGTTAGGATCAAATACAGATTCTTTAGCTCCATAAGTGTGTTTCTATCTTTAGAACTGAACAGCTCCATTGACCATATTATGCAACTTGGGGTTTTTTATTGACCAGAACTTAAAGGGAATTTTAGCATGTGCAGCCATTGTGCTATGGAGAGATCTCGAGTCAGAGGTCCTTTCGGAGGATTGTATTTTGAGAATTTCTTGCTTACAGATCATAGAGAATCAAAGCAGACATACAGCATTTTAAAGTAATGTTTTGATTTATAGAGAGAGTAATTGCTTTTCCTAAGACTGATGAAGAACATAGTTTTTTCTGATATTTTTTTTCTCTGTGGAATAGGAGAAGAAGGTGAAAACCCCTCAGTAACTTTATATAGTTGTGCTGGAGAAGGTATTGTTTTTCAACACAATCCTTGGAAACTTAGTGGAGAGGCAAATGACATCAACAAAACCATCAGAGACACTAATTCAATCAAAGTGAGTGTGATTTTTGTCTTTCTATGGATTTGTGGCTATATAATTGCTGTAGCCCTGTAGTTGTAGGCTTCTGAATTTTCTTGGAACATCTGTGGCTTTCTAAGAAGCATAAGGAGATGGAGCATCAAGGTCCTTTTGGAATCCAGGCAGGTTTCATTTGAGACATTCCAGTGCACTGATAAAAACAGTCACTGGTTCTTGCATCATCTTGCAGTTCATTCAGTCCTCAATTGCTCAAACTTATGTCAGTGCTACAGAATGCAGCAGACACTCGTGTGGCTTCTGTTTTGCAGGCTAATTGTAATTCTGTCTAGCTGCCAGTTGTGTTCTGTTGATGTATGGAAGAAAGACCTAGGAGCTTGTGTGATGGCTGGTAATAGCCATGTCTTCTCTCCGCAGCACAGACTGCCTGCACGTACAGAGATCAGCTGGAAACCAGATGGTAAACTCTTGGCCCTTGGCAACGAAGATGGGTATGTTTCACTTGTCAGGATTGGCACATACACAACTGTAACCCACAGAAATCACTGTTATGAGGCACAAGTACTTTGTTGTCCTGGTTTGGCTCTTTGCTGATATTACATTTAGTTGCTCTTGGTATGGAGGATCTATGACATCACATTACTTCATTTTTCAAGAATCTACTCATGATTGAAGCACACTTTCTTGATGTACTAAATCAGAGCGTGACTTGGATCCAGAACAGAAAATTTCATTTAGTTTCATAGACCATCATTCTTCTCATTCAGGACAAACAAAACAAGATCATGTTTTCACTGACTGGAGGATTTCTTACATTGCTATTCTTGCATTTCAGGTCAATCGAAATATTTCAGGCTCCAAGCTTGAAGTTGCTCTGCACTATCCAGCAGCATCACAAACTGATTAATGCTATTCGGTGGCATCACGAGCATGGCAGTGATCCAGAGTTGAGTTACTTGATAGCTTCAGGCTCAGTCAATGCCATTATCTATGTGCATAATCTGAAGAGTGTCATAGGTAATGGTTTGCAGATTCTGTTCCATGTCTTGGCATCTTGTTTTGGTTTATTCTTGGTTTGTATTGCTAGCCATAGTTTATCTTTTTATTTCTTCTTTCAGAGAGTACTTCAGAAAGTCCTTTGACAATAACAGAGCCTTTTCGAACTCTGGCGGGACACACAGCAAAAATCACAAGTCTCTCTTGGAGCCCCCACCATGAGGGAAGATTGGTATCAGCTTGCTATGATGGCACTGCACAGGTATTTCTCTATAGCCACTCAGAAATGTATTTCTTTTAGTTCCAAATCATCCTTTCTGCACTATTTTACAACCAAGTTGATAGAACAGCAGAGCTTTTGTGAGCTTAGCTGCTTAATTACTGCATATCCTTGGCAACAATCTTATTCTGGATGTCTGAGACAGAGGTATATATTTTTCCTTTTGCTTATTCCTACTTTTCCAACACACTGAACAAGTGAGAATGTTACAAAGAAGGGTTTTAGTCCAGACCTATGGGAATGAGCAGAGGGAAGCTGGGCAGTAGGTGTTGTTTTGCGCCTTGCAATTTGATTTGTAAATCCATTTGTTATCATTTTCATATTAGCATTCTTGGATTCTTAAGAAAGACATAATGCAAGCATATTGGTACAAAAAAAAGAAAACTTTATGAGTTTCCTCTTTTTGCTTGCTGGTAATTGAAATATCTCTACAAGCTCATTAGACAAGCTCCTACAAATTCAAACTGCTAACCAGGAAGGCATAGAGTTTTATGGGTTTTATGGGAGGAGGCTTTCTAAGTAATTAGGTTTCTGTGTTGCTCATAAGGTGTGGGATGTTATGAAGGAAGAACCACTCTGCAACTACCGAGGGCATCAGGGCCGGCTGCTATGTGTCCAGTGGTCACCAGTGGATTCAGATTCTGTTTACACTGGAGCTGATGATTTTTCTGTTCACAAGTGGTTCATCTCAAAGCAGGAGCATACACGGCCCCCTCAGGGTAAGTATGTTCAAAGATCCTTTCCTGCAGGTGGTTTGGGAGCTGGGAAATAGAGGTTTGCTATGTTGAAATGACAATAAAGCTTTCATGCTGAATTCAGTTCTGCCTGCTGCCCCTTTAGGAATAAATGTTGTCAGGTTTAAATTCAGTTGTGTTCTTATTTGCAAACTCAGTGTTGATCTTGAGAGGCAAACAGCTTATACCCAAAAAATCTCTACAGATAATATCAAAGTAACTTTTTTGTGCCCTTTTATAGGCAAAAAAAGTATAGAATTGGAGAAAAAAAGAAATATCCAACCAAAAGTAAAGGCCAAGAAGAAGAAAAAGCCTATAGGAAAGAGTCCAGCCAAGCAAGATCTAAGTGATGCCATGAATGGAGATGAGAGCATGAAGGATACATTGCTAGAGGAAAATGGAGTGTCTGACCATGAAGGAGAAAAAGAAGCTCCTGAGACAGAGTTGCCTGATAAAGATTCCATGGCTGGTAATAATTTAATTGACTCTGTTTAGTGGCTTCCAGATTGCTTAGCCTTCAGAGCACCAGCGAGCCTAACATCTTTATGCAGGAAACAATTTTATTGAAATAGTCCACTTGAAGGAAGTATGATTCCATAACACCTTTCATAGCTTTAGAAACTGGTTTGGAACTAGTTGTCTTTAAATAAGAGACTCTGGACTAACATACAAAGTTAACTGTGTTTGCCTTGGAACAGTGTCATTTTTTATGACTGTTGATTTCTGGTGATAAATCTTAATGCTAATAGAATGTCATAAATGTCTTCTGCCATCTTAGGTAATTTTTTTTTTGACAGTTCTGTAATGTTTTCTTATTATTTCCTTTCCCCGAAAAGCTATTAAGTTACATGACAAAGCAAAGCTTGCTTTCTGCATAATCTGAAATTGCTGTTGCAGAACATTAATATGTCAGTTATGACTGCAGGTTTCTCCATGTATTGTTTATCCTTTCTTAATCATTTTTAATCATTTAACTGTGCAGTGTCCAAGGATATGTCTTCATCTGCATATGATTACTCTTCATTCAGCTTGTCAAAACCTTTTGTAACCCAGAAAGCCACTCCTGTGAAAAGGGATCCACCTAAAGAGAGGCCAGGTTAGTATGTTTCAGGTACTTGCAGCAGTCCTGTATCAAAACAGTTCTTCATTCTTGGCTTTGGCTTGGCTGCATCTTCTGTCATTACTGAGCAGTGGAAAAAGAAGAGTGTATACTTAGATTCTCTTAAATGTTTCAAGTCTCTCACTTGCCCTGCTTGCCAGGTCAGTTGAATAGTTGCTTAATGTGGGTCTTCTAGTTGCAAGTTTTAGTCGAGGCAGGCTGGGCAGGAAAACAGACAAAGCCATCAGTGTTTGAAAGTTAGCATCATCAGAATAGAGATGTAGGTGTCCAGTGAGCATCTGTTTTTTATTTTCCTCTGTGAAGAACTGGTAGGTTTGGTGTTTTGTCTTTGGTTTTTGCATGTATCAGAGTTGTGCTCTCTGTGCAACAGTGACTAAAAGATACGGATTTTTCAGCTCCTGATGCCTCTCTGAAGAAGAGGAAACCTCGCTCTATTTTACCCTTCACCACATCCATGGATCACAGATCAAAAGATGAATTGCATCAGGATTGCTTGAGGCTAGCTACATGTCTGAAAACCAAAGGTATCAGTCTTAAACTGCAGCTTCCCCTCTCTGATCAACTGGGTACAATACTTGAAGGGAAGGTGCTCTAAAGTATTCAGAAGCACATCTTGAATCCACGGACTCGATCTGGACAACTTGGCATTAAGTTTTGGAAATGGTGATCTCTTGTTGTACTGTGGCACTCTGTAGGCACTCCAGACAGGTTTTGTCTAGGATCCCGTGGTACAGAGATAGCTATACAATCCTACCCTCAGAAGGTGAAAGGGAAAATAAATCATCAGGAAGATGTTTGTCTCATCACAGTATTTTTCCTTAGATTTAGAGCATTCAAGGGAATTTCCTACATTTGATTTGGAGTAAATATCCTGCACACACAACATTATTTTACTCAAATTTAGTTCTGAATGACAATCTGCAAATGTGCAAGCTTCTTAAATCTGCTGGAAAGTGGAAGACAGAAATATTTGTAGTAGTTGTGTGTAGCAGAGCAATATGCTGACTTGGCATGTCCTAGTTTCCTGTGTTGTACCAAATCCTGTATGTTCATTCTCTTTATCTGTGTTAGATCATAATGAAGATGTGTCCCTTGACCTCCAGAATCGAATCCACTTGGGACTGTTCACAGACAGAGCTTCACTGCACAACATGATTGATGTGGAAGGTAAGTGGAATAATGAGCCCAGCCTGGCAGTATGTCCATTGTCACTGTGATATTTAAGGAGGAAACTTTTACTGTGTTATTTAAGTGCAGGATTAAGAATGCAGGCCTGCTTGAAGAAAACAAAAGGCTTACTTTTCCCAAACAGTTTTTACAGCTTTCAAATGCAATCTTAAAATGCCTTAAGCCTCAACTAGGTCATTTCTGACAAGGTATTTTACTGTGTCAAATAATAGTGGTGCACTCATGCTGACAGGTAACTACGAAGTGTGTTTACTTCAAACAGGACAACATCACTTGGAGAATGGACATCCAGAGCTCTTTCAGCAGCTTATGTTGTGGAAAGGAGACATGAAGGGTGTGCTCCAGGCAGCTGCAGAGAGGGGAGAACTGACAGACCAGCTGGTAGCAATCTCACCCATGGGTATGTTTGCTCTTTTAACACATAAGCAGATGGAATTAGCTGCCAAATTTCACCTCGTTGTGTTTGCTCTGGATTGGAAACTCATGACTCTTCTGGACTGGATACTGGTTGCTTCTTTAACAGTATGATGACAAAAATAAAACACAAATTTATGATGAAGCTTGGATGTTCCCACAAGCACCCTCTGATTAGTACAGCAGAAAATAAAGTGATTTCCTTTGGGGCTTTTCAGAGAAGCAGGCTGTACTTCCAAGGACAAAGATGGTACTTTGCAGTATGTAGCAGTCCTGGCTCGCCGTTGGTTTAGAAGTTAATTTTTAAGTTATTTTACTGTTAGTGAAGTCCTAAAGTTGTATTCAAGTCCAAGCTTTGTCCTGTTTTATTGCCTTAAGTAGCTTGCATTAGAGAGATGAATGAAGTACCTAAGTGGGCGTAGAGAAGAAGTACATGTTGAAGAAACCAATGAATTCTTGAAGAAACCAGGAATTTTGCCTGTAATTGTATTGCTTTCTCTTTTGCAGTTGGATATCAGGCTTGGGTTTGGACAGTAGAAGCCTTTGCAAAGCAGCTGTGTTTTCAGGAGCAGTATGTGAAGGCTGCCTCCCATCTCCTGTCCATCCATAAAGTATACGAAGCTGTCGAGCTCCTGAAAGTGAATAATTTTTACAGGTTGTTGCATGTTTGTGTTTAGATTCTTTTTCTTCTTTCTTTTTTTCATAAAATACTTGGGGTAGGTTTCTTTTTTTAATATAAGAGATGCTTCCTTTCTGAAAGGAGAAGGTATTTATATATATTTTTTTTTAATACAATCAATCTTCTGTCTGGTTTCTCTTATGTGCATTAGGGAAGCAATTGTAATTGCTAAGGCCAGGTTGCGTCCAGAAGATCCAATTCTGAAGGATCTCTACACCAGTTGGGCAGCTCTGTTAGAAAAAGATGGTCATTATTCCATGGCTGCTAAATGGTAAGTGTTACTAGTTAGAAGACAGAATGGAGGGCTTCACATCTGTGATTACTGAAATTACTAATATTTGGAATATTTTGGCCTGGAATAGTGCACTGGCTTTGCTTGACAATGATTTCAGCTCTGGCATTTTTTGGAGTTTTCACATTTCTGAAAAGGATTCAGTTGGTATCCAGACAGAGGCACTAATTTTTTGTCTGTTGAATTTGTTTATCTGCATTACCCTTCTGAGCCATGCGTGGTGTACATGCCATGAGAAGTTTCATTCTAGAGCATTAGGCTGTGTGCCCTGGAGTCAATTTGCTTTTTTCTCGTTTCAGTTATCTGGGGGCTTCCTCGCCCTACGATGCAGTTAAGGTGTTGGCAAAGAAGGGGGATGTGGCATCCCTTAAAACTGCTGCTGAGCTTGCTCTGATATCTGGAGAGGAGGAATTGTCAGCAAGTTTGTCTTTCAGATGTGCCCAAGAAATGCTGTTATCCAGGAACTGGGTTGGGGCGCAGGAAGTCCTTCAGGAACAGAAAACGTTATTTGTGAGTCTTGTTCTTTCCTTTCTTTATTTTAGCGTTGTCTCTCTCCAGATTAACTTCTGTAACATTACACCTCTTCCTGTGTATTAGCAATCCACGGGTAGCCCTGAGCTTGTTCTGCCTCTAAACATTTTGCTAGAAGTTTATTGCAGTGACACTTCAAAATAACATGTGTCTTTGCAGAGAAAAGGGGTGTGTGAGGAGGAATGCAGGCTCTAGGTGTGCTACGTACCTAAGAGAGGGGGTTCAGAAGGCTTTTGTTTGCTTTTGTTTTATTGTGGTTCTTTTTTATAATTATATAGTACACATTTCTTTTTTTAGTATGTAATACTGATCATAACAGAACAAATTAAAGAGCTTTCACTGTTTCCATTAGATGAATGAATGTTCTTGCTGGATCTCCATCTGCTGTTAGAGGCTTAATCCAGGAATTTCTTTTAGCACAGACTGAAAAGCAGAATGTTACCTTTGCTTGTTCTGATGTTTCCTTCTGACCTTAGAGCTTCTGTCAGTACTTTTTCTTTGCAGCTGCAGTTGTGAAGTATGCTATCACCAGCGATCTGCTACTAGCCTTGTTTTTAATTTGGCCTCTTGGAGTAGTCACTAAGAGATTACTTTTCAGCTCAGTGCTCTTCTTTTCTTCTCTGGTTAAAGGGGCAAAGACTTGTTTTCTGCCTCAACGAACTGCTTTGTAAGTGCCTTAGTGAAAGAAATCCCTGCAACCGAAAAAGCCCTGTGCCTCCCTGTTACCACGACTGGGAGCTGAACAGAGATGCCTCCTTTTTTGACATGGTAATAGAAGTTTGGCAGAAGGTACTGGGCATGAACACCACTGAAAAAGCTACATGTGCATGGGAGCAACTGCGCAGTATTGAGCATCCTCCTTCCACCAGCAACACTCACCCAAAGCAGGTAATTGTACTGAGGTCTGTATGCACACTAAGCCTCCCCACGGCGTGTGCAGCCACACTGTCACTTTGTGGTGTCCTGTGAGCTGTTTCCAGGGGATGGCTTTCTGCTGCAGGATGAGGTTACTGTCTGAGAGAGTCAATGATAAGACAGCTGGGGCAGCTTCCATATCTGCCAGTTTGTTTCTGTGCAGGATAGGAGCTGACATATGGTGTCAGTGGTGAGCACTGAGATCACACACGTGCTGGGTGGGAGTAACTAGTGTAGCTGAGTATTCTCAGCTGTGATACAAAGTTCTGTTTAGAACAGCCAGGAGAGGCAGTGATGCTTGTTGTTAAAATACAGTAGAGTTCAGGTCATTGACTGATGCTCCTGCAGCTCTTTTGTCTGACCTTGGTGGGTCACTGACCATCAGTAACCTTCTCAGCCTCTTAAGAGGACACAGGCAAGCACAGCTGCTCATTATTACAGTGACAAGACATGTAAAGACACTCTGATTTCCTACATAAAGGGGACTACATAAGTTACATCACTGTTAAAATTTCTCTTGGTTAAGTCATATGCTTTTGGTCTTCTCTGTAAAGGTTTTAACCAGGGAGTCATTCATACTTAGCAGTAAAACTATTAATTGTGCTTTCTGCTGCTTCCTCTAGGTGCTCTTCTATATCTCCCATGATCTGACCCTCGCAGCACTGAGCTATCAGGCTGCTGCATGGGATGAGGTAGTGAAAAGTATTCTTGGTGCTGTGACCCGTAGTTACGATGCTGGCAGTTTTACTCTGATGCAAGAGATCTGCAGTATCTTCCTTCCTGAAGGTAAATCTCTTCTTGTACATCTCCTAGCAGTGACAAATACAGGAATCTGCCTCGTAAGCAGAGCTGTATGTCCATTAATCTTATAGGCATAACAACAATTGGAAAGTGTAAAACATTCCCATTATTTGGAAACCTGTGGTGCTGTTCCATGCTAAGTCTGTGTCACTTAATGGTCCATGGAATCAGGGTGGTGGCCATTGTGTGATCAAGGTTCCTGACTGAAAGGAAGCTCAGCTTTTCTGCTTCCAGCATCGCTCTGCTGCCATCTGAGTAAATCTCTCATCTGGGTCTTCTGGATAGCCATTCAGTTAGTAGATCTGGTCTTTTTTATTTGGAAATCCTTCTATATTTGTAACTTTTTTTATTTTTATTAGGCTGTGATAACCTGAGAGACAAGCTGAACAATGCAAACTCTCAAAGTATTGATGCTTGCAGAAGTTTAGAGAGCTTTGTGGCTTATGGACTGCTGTATGATCTATGGTGGAACCCACCCAAAGATTCTCCTGTCTTGCAAAAGGCTGCCTTGGATCCTGCGTTGTGTCCCACTGAGCAATCAGCTCTTGAGCAGAGCTGTGTTCCTGATCACTCCTCTCCTGAAGAAACCCCTGATCAAACTGCAGCTGAGATGGATGAAAACCTCAACAATGCTGTTGAATTTCATAGATGCGAAAGTGACTCAAGAACTAGCTCAGTCAGTTTGGCAGACAGACAGTCAAAACTGAATGGCTGCAAAGTGCTCCTTTCAGAAGCGACTGCTGCTTTACAAAGCACACAGAGAGATATAGCTGAGGTCCAGAAGATTTTAGCAGACATGATCCACCAGCATCAGAGGAATAATCTCCAGGAAACCACAAATGGAAGTATCCAGGAGAACAACGTGCAGCAGAGTTCAGAGAATGAATCAGATAAACCATGCTCTGACAGCAGCCAGATCAACTGGTAAGCTTTAGAATGTGAAGAAATTAATTGAAAAGTGTTGCTTTTTAGTTTGTGCAGTGGATTTCTTAGTTGCTCAGATTACTTTTCATCTCATGCTGATCGCTCAGGGACACTTAATGTATGTCTGAGAAGGCTTGCGTTTCCACAGGGCACCACTGTATGTGTGAAAATAGAGTTGAACAACTTTTTTGATAGGTAAGGTGTGTTGATGCAATGAATAAGCAGGGCAGCTTGAAAAGGGGAGAATTATGAAAGGGACAGCCACAGTTTAAGAGTTCTGTTTCTTTGTTGAATAATTATTTGGGACCTCAGGAAGAACAGAAAAGTGCAGTGTTTGTCTAACCCCATTCCCTTCCCTCTCCATGCTCTGATTATAGCAAGGAGGCTATGCAGTCATTTAAACAAAACAGTTGCTCATGACACCTGCTCTTTTTTTAACAGTAAAGATGAGGTGAAAGAAACAATTACCCTCCCTGAGCTAACAAAGCGACTCTTGGAAGCAAAGCAAAAACTAGCAGAATTTCCAGACAGTTTAAAGGTAAGTTTTCAGAAAAGGTAGTATCATTTTGAAAGAAAACAGCCTTTTTCTTTTTTAAGTCATTGAAATGCTATAATGTGAGGGAAAGTACAGCAATTATAGTGGAGTGGCAAAGTGCTAGGCTGTAACAAACAAGGACAAGCCTGAATGCATCAGTCATGGACACAGAAACAAAAGAAAAAAAAAAAAATTGCTTACCTTTGGAAGGCCTCAGGTAGACAGGGATCTCCAGTAAGAGAACCCCTTGCCTCCACTGCCAGCCCTTAGATGAGGTCTGGGATGGGGTGGCTCCTGCATGTCCCTGCGCTCCCCTGGGCTGGCCCTGCTTCCCACGTGGTGCTCCATCACTACTTCAGGCCGTGTCTTAGCATTTCTGCTACAGTCCTATAATCTTTTTTTTTTATATATATATACTGAAGGAGCAGTGACTTTCTTTGTGCCACAGCTGCACTGTAGGTTTGTAAGATAAAGGTGCTAGTAGTTTAAATACAGGCAGGCAGACATAGGTGGGCAGAATCACCCTCCCATTCCCTGTACTAACCCCGTAGCTATTTTGAGAGAATGAACACTGGCATCAGAGTTAGATTCTTGCTTCAGGCATGATTTTCTCCATGCTGTTGGAGCATGTAGATAAAATTTCTGCATGAGACAAGTCAATGGGATATCTTGTATGAATCTCTCCTGTGTGTTCTAAAAGCAATCCTTCACTATGTACAGTAATTACACTTAAGGAAACAGTTTTGATAGTGAAATCATGAATGTCAGGTAAGGCCTACACTGATTAGAAACAGTTCAAAGAACACATCATGAGATTGAAAGCCATGGCTCTAGGCTGTGTCATCCCTTCTATTGTCTAGGCTGTGATATAACTAAAAGCAATCACGGTGATAGCGCACAAGACAGCAAAGTTGGTTAAAGATGTGCTAATTTCGTGGAAGAAGAGGAAAAAATCCATGTGACTCATGAGTGTCCCTTCCAAAGATATCATAAAGCAGTGTTTCTAGATGTGGCTGCTTGAATACGTTGTAGTAGAGCAATTCTAACTGAACACGCAGACCTCACTTTCTGTTTTCTGTATGTGCAGGTCTTTCCGTTCCCTGATGTGCTGGAGTGCTGCCTTGTACTCCTTCACATTGGAGCTCAGTGTCCTCCTGAATTACACGAGCAGGCATTGGATCTCCTTAGGAAACATGGCAGTGCTGATGTTTACGAAAAGGCCGTGAGGAAGTTCTTGACATGAACATTTGAGACCAGACACATCTCCTCGGAGCTGCCCACAGTAGCTTAGCACCAATTAACACCAAGACTGTTCTTTCTTCAAAGTGAAGGCTCGTTTCTATGGATGTAGTTATTGATGGCTGCTGTTTTGGATACAATTGTTTAAAAAATCAGGTTTCTATACATACATTCATGGTCAGCTGCTCAATAAGACCATGTTAGGAAATTGAAAAGTAGTAGCTTACAATCTTGAAATACAGGAATATTTGAATACAGGAATATTTTTATGTCTTTTCTTTGTTGGAAGTTATGCTAAGGAAACCTCTTGGAATTTACATGCAGAACAGTTTTGAGCAGCTCTATCAGTCTTCCAGCAGGAGGAGGAGTAGCTGCTCTCTGAAGAAAATAACAGTTCCTTCAAGTAGTATGACCCTTAAACCAGTACTGTACTTAAGAAAAGTGTGACTTTATTTCCCCTTATTTAAATAAAGTCTACAAGCAGGAATGGGCATTTCATGAGATGTCATTAAAAAGTAACTATTTTTGTTGTTTGTAAAACAATAGAAATTGAATATGCTAGATAAAGCAGATGGCTGTTGCATACCAAACTTAGCTTTGCGTTTCGTTTGTTAGTTTTTAAATACAGTGAGGGTAAACTTGAGGTAGTAACAAGTCCTCTCTTCTTCGAGTGTCAGAAGCATTCCTAGGTTCTGCAGTCCTGAACATGAAATGTTTTGGCCGTTGTTACAGCCTCCTTCCCATCACAGCAACTTCTTCCTGAAAGAACAAGGCTGTAAAATGCCAAATGATTCAAATAGCACAGGTAAAAGCAGGGAGTTGTATCAAAAGATGTATTCACCCGGTGAGTTGTTCCTGCTAACTTGAAATTGCTTGAACCAGAAGGGGGAGCTACTGCTTAACCAAACAGCTCTATCGTTCAACAAGAACTGGTATTGTTGAGAAGGTGAAGCAGGAGAATTTCATGCAGACCCATCAGTGCAATAGGTTTGTCATTTTAAGTGGCAAAGCTGCTTGCTGAGCTAACAGAAGGTCAGTACGAGAATATAAGTCCACCAAAGAGATTTTAAGCTTCTGAAGAATAGCTGATAAAAGCAGATTTTAAGAACTATCCCAGTTCTATATCAGCAGCAGTAAAGAAAGAAAGACTTCAGCATCTTCCCTTTCTGGCATGCAGGTATCTCTTGAATTTGGACTTCAAAGGCTGAGTTCCATCAAGTACTAAAATTCCCAAACAAGGGCTTGTTTAAAAAAATTTATTTTACAAAAATTAAAAACAAGTACTTATTTACAAGCATTTCAAATACCAGCTCTAAACCTGTGCTCCTAATAATGAATTGGTTAAGCTTGTTTAAAATGCATGAACGTCAAAATTTTAAGCTTGCTGTGTCCAAAACTTGTTTTTTTGGTTAAATAATGTCATTACAGAGCTGACAAAGAAGAAAAAAAGGACTGAGTGGCTTGATTTTTAGAAGTCAGAATCCCACATTGTTCTTCCGTTCTCTAGCTCTGTTTCAGGTGCTTTCAATGAAAACAAGGAGAGCTGTTCTGCAAGTTGTTAAGTATAGAGTAAAAAGGGGGAGAAGAGGAACAAGTTTATCCATCTTCTGAATTAGTTATCACAACGACAATAAAAGCTGTAGGTCAAGCTGAAGAAGACTGAAGTCAGAATGTTGGTCCTGCCAAGAGGTTCTCAAGCAGTTGATTTCTAGGCCCTCTTAATCTCTCTCTATAACAGTTTAACACCTATAAGAACTAAGCCAAGGCTCATTATGGACCAAGACTATACCATACAGAAGCAGAAACTATGAAGCTGACCAAATCAACTCCAGCCTCTAGCAATATCCATTCCCACTGTTGTTAAAGCAAATCTCCAAATAGTTTTAGCTGCAAGGATCGTTTTTAATGTTATCCTTTCCCAAACCTCTGCAGTGATCAAAGGGAGCATATTTTCCACAGACTACACAAAGATAAAATAAGCAAAAGATGAGGTGAAGTTGTCACCCTCACAACATGCAGAAGTTTTAAAATAAGCTTTCTAAAGCACAATTTGCAATGTCATGTGCACGTCTGTGTCTGACTTCAGTGGATTTCCAGGTCCTTATCTTAAAGGAATATTACACTATCAAGTCTTCCTTGCAGATTCTGTACAGTATAAAGAGGAAAACAACAGAGGTATACACAGTAGTTTCTGTCTTTTGCCCTTCATAGTAAAAAGATGGCAAATCACAAATGCTGGCATTAGGAATTCAGTCAACTCTCTCCAGGGTTTCAAATGAAGATGCAGCTCTTCAGCAAAACTGCAGGCCTTCTGGAGATTGTGTACTGTGCCTCTTTGAGACACCGATCGGGAAAATGGTTGAGGACAGCAGCTGCCAATACAGAAACCATATTCTGCTGAGGGCTACCACTTATCATGGCTGCATGTTGTTGATAATAGCCAAAATGCTCATTTTCTCTTGGGCTGAGTCCACATCTTCATTCTGTTTCTGAGCCACTCCCGTGCCAAGACCGTACAACCGCCCACAATATTTTGCATCATCAATCGTGTCCTCAAAAAACAACTGTGGAGAGAAAAAAAGAACAGGAAGGAAGAGGAATTATTAAATTGTTCCTCTAAACTGGAAAGCACCTAAACTTAATTACAGAGCTCATCTGAAGTCATTCACCTCTAAGATTCAGCATAGGCAGTAAAACAACGACAGGAAAGAAGAATAAAGGGAAAAATTCTGTGCCAGTATAAACAGTTCCTAATACTGAACATTCTGAAGTGTGATACAAGGCTCAAAAAAGAAACCAGAAACACATGGTTTGTATTGACACTGATGGATGGAGAGTGGAGAAAGGAGAACCAAAACTACCACACTACCTCTTTCATTCTGAAGAATGCCATTCCAGTGAGAAGAGAGTCTGATCCTGCCTGGTGTTGTCTTCCAATTCGCTGCAAATCCAGTTGATCTGCCACTTCTTGAAGGCCACCCTGCAATGAAAACAGACCCGTTTATTCTCTAGAACTCTGTGTCTTACCATACATGCCACACTTCTCCAGAACACAGCTGTTAAATATCGTATGCAGATTCCAGCAATACACACACCCCAGCTATAAGGGAAATACAATGATAAATACGGTTCAAGAATGCAGAAATACTCCATTCAAAAGCAGGTACCTTGCTTTCCTGTTGCAGATACACAAGATGACTGTGGGTACATTCACAGGTTACAAATGCTGCACCTTTCCTACCCTTTCCTGAACCAAGGCTGATTCAGTACATAAACAGTTTCCAGCCCTGACTGCCTAGCAATTAATCAACTTGTGCAATAGTTCACTTATGACAAAACTGTTCCACTTTGCACAGGAGGAAAAAAAACCACGATACGCATGGTTATGTGAACATTCCTGATATAATGAATGTATTGACAAGCTTATAACTGGGGAGGCAGTACCTATCAGATACAAACAGCCTTCAGTGTGTGCATGTGACTACTGGATTTGGTACTCCAGTTTAGAGAGACAGCAGCTCTGTTATTGGGCTTCCTGCATATGCTCAGAGGTGCTGCCCACCCACCCCTTGTTTGCATCAAAGATGCAAGTACCTTGAGGTTTTTGCAGCTCTTCATTAAGTATTTTACATCATAGATAGACGGGAAGAAAAGGTTCAAGATGTGGAAAAATTCATGTTCCTCTTCAGGTAACCTGGAATCTGTCAACAGCTTCACCATGTAGCCAAAGTCGTAACCACTGAAAATAAACACACACAGAAACCTGAGGAGCAACACCTAGACTCAGCTGGTACTAGTGTCACATTCTTTGCAGGAGGGTATTTTTCTGTACTCACAACCTTTTTTCCCCACAGAGGAAGACTGTAACAGAAAAGAATTCGCAAGCAACACGTGCCCAAAATTCAGATCATGGTATGCACTGATACAAAATGAAGTACCAAGTGTCCTTCATGTTCACCTGTACAATTCTGAACAACTGCACAGCTGCTGAAACGTATCTCTTTAAAATCTGTGTCAGTCCCCACACACCAAAGCAGCAGTATTTAAGCCAAAAAGAGACATCCCACTCTGCAGCACCACCCCAGACCTACCTGTGAAAGGACAGCCACTTCACACTATCACTAAGGACGACCCCTGAAGTCATAAGCAACTCAGCAAAATGCAAGGTATCAATCCCTTCTTCTTCATGCTTCTGGAACTGCAGCCCAGAGCTTGCAAGGAGGTCTATGGAATCCTGAGAGTACATATCCTCCCTGAAGGAGAAAAGCAGATCTCTGCAGTCAGGGTACTAACAAGTCAGGCTCATTTCAGAAAACCTTCCCACTTCAGAAAACCTTCCCACATGTCTCATTTTGGAAAACCAGTGACCAGCTCCACCTGGAGGTGGGGGACACAACAACACAGAACAAAACTCTATCAAATATGATAACTGAGTCAAATACTGTTCACAGTGTCGAAACCTCTTTGTTATGATTTCAATGCTTTTAAGAGGCTGACAGAGTTGTGGAAGCAAACACTGCAACTCCTGTTTTCAAGAATGGTATATCAGCTTATATTAGCATGTTCTTTGGTAATGTTCTGTTTCACAAGAACACTGATTCCCAAAGAGCATGCACACTTGCCACAGAAACTTTTATCTATTTGCAGGCAGCTTTAGTGGCATACATGCTGAACTTCTCTTTGTAATAACACAGGAAGAGTTAATGAAACTTGCTTCAACTGTAGCCCAGGAAATCATAGTATGGAAGAGAGAAGAACAACTGCCACATTCCTTTTAACAAAATTAATTATCCCAAGCATGTGTGGTAATTCCACCAACACATTTTCCTTTAGATGCCAGTTTACACTTTAACAAAACTTTGCAGAGTGGCATTTTCCTTTTTGCTGAAAATTGTAAATCCACTTTTATTTAGCAGAGAGATTTACATATTTATATATGCACTTAATTGATTGTATAATATATATGGAAATATATAAGAAGCATGCTAAGTTTAAGATCATAAAACTATTTCAGAAAACAAGATTAATGCACACAGAGTTACTTGGTATAGGCTATTCAAGGGAACGTACAGCAAGGACTTCCAGAAATACTGCAATTCCTGTCATGGTAAAATTGAGTCTCACATAACCTGTTCTGGTATCTCAGTTTTCAGTGCTCAGAACCAACCACTGATGGTGAACATGCACATATTCCCAGCAGTACGAAGCAGATTTTAATCCCTAGCTCAGAAGACTCACGTAAGGTTGAATTTGAAGTTAAACTGCCAAGTGTTGATCCCAGAAGGATATTCTCCTTTCTCATTTGTGAAAGTCAGGCCCAGCTGGATAATTTTCAGAAGGTCAACATTACACCGAAGAAGCTGATACTGATAGTCTATGGAGCTGCGGAATTCACCAATTGGCCTTACAACAACCCCAGGAAACTCTGTGTCCTAGAAAAGAAGAGGAAATCTTATCACATATTCTGGCAGGAGTATGCTCAGATCCACACTTGCAGATCTCAGTACTGCAATCTGTAAGTTCTTTAAAAAGAAATGGATTAAAAAATCCACTTATTTTTAAACCCATTTCATCTTCTTGTATGGACTTCAAACTGCTCCAAGTCAGAACTAAAATGAAAGCTACATCGTTTGTCAGCTGATTGCACTCACTCATTTCTCATGAGTAACCTTTCTTGTAGTTTTGTTTCTTTACAAAACAGAGATGTTATAAAATCACCCAGTATGAGCTACTGCATAATTTAAGCATCTCTTACTCACAAAGCACCAACCCTCCTATTTTCCCAATGTCTACTGAAAATGATTTATTTCTAAGAAAAATGATAAACATAGTGTCCTTTCATGTTCCAAATGTGAGTTAAATTCCGTGCTCCCACCAGTACAGATCACAGTAAACTTTGTAGTTACTGAAAAAAGAGCCAACACCTGCATGGATGGAAATTACTGCAAATCAAAACAGACCTTAACAACCAAGCGACCATGCTCATTTTGACTCTTAGCTCAAATGAAATCTACTGACTACAGCACACACAGAAACTTTCAGAGAATCCAGTAAATGAAAGAATTCCTCTCTTGCACATCTTCCTGTATCCATTCTTACAGCACAGCAACTGGAACAGGTCAGAATGAAATGAAGCAGAAAGCATGCTGAAGCAAGACAGCTCATTTCAAACCAACAAACAAATATATATATATTTACTGTTTACTTACACCACTTTGTTCTGCGTTGAATTCTATGCAATCTGAAGGCACATGTAATTTTATGTCATGCCTTGATTACACAATTCTCATATATTTGAGTTTAGCATCCCCAGTCAAAGCTGTCTTAGCTTAAGAGTATCATAACTAAAACCAGTTAGCTATACGAGTGCCTGCCTCCTGCCAAGCTGATACAGACTTTTATGAGCTGAAAGAGATTCCTCCCATCTGGAGAACATTCTGCTGTTCTGACATAAAACTTTCTGAAACACACTGTCGTATCTCCAGCCAGAATATTTTTCTTCAGGAAGAATCAACATGTGAGCACACTAAGAAGGAGCCAACTCTGCTAACAAGCTGTCACTTGTGGGTTTCCTGTCCTACAGTTTCATGTCAATTTCCACAGCCAAAGTGGGCAAGAAATCTGCAGGACAAATACGCTGAGGAAATCTAAAGATCTGTACAGCTGTCCTGTCCCACTTCCTATTTTATAAACTAATACATGCTGAATTGCTAGATTGCCAATTAATTCCCTTGCTTAAGGTGGTCTCTCTCTTCTCCACCTTTCCATCAATGCAAAACAAAGACATGCTATTTCCAGAACGTTTCCTAATGTTTCACCAATTAACTGCTAGCTTTGTTTGACAGGAGATGATGGCAACTGCTTCTTGCTCAAGAAGCGCCAATCACTGAGGTTGAAAAGGTCTCTTGGTGCAATTATCACACTCCCCAGTTACTCCAATACGAGGAAGAGGTCAAGTACGAAACACTTACCATTGCGATGTAGCTGTAACTCAGCACAATCTCTCGGATCTTCCTCATCTCTTCCTCCAGGTTGTTGGCCCACACCTCACAGATCACCTGGCTGTTCTCCGCCAGGGCTGCTGGCATCCTGCCGGGCCCAGGGCAAAGCCAGCTCCCCAGGAGTTCAGATGGCAGCGCACAACCGCAAACCGCGCGATCAGATCAGCGTGCTGCATCAAACAGACAGAACAGCGCTTCGCGTGAACACAGAGCTGCACGAAGGAACGAGGCGGCACGGCACGGTTCGGCTCCCACCAGCGGCCGCCGGCAGCGAACAACCGCCGCAGCGCCGGCCCGGGCGGGAGCGCGCCTCGCCCCACAGCCCGCGCGCCGCTCGCCCTCACGAGCCCCGCCGCCTCAGGGCAGGGGCCCACCCGGCCGCCTCCGCCGCGCCTCGAAGGACCCCGCACCTTCTGGAGCCCGCCCGGCCCCTCCGTGCCGCCTCCCGCGGGGATCCCGAGCCCCGACCGCCCCCCACCGCCCGTCCGCTCCGCCGCTCCCCATCGCCGTTCCCTCCCCCGCGCGCTACCTGCCCGGAAGCCGGGGCCGGGCCTCTCGTCCCCGCGCAGGCGCGATGAAGCGTCCGGCCGAGGCGGGATTTCCGGGTCGGCGCCTCGCTCTCGCGAGAGTTACGGCGAAACCGCGGCGGCGGCGCGCGGTGCGGTACGTTGCGGCNGCGGTGCGGTACGTTGCGGCGCGCGCCTGGCGCGCGCTCCCGCGGAGGGGATGGAAACGGAGGGGGCGGGGAAGGCGGAGCGCCGCGCGGGGTTCTGCCCGCGGCGCGCATGCGCGGTGTCGTTGTCCTTGTGGAGAGCCTGCCCGGCCCTGGGCTTGCGGGGCGTGACGTGGCGGTGCGCGGTGCTCGTAGCGTGACCCGAGCTCGGTAGTCCGGGGAGCTCAGCAGACCGGGGAGCTCAGCTTCTCCGTGCTTAGGAGTCACTGTCCGCTCACAGCGTTGCGTCTGTGGTGCTGCGTTTCTGCTGCTGCTCCGGACTGTTGTCTGTGCGCCGTGGGGTTCGTTGTCTCGCGTGGCCTCAGCTGCTGCTTACTGTTAGCGTGCAGCACCCAGGAAAGCATCTTGGCAGCTCTATGGGCGTCTCGGGTTTGGTGCTGGTAGCGGGAGCAGCCCTGAGATGCGATGTTCTGCTGATCGCTGCTCGCTCTCAGTTGACCTCGGTGCTGTCAGCATCTTCTGAGGTCATTTGATTCAGTTTATTGTGGTCGATAGTTGGTGTTTCGCCTGCTCAGCTCAGATGTGCGGTCTCTGCTGCTCTGTGACGTACACGGCGTGCTGGGTGTGCAGAAACGCATCTGCCACCTTGAGCAAAGAGAAAGCCCCGTGCCTATAAGGGGCTTTGCGTTTAGTGCTGTCCTGTGCCAGACCCGAACCGGGGTAACAAAGTAAACGAAGACGTCCTTTATGCTGACGTTACAGTGTAAATCTTTCAGATGTAACCCGTGTCTGAATTGAACAGAGGTTAAAAAGAAGCACTGAGGTCCGCAGAGTTCACTCTTATCACCTGCTTTAGATTAACAGAGCTCCCACAGCAAGGCCAAGTCCAGATAGCACCCTGGACAACCTTTATTCTCTTGAAATGCCAGTGGTCCTTGTTTTTCCTCGTGTGGAAAAATAAACATGGTAAGTTATGGCAAGTAACACTCATTTCTCAGAGGTTAGTTTATAGTAGGACACCGTGTATTGGGTAAGTTGTATAGATTGGGGCCACATCTGCATAATAAAGACAACACTCCTGCAAGTTACATCTTGCAATCCTGTAATTACAGACCTTATGGTTGGTAAGCATATTTAAATACAACCAAGCCCAACCACATTCTAACCTATTTGCATTTTATCCTCATAGATAGAACCAACTCCTGTAACTGTTTGATGTAGCAACAGCTGGTGAAGTTTATAGATTTAGTGAGATGTGATGAAAACTGAACTGCTGTTTTTTGCCAAACTCCCCCTGTAACTCACAAATAAACCTTTGACCCATTCAGTTGCACTGGCATCATCTTTATGCTCAAAACACGAGTTAGTGAATGGTAGAAACTACTTATCTTTAAGTTATAGCTGTCTTTTTTATTCTCAGATACAGGCATTCACTCTTGATGAAGAACTCTTACCTGCAGAGATGTATTCTGAATGCTTAACCGAGTGACAGCATGTGCATATGCACAGGGAGCAGTGGCAGAGCTAACAGTGACATGGTACTGGCTTCACATGACTTGTCTGGGAGGGGACAGCCAACTCCTGCTTGGAAACACCCCGGCGCCTGTGTCTAAACCTCATAAAGTTTCCACAGCAGTAGTGAAAGGTGAGGAGTTGTACTCTGGGCTCTGACAAAGGACCTCTCCTAGGCTACAATCAGCAGGAGGTGAGCAGAGACAGAGCTCAAAGGTATCGTGGCTTGAAAATACCTGATTGAAAAGTGAAGAATTAACTAACAGGCAATGTCATGTGTATGTTTGAAATACAACTGTAAGCTTTTCTAGGAACTGCTATTGCCTTTTGAGCTATGCAGAGCTTGGCATGATAGGAGACCCACCTGACAGGACATCCCCTGTATCTGACTTGTACGGTGTGGCTGATGTGCAGCTTTTGTGGAGAACAGGTAGGTTGTCCTTAAATTTTCTTTCTCTAGGTGTTGAACTTTCTCAGAGAGTGGAAGACAAAGTTGTTTGCTGCTGTCCGTGCACTACAAAGGTTGATTGCAGTGAAGTTGTTAAATAGAAGATTCAAGCAAGAGGGAAAAAGCAGTACCAACCAGCTGGGCTGGCAGTCAGTCCATACTGCAGATGTATCCAGTGATCCCTGCCAGCAGTGGGAACACAATAGTGGGTACAGTACAAGGGGAAGTGGGCACTTGTGCAGTCTCAGCATGGGACTGTCTAGGCAACAAGAAATGTAAGGGGGCATGAATGACAATAATAATGTACATTTTTAATGTTAAAAAGTCTTTGATCAAAGCTTTCTGACAGTTTCTTTTTATTTATTTTTTTTTCAGTTGACATTAAACATTTTAAAATAAGACCTGGGCAACCTAGAGTTTTCTGATAGCTGAAATGTAAAAGACAAAGCAGATCTCGTACTTAGTTGTTGGAGAAATGAAGAAGTACATGGAAATAAAAGAAATAGTTTCTATTGGAATTCTTTACTGCCTAAAGCCAGAGAGACATTGATTTAGAATTTCGTTTGGATCAAATTTTGTGTTAACTAGTTAGAGATAACCTCAAAGGAACTTCTATTTTAAACAGCACTGGTTCTGTGTAATGCTTGCAAATAGCTGCAGACAGCTGAGGTCTTTGCTGGTTGCTTCAGGGCTGTATAACATGACAAAAGAGATTGGTGCCAAGCAGTTGGAAGGACTTTTTGTTTCCTGAAACAGCCATGGTTACATGAATGCTTTTGTTAGCATACCTGGTGCGTTCTGAATCAGAAAAGCTATTCTTCAGCAAAAAAAAAAAAAAAAGAGCAAAGGGGAAAAACAATCCATCAAAATTTATCTTGTTTTAATGGAAATAATGTAAAGTTTTGTTCTGTATATGTGACAGTAAAGGTGTAATAGTGAGATTCTGGTGTGAGGGTGGGTAAGCAGATGTGGCAGTACTGTTTCAGAATGGAAGGTTTTGCTCAGCAAAAACTCCTGTGATAATCTGGTCGTTTAAAAGAAAAAGAGAGGAAAAAGAAATTCTTTTGCAAACTCGTAGCTAGCAATTCCAAGCAGAGCTGCATTCTCCAGTGTGCCCTGCTCTGTAGCACACAAAGATCCAGTGCTGCTATCTGGAGCTGCTAGTGGTAACTGAGGCAGCTGCCCCTCTCAGATCTAACACTGTCTATCACAAGATTGTCTAGGAGTGCAATAATCTTATCACAATAACTATGGCCAGCACTACTTACTGTACTGTCACAGCAGAATCATTTCATTGTGCTGTTTTCTGTCCCTGCTGGGTGGTTGTAAAGAAGTTAGTGAGGTACATAGCAAAAGGCCAAGGGATGTGAGTTATAACAAGGGAAATTCTGACTATAGGGTCAGAAATACAGGAGAAGTAGTCTAAATTTGACGTTTCAACCTTAGTGGTGTTTTCATAGAGATAGTCAGCACTCCTGCACTGAGAGGACCTGTGTGACAAGATGGGAACATACCATTTATTGCATAACATAAACTCCTTCATCAAGATCAGGAGGTCTTTGCT
The DNA here is from genome assembly GCA_013399175.1 of Odontophorus gujanensis. Taxonomy (NCBI): domain Eukaryota; kingdom Metazoa; phylum Chordata; class Aves; order Galliformes; family Odontophoridae; genus Odontophorus; species Odontophorus gujanensis. Next base: position 182,268 of record VXAB01012726.1, read on the forward strand.
ATGAAGATAAGATCAGTTTGTCCCATGGCAAGTTATTTATGTTGTTCTCTTCAGACTAGCATGTTATTTGTTATTGTAACTCCTAGGAGATAGTGTTCTCTGTCATGTATACTATAGTCTCAATATATTTTACCAATGAAAGTTTGGTTGGCAAATTTGACGCAGAGGGGGAGAAAAAACAGAAGTTCTCATGGACTTGTTCTGTTAGCTCACAAATTCTAATAGTGAAAGGGGAAAGATGTGAAATTCTAGGACACTGTGACTTCCTTAACACATAACACATTAACAACACATTAAGCAGCAGCACTGTAGGGCACCGCTAACGCATTGCTTGGGTGGGTTTTCTTAGCCAAGAAAGATTACATTAACCTGTTGATTTTTGCTACCAAAAGTTTCCCATTTCCCATTGCAGTATTTACAACTTCAGTGTTGAAACAGGGGCTGGGAGTTGGGGCTTGTGATTCCAAGTGTTGGATCACTTTTTGTCCAATTTCTTTTTTCTTCCCTGAACTCTTTAACTTTGGTAGTTCGGTGGACTGCCCTCATCTTTTTCTGTCCTCAAGTGAGCAGGAACACAAGTAGGAGAAAGGAGTCCAGTTTTTCTCACTGCTGCCCATTGATCTGTAGTGAAACAGAGCTGAAAACACTTGCAAATAAACAGATTTGCATTTGTGAGTCTACACCAAGAAAGCTATCATCCAATCTCCTGGATAACGTGATGGTTTCTTTTTGGCAGTGTATTCCTCCTTTCTGAAGCACTGCAGAGGAGTACTCCCAAGACACTTGCTATCATCATAAAGGTAACAGAATATCATCTCTCTAATGAATTGTTTTCTAACTGTTTGCTCCTTAGACAGGTGCCTTGGAATCTTCTTTGTATCCTCCTTTGTTACCTTAGGTAACATAGTTTGCCTGTGCTTGATTGTTCTCCCAGAGTATGAAATGCAAAGCAGATGAAATTGTGCAGCACTCAGTACATCTGTCATTTATATTGTTAGAATTCATGTGCTTTTTTCTTAATGTCTGTGTGAAACCATAAAACTTTAAGGAATGTTCTCGTAGCTTTTGCTAATTACAGTTTATGGTGAATGCAGCAATATGAAAACAGCTATGCAATAATCCCTGTGACAGGCACAGCACACCTCCTGAAATAGATCTTTCCGTGGCCAAGGAGAGCAATTCAGACCCAGCAGCTGCTTAAACCTTACTTCTGATTCTTTCCTTTATTTCTTTTTTAAATTCAGAAGTGGCAGTGAGCAGACAGGTCAGAGCCAAATGTCAGGAGATCTATTAGGAGGCAGCCACCACTCCTTTGGGTCTTAATCCTCAAACTGACAGCTGTTTCTGTCGTCACAGCTGGACTTACAGCAGCGACAATTTTCTCACCGTGCTCTCAGACTGTAACTTACAGTTCCTCTGCCACGTGACTGAAGATGGCACAAGCTCACGTTATCGTAGTCAGGTTTTTTTTTTGTTTTCACTGCTGTCAGTTTAGCAGCATGACTTCATTACAGAAGAGTGCGTGTCTCGTGTCACCGTTTGTTTGGCAATCTGTTCATACTGGGTGCAGCCTGATTCTGAGGTAGACTGAGGGAGAGCTGTACCAGAGCATGCCAGTGCCTCAGTTGGGAGCTTTGGTTTGGGCTGCCTTCCATTTCAGTTTGCTTACCCTGTCAGCATTATGAGAAAATGCTAACGCACATCAGGAAATAAGGGAACTTTCGTAAGGTGTTCTTTAGAGCTTTGTTTCTTGTACAATGATAAAGGATGGACAGGGCTCAGAGAGTAAATACCTTGGTTTTGCAACTGAACTTGCAGATGAAGTGATTTGCTGTTAGTGGTATACTCTTCCACCCTCCAGCTACACAAAGCTCACTCAGATCACTCCTTATTTCAGATGAAGAGAGACTCTGGGTATTCCACCATGGCTGCACATCAGGAGCAGGTAAAGACTCAAAGTCCATCTTTTAAAGAAAACACTGAGCAGGTGCCTTGGAAAGCTGGACGAGCTGAACAATGTTCTAAGAGAAGTGACAGACGTGTCAGCTCTCTGACCACTTTAGCACAACTTGGAGGTCATTGCTCATCACTGCTGAAACATTTTCCTAGCATTTTTTCCCTGCCAGTGGACTGCAGCTGGAGCACTGAGTGGTGAAAAGCCTCTTATCATTGCTTGCATGGCAAAACACCATAATACTCTGCATAGCCAGAAGCTATGTCACCTGACTGGGCCCAACGCTCAAAGCAGTGCTGCTGAACAATCAGTTTCCCAGTTGGTGTACCCTGGTCTCTTTACCTTGCAGGTAGGAACTCTGATTGGCACTTCAGGTATTTACCAAATTGTACAAGGCCTTTAAGGGCAAGATCTTGGGTGATCAGTGGATCAGAGTTTGGAAACTTCTCCGCGGGAGTTGCTTGCATGAAGGGAAACAGGGTGTTAGCACTTGGACTTGATGAACAAGATTTTTTTTTAATGTGAACTTCTACAGTTCATGTAATTAACCTGCGTGGGATTCATTCACATAATCACTACCTCACGTGCAGTAAAAGCACAGCCTGCAAACGAGACTGTTTCAACTATCAGAGGGCTTTGAAAATAGCTCAAGTGCTGAACTTAGGCTGCTCTCTGTCCTGCCTCAAAGCAGGACCCCAAGGTGGATCACGAGTCATTAATTTTTGTGAGTCTTTGAGATCTTCAGCTAGAGGATGCTACAGAATCACATACATTTGGTCCAACTAAGAATCCTGACTCTCTGAAACTTGTGAGTTTTTCTTTGATATGTCTGTTTGTCATCTCAGGAGAAAGAATTTGTTCTGTTAGAAGACTTGATGTGTTTTATAGCTTTTCATACTTTTTTTTTTTCCTAAAGAATACCTAAATGGTGCTCCAGGCTTTAAAGATAAAGAAATTCTTACCTACTATCAGCATGCATTAGTGTATCATGGACAACATGGTACAACTGGAAGCATGTGACTTAGGAGAGCAAATGCCCAGCACCAATTCCAGCACATACTGCTGTGAAGCTGGAACAGATGATTTCCACTGACCTTGCATTTGCAGTGGAGTGCACCCACTGATAATGCTGGCAACTGATTGTATTGCTTTTAATGTAAGCCTATAGGGCTCACTACCATGAAGCTGTAGGGCGAGAGTTCAGGAAATTACTTTCTCCTCAGCTGCCAACTTGACAAAAATCAAGATGATAGGAACAGATGTTTGTTTCGGTGAGGAAAGTTTCAGTGCTAATGAGCAAAGTTCTGTCCCGGGGCAGATAAATATTGCTGACAAGTTATGGGCAATGTTTAATATTCTGTAGCTGTTCCAGAACCTGAAAGAGCTCCTAATGCTGAAAGCTATGTTGAGAAGGCTCCTCCATATTGCATTACCCAAAACACACGTGCATCCAACAGCTACTACTGAGCTGCCTCTCTTGTTTGTCCTCTCTGATGGGAGAGGAACAAGACAGCAGCTATGAATCATGCTGTTTTTACTCTGGTCTGTTTTTGCAGCACAACAACACAAATAAAAAACAGGAAGGACAAAGGTATGCACAAGACATTAGCTGGTTATTATACTATATTGTTTTAGAGTTGTGTTTGTTTTTTAGTCATCCTGCAGATAAATATAATGCATAGTCACCTGAGAAAACTCAAACTAAGATTTCTGAACTCCAGAGTCAATCTCAACTAGGGCTATGCTAGAAGATAAACAGTTAATTATGTATTTCTTATATAAATGTTTTTAAATATTTATGTGTTCAAATATATTGAATACCACTTTTTGAATTCTATTCCGAGAATCAAAAGGACTCTGATAATTTTCTGATTGTTTTGTGAAGTTCAAGTCCTTACTGTGCTAAAAGAATCATGTTAACATCACAGTGCTCTCCCACTGCACACAGGAAAATTCTTTTAGCAGATAACAATTCTGTGAGTGAGAGCAAGGGTTTAGAGAACACTGTACTTCAATAAGTTGAGCATTTTAATCCTGGTTATTGTGCAGTTTCTGTACAGATGGCACATGGTGCCTTCCAGATGAGTTGTACTCCCAGTTCTGGAATTGAGTTGTATCTGTGATGGACTAAAGGCACAGCACAAGGCAAAGTAATGCCCTGTATTACACCTCTGTTATGGGGAAAAGGATGAGCTTCTGTTGAACTCTTGTTGCTTTTGCACAGGAAGAGAAGCTCTGGGTTGCCGTGAAGATGTCTGCCCTTGTCCTTGGCTCAGGCCTGCTCATATTCACTGCCCTAATGAACTCTGTTTCTTGGTAAGATCATTCAGACAAAAGGGGCTTGAGGAGAAGCATTATTGTGGGGAGAGGATAAGTGGATTGCAAAAGGATGAGTGACTAAGAACACCTACTCCCACAGGTGTGTGCAAAAGATTTGGGACACTTCGGGCTACTTCTGGCAATCAACATGGCTGAAGCTGTACTACCTGCTGGACGGACGGGAGTGGTCACTTTTCCTCTTTGGTGAGTTCCTCAGGTTAACAACCCTTTGTTGTACAAGGAACCATCCATGCAGTGCATCTAAAACAGAATGTGGATGTGCCATCCTAACCTCACTACTTCCTGCACTGAAAAGCATGTGTAGCCTTCCAGGCCAGCTACAGCTGACAGCAAAGCCATGCTGCCTTTGCAGTGGTTCCTCATTACACAGGTTAAAAATGTCATCTTTTTGCTGCTGCTGAAAGCACAGAAGTAGCTTCCCTATGTAGACATACTCTTTGCTCCTGTGAGGAAGGAATGACTCAGTAGAACATTTCTGAAAACTAAAGTAAAATTAGTGAATTTCATGCTTGCTGTGGCATATACACAACCTTTATCCATCTGTAATTAACTGTTGGTGAACAGGCTCAGTGGGGATGTTGCAAGGTCCCAAGGATCAACTCAGCCTTATCCAGTGTCTGTTTAAAAATCAACCACAAGGATAGTTCCCCAACCTCCCAGAAAAGTTTTGGCACATTTTAGCCTTTGGGGCTCTTTCTTGTGCAGTTTAACCTCCTCACCACTCCCTAGGTGTTAGCTGGGTTTCAGAACCTACCCCTATTCTATTCTAAAGCATCATAGTGCAGGGTTCCCAGCACACGTGGCTCCTAGTAAAGTCCTGTGGATGCTGCTCCATTGTACTTTTTAATCTCCCTGTAGCTCCCGAGGTGTTTACATATCTCTGTCTCTTCCTCACATCACAGGGGCTGCATTGGTTCCTGGTCTTGCTTTCTGGTGCTTCAATGGAATCCTCATGGTGGCTGATGTAACGGGAAGGCCAACTTTCATTACTCGGTATCGCATTCAGCTAGGCAAGAATGATCCTGTAAGTATTTCTCAGTGTGCTGCTTCTGCTGGCTGAGTACTTCTTGCAGCCTGTTAGGTCAGGAAAGGGGAGAAGAGCTGCTTATGCTTTTCTCTTCCAACCAGTTAGGATCCAAAGGGAATCAAGCTAAGTCTTGTATATCTACTGCAGAGGAAGGCAGTTCTTGTAGTTAGGCTGCTGATTAGATCTTGATAGTCTGCTTGTTAAAAAGTTGATCCTACAGATAACTAATATGGAAACAGCCAACAAATCTTAAAGCTCTTTATCCTTCTAACTCAAAGCTCTAGTGCTTCTGATATAGCCTTGAATCCTGACTTCTTTTTTGCAGGTGGACACACAGAAATTGCGACAAGCCATCAACACAGCGCTGTTTAATCAGTTCTTTGTCTCCTTTCCCATGCTCGTGCCCATGTTCTATGTAATGAAATGGTGGGGCAACACCTTCAGCAAGGAATTACCCACTTTCCAGTGGTTTCTTGTGGAGCTGAGCATCTTTACCTTAATAGAGGAAATCCTCTTCTATTATTCACACAGGTGAGCTGAGCACAGGAACAGGACTGTGATTTGCCCCCATGCTGTTAAGCTGATACCCATCTCTTGAAACAGTGATGGTCCTAGTCCACTCTCTTCCATCAGTCTTACATTTAACCCATCCTTACTGCTTGAAGCTTATCTGCTGCAATGCTGCTAGAAACTACAGTGAGCAAAAATGGGTAAAAACTACACAAGTGGCAGTAAAGAATTCAGTGACTGATGTTCTCTTCACCTGAACAGCGCCTACAAAACACAGCCTAGCTCCCAACACTGCCAGTGACTCCAGGAGTGAGGGATAAAATTTAAGCAAGGAAGGAAAATGCCTGCAAGACCATGCAGAAGTAAGCACAGTTGTTGCAGAAATGCATAGATTTCCCTTTTGGGCAAAGGGAAACAGAAAACACAAGAGGCCATGTCTTACTAAAGGCCCAGGAAACCTAAAATCCTGTCTCTCATTGTTGCCAGTTGGAAAAGGCAGAACAGTGGAAATATGAAGTGAGTCTTCCACTAAAACGCACTCCCAAGTCTGAGCAGATCAGTCTTTCACAGACTTGATTATGGGATGTATCGGATCTTAAGTTTAACATCAACCAGCAGACACTGACACCATTGGATGAGGGCTCAGTGCTAACGAGAGGAAAACAGGGATCCTACACTGTAATTCCTGGCTGCTCTAAGGTCTGTTTTAAGTAGGCACAAGCAAGCCTCCACGGGAAGTTCTGTTACTCTACATTCCTTTCTTACGGGGTGCAAAACTGCATTTCTTTGTTTTCTCTACTTAGGCTCGTGCATCTCCCACTCCTCTACAAGCACATTCACAAGAAGCACCACGAATGGACAGCCCCCATTGGCGTGGTCTCCATTTATGCTCACCCATTAGAACACATAGTAAGTGCATTCTCCCATGGTCACCTTCCACTTCCCGCATGGAGCACGGTTTCCATGGGATGAGGAGCAGTGATAAGAGGAGCAAAGCAAATGCTTCCTTGGAATCTTTCTTAGAAGAGGAAGCTGAGCTGCGTTTCCAGGAAGCCTGGCTGTAGAAGTGCTGCTCTGCCTGTTTGTACTGCACTGCACTCGCTTTAAGAGCACAAATCCAATGACCTCCAGTAGATAAGGAAATGTCTGAATGGTGTTTCCTTGAGCACAGAGCTTCAGAAGCATCCACTTCTAAGTACCATCTCCTGTTAATAAGAGCTGCACAGAGCTGCTATGAGTCTCCCTCTGACAGTCTCTGAGTAGAAGAATGACTTTTTGGTGCAGTAAGCTTATGATCTGGGCACTGAGCTATTTGTGCCACTGGTAGGATGCAATGAAGCAATGCAGATGGGATCATCACATCTCTGCACGTGTCCACACATCACATGGGTTTAGTACCTTTTTACAGCTTGATTTCCCAAGAACAGCTTCAGCAGTATTCCAGGGTAAAGCTGAAATTCTCCCCTCTGACTCCAGGGTGAGTTGCTAGAATCCTGCTGCCCTCATAGCCCTGGTTTGTTCTCAAATTTAGGGATCTTGGACACTGACTATATTCCAGGGTTGGCTCAGAGTAAAGTTATGTCTTTGATACGTAGTTTTACTAAGGTATTCTCAGAGGAATCTGCCCTTTATGCTGTTGGCACAAAACTAATAGACCCAGGTGAAGCAATTCAGCTCCTAGAGGAGAGGCTGCTCGTTGTGGTCCCATTAATGAGGCGGTTTGCTTCTCTTTTCTAGCTCTCCAACACGCTGCCTGTCATGACTGGCCCGATGATCATGGGGTCTCACATGGTTTCAATCACAGTGTGGTTCTCCCTTGCTCTTGTAACAACAAGCATTTCACACTGTGGTTACCACCTGCCCTTCCTGCCGTCGCCGGAATTCCACGACTTCCATCACTTCAAGTACGTCCCGGCTTCCCTTTCTCCTCCTTCCTGTGCCCTGTCCCTGCTGGCAGACACAGCTCCTTTCTGAGAGCCAGGTGATTTTGCATCACTCACGTACAAGCAGAGAATCCTATCTGGTTCACCTGCTGGCAGACCAGAGTGCTAGCAGTTCTTAGAGCTTTGGTTTTCAGACAATTCCAGCTGCCTTCACACACAACTGCCATCCACCCTCCATCAGCTGACTTGGAGAGCTTATCTAAAGCACCAACACAGCAGCTGAGTCCAAGTGTTTCAGATATCCTAAGGTGATGTGGGAGGAAAGCACGTAGCATCTAAGGTAGCAGCTATCACCTGGATGTTCCCCAGCACAAACACAAGGACAGTTCCCTGCAAGGCTCTTCCTGCACGTTCAGAAGATACTGCGTACGATCTAGAATCAAAACAGAGCAAGGGCACATCAGATGGCACAGTACCTCTGCAGCATCTCCCTGTCTCCTGTCTCTTTCCCATACACTGAGGTTAGTGCTGGTTGATAGATAACGCCTTGGCCAAATGATCTCAACCCTTCTTGGCAAAGGTTCCCAGCCCTGGAGAGAGTGAAGCTTCAGTACAGGGTTCAGGGATACTTACCAAAATAGTGGAAGAACAGTCTCCATCTCCCTGCGGTGCGTTAAACTCATACAAGCACTTCCTCAAGCAGCTTGCTTCTACCTGCAGAAACAGAAGATGTGGTAGTTCCAATGCAACCTAAGTGCAGGGCAGCACCCAGAACGTGGGCCCAGTTGTTACCATTTCACCTGCAGCTCAGCCCAGATGCTGACTGTGCAGAATGGCTGTGCCAGCATCTGTGCTGAGAGCACAGCAGCTCCATGTCTCTGGGCAGGGTGGGTGCCCAGCTGCTCCCACAGCTCCAAGCTGCCAGGCAGTTGTTCAGGGTTATTGTTATTATTCAGCGCCACTGATCCTGGATAACGACGTATCGAGGGCTTCATCAGAGCTGTGAGGAGCACAAAGACAGCAGCAGCCATCAGGTGAATGGCTTATCAGAGCTCTGAAAGGAGATGGAAATAGGAAGGGTGAGGTAACTTCCGTAACTTCCAGTGACGTTTATTCTCTGCTTGATTTCCAGGTTCAACCAGTGCTACGGAGTCCTGGGAGTGCTGGATTACCTGCACGGAACAGATGAAGTGTTCAGACAAAGCAAAGCCTACGAGAGACACAGGGTCCTCCTCAGCCTCACTCCGCTCTCCAAAAGCATCCCTGATACACCCAAGAGGGCAGGGTGAGCCCCACCAGCCTGCAGCTCCTGCAGAGCCCGGGGACAAGGAGAGGAAGAGACAATGATTTACACTAGTGTTCTACTGGGGAAACAAGTGATTATTCACAAGTAATGAATCTCTGAACTGAACTTAAACATAGTACTTGAGATGACTGCACCTACCGTGTGTTATTTCCCCCCTGCAGCATGAAAAATCTACTTTAGAGTTATTTCTAAGCCACTGCACTGCTTCTTGCTGCCTGTGTGTGAGCAAGATGCATTCTAGGCTATACAGGTTCAGGAGCTGCTGAATTCTCCTTGTTAAGGCTGTAACAGCTTTTCATTGGCCGTGCCATGGCCTCTTCCAGCAGCACTCTGTAACAATACCAGTAAGATACTGTTAACTACACACCACAGGAATTACACCCACTATTTTCCTGAGACTCAGCTTCACCTGATGTCAGAAGGCCGTGGACGTGTGATGCTTTGTCCTGCCACCCCCAGGACATCAGTGTGACCGTGGCTTCGGCCGTCCCCTTCACGCACAGCACAGGCCTGCTTTCCCCTCAGCAGTTCTTCCACTCTGCTGTAAAATCTAGAGTTTATCCCACAGGATAGAGAAGGATAGATAGGAGCTGATGTGCTTTTACTGTTCACTTTATACAACAGGCCTCCCAGTCACTGTCCCCACAGGAAGGGAACTATTCAGCCTGGAATCCAACTGCCACCAGCCCAGCTCCTCCAGCAGTGTCAGCCCAAAGCAGCAGCTCTCTTCCTGCACTGTCCTGCAGTTCCTCCAACCACCCTGCACCAGCCCAGCCCACAGTGCTGTGGGGAGAACACGCTGGTCAGCAGAACACAAAGCCCAGACCGCCTTTGTCTTTTGAAGTTTTTATTTTTATACATTTTTTTTTGTATTAAAAAGGAAAAAGCATAATTACCACAAATTACAAAGGACTAAAGCATTACTAGAATAATGAATCACATCAGCCTAGAAAGCAGATACTCTGAATAATATTAATGTTATAATACAAGCTCTCATTCAAGTATTTTACATTTTTCTCTTTTCCTTTTATATGCGATGATGATCCTAGCACGTGGGTCAAAGATTATGTACTATCGACAGAAGATGGATCATGTACAGCGGGCCATATTAACAAGATTTTCCTCCCAACTGATAGATGGTCTGTGATGAGTCATTTTAAGTTTGTCTCTACAATAAATGCGGCTGAAGAAGGTTGCACACACTTTCTAGTCTGGGGAACAGAAGGCTGAGGTCGGGACATAGCCAGGCTGAGAAGGGCCAGCACATCAAACCATCACCCTGTTGTTCCAGCCACCAGAGGCCGAGCTCTAATCCACGTGAGCTGAGCGGGTGGGAGCAGGCAGGCAGAGCCTCCCCAGGGCACAGCTCAGGGCCAGTTTCTGAGATCCAAGGATTTCCAACCCCAGCGGGAGCGGGACAGGCTGGGAGAGGAAGGGGGAAGCGGGGCGGGCTGCCTTCCCTGTGGGCATACACCTGCACCAGGGAGGCTCAGGGACCGAGTGCTGCCACCACCCCCAGCCCACCCACAGGAGTGCCACTGGGAGATGGGGACAGGAGGGCAGCGAGGGCCCTGGGTGACCCCGAGCGCTGCGGAGGAGTGGTGGTACCTGGGCTGGTCCATGCTCTTCTGGAGCTTCCCACCGAGGGGATGTGCTTGTCACAGATACGTCGGTCCTAGGTTCAAGTGTCTGCGGAAAGTGAAGCTGTAAACTGCTCATTGAAACGCTGCCCTCCGGGCACCCACTCTGTGCCTCTGAGATGAAAGTTGGTTGGTTTTTTTGTTTTTTTTTTTTCCTTTTAAAAACAAACAAACAAAAAGGAATTCCACCTGTACTTGGGAACTGAAAGAGTCAGTGAGGCATTTAACATCAAGTGTAGCAACCCTCTCTTAAAAGAGCCTAGCATCCATTTCTAAACAGTGACAGTGACATAACCAGTCTCAGAGGAAACAGGAGAAAATACGCGTTGCAAACACAGCTTGCTACATTTACAGTTTTCCTTTTTTTTTTTCCTTTTTTTCCTTTTTTTTTCTTTTTTTTTTTCTTTTCCTTTTGATAAAATAACTGGAAAGGCATTGACAGCTGAAGGCCCCCTCTGCCCCACCACGCTGAGCTCACGGATCGTCCTTACAGTACAGTCACCTGAAGCAACACGGGGGAACCCATGGGCTACAGCAAAAAGCTGCCGACAGGGGTGCAGCAGGGAGAGGGACAGACAGGCAAATAGAGCAGCACTACTATTATTATTATCTTTTTTTTTGTTTTTCCTCTCTTTCTC
>VXAB01012726.1:193612-234414 GCA_013399175.1 Odontophorus gujanensis
CCCCCAAATGAACATGGTTAAGCAACAAAGTCTCCTCTGAAACACACCGTCCACCTCCACTGCTGACCCCTGCCAGAGGTCAGCATTGCAGCCACGGAAACAAGAGCACCTGATTGCTCAGATGGTTCATTAACATGTCATCATGATGAAGCATCCAAACTAAAAGCAAGGCCAAACTCCTTCCTCAGCAGGAGGACAAGAGGGATCCAAGCAAAACTGTCCTCTTTCCCTGGGGTGGAGCGAGCCACATGCAATGCCCGATGCCCATGGCTGCACAGGGCGTGCACACGACAGGGGGAGCGCCCCAACCCCGTCCCCATGCCCACTGCAGGACACGAGGCAACCTTACAGAGCTCAGCCCCAAACAGCCCCACGGTGCCTGCAGGTGCCATCACTCACCCTGCAGCACCGAGCAGCTGCCTGCCGCCCCAGCAGCGAGCACCAGCTGAGCAGGATGACTGTTTCCATCTTCCCCTCACTCCTTGGAGATGCTGCTGTCCGATGGAGATGCTACAAGGCACACATCAGCACGCAGCCTGCTGTCCCCTAACCGAGGCCGCCAGTGGCTGGGATCTCCCCTCTGACCTCCTGCAAAGCCGCCCTCAGCCACACCAATGTGACAAAGCACTGACTCAGAGGGGAAAACCCTTCCGTGCCAAGACCACACAGAGCCTTAGCCTCAAAAATTAGAGGGATAATTTAAGATCAGTTCAGGTTTTGGAAAATTCTCTGGGACGTTTCTTAGCCTCTTCTACCACCTGAGCAATTCACTGTCTGCTCCACAAGGAGCATCTCCACAGCAGGAGTTCGTTGTTCCTAGTTCCTTATCTTGTCCATTACCCAAAAGCAGATCATCAGCATTCAAAGAACATGAACCAATGAGAAGAACATAGGGGATGCCACAAAGACCACGTGCAGCACGTTCAAACCCCCTGCCACTTGCATACAACCATCAAAACTTCTCTAACAGCTCCAAGGCTTTTCCTTCCCAAAGCAGGGCCAAGCCCTGCCACACCCATAGTGTCAAAGATCCTACTCAGCTCATAGGAGAAGAGAAACGTGGACATAACAGTTGAGGCAGCAGTTATATCAAAGCCACTTGCCAGCTGGGACACCTGGAGCAAGGTGAGGACCCGGACACAGCACCCCAAACCTGGGCTCCAAGAGGTACTGAGCTGCAGAACGTTGTGATAGCAGCAGATGGACCAGAGCAAGATCACATCACGGGGAAATACAGTCTGCCCAGTCTCACTCAACCCCCAGTTATGTTCTCAATCCCAAATTCACAAAGCTGCCCCTATGGACCAGTTTGCCACTCCCTCACCTACAAAGCAGCACGTTGATGCAGTGTCAGTTTGGGAAGGCAACATCAGCCAGGGCCCAGCAAGCAGCTGCAGCCCCTCCAGCCCCTTGCCCATCTCAGCACCTGGTTGCCCCCACCTGCAAGCTTTGCAGCCACACAGACACAGCCAAAGGAAATGACTCCTTCCTGCAGCTACAAGACACAGGGCTGTACTGACTTCGAGATACTTCAGGGAAATGTTTGTTACCAGCTTCTGATTTTGCAGAGGACGACACAATCAGCTGCGTCTTTCCACAGCCCCACTGAGCACCCGCTCCTCACCATGCACACAGCACACTCACGACACACAAGGACAGTGTGCCAGAGTCTCAACCAAGCCAGCTGCAAAGCACAGGTCCTGACCCAGAGCACGCAGCACAGCGAGCAGCTCTGGGCCCAGGGCACGGATCTCACCCCTGGGCCATGCCCCCACACACAGCCACGTGTTTGCGAGAGGCCACAGCTCAGCTGGTGCTGCACGGAGCAGCCCCCAGGACACTGTCACAGCTCCCAGTGCAGGTACCCAGGTAACAGCCCTCCTCCCATGGGCACGGCTCCACTGGGGACACAGAGCTAGATTCGCCACCTGACAGCAGCAGGAGTTGCACTGTGTGTTGGACAACAGCATCGGGTGTCAAGAGGGCCCCGCCTGCCCTCCCAGCACCAAAGTCCCTGCAGCTGCTGTGACACTGCTCACCTCCCAGGCATGACCTGGGCTGCCCAGGGAAGGCCGAGCAAAGACACAAATGCCCACAGTCACCGTTGCAGGGAGGATGCTACAGTGGTATGTACACAACACAGGGCTTCAACTACTTGGAGAGCACAAATCTGGACTGTGAGTGCCCTCAGTCCCTTCCCTGCAGGAGCATCCCAAGGAGCTGTGGGTTGGAGGGGGCTGTGGGGGCAGGTGGGCACGGCAGCAGTGCCGGGAGGAGTCTGTGGGTGTGGGCCAAACGCCCAGCACGCCCTGGGGCACGAGAGGCCAGCAAGCCTCCCCATTCCAGCTCCACCATAAGGCAACTTTTTTTTTTGTTGTTTTTTTTTGTTGTTTTTTTTTTGTTTTGTTTTGTATTTTGTGTTTTTTTTTGTTGTTTTGTTTTTCTTTTTTCTTCTTCAATTAATATATCCAAGGAAGAAAGCAAAGGGAGACGTCTCTCTAGAGTTTTTGTTGTTGATGTTTCAGAGGGCATTGTGTTTTGTTTTTTTTTCCTGTTGTTGCTGTTTGTTTCATTTTTTCCAATGGAAAAGGAAGAGAAAGGCTCCTTCAGCAAAGTCCTGTCTTTGCATGCAGTGGGCCCTGGGCAGGCGGCTGTGGCATCCACACAGATTCAAGTCCAGCTGTCTGCCGGCCTCCCAGCTGCCATCCTCGCACGAAGGAGTCATAACAAACCTATCCTTGGCAAAGGTCCTTTGGTTGACTTCCAAATTGTCCGTGATGGAAGGGAGAAGAGGTGGGTGGAGGGAGAGCCAGACCCGTGGGGGGAAGGTTGGAGGTGAAGACGCTGGGGAGGACGGACTGGGAAGACCAACAGGGCTGCGTGCCTTGAGCGACCGTCGGTGCGGAAGAAGCACTGCCAGACATGGGATGGGAGATGTCAGCCAGGCCATGGAGATTGGAGGCTCCGCAGCACTGCAATGCTGTGGCTTCGGCCCCTGCTAGGGAACCTCACTCCTCCGAGCTTCCTGGCCAGGCTGCCCAGCGATCCAAGGGGTGGGGACACAAAAGGAGTCACCAGGGCTGCACAGAGCAGACTTGTTTTGGTAAATGTGGACAAACTTCTAGCAATAATTTAAAACTTGATATATATATATATAATAATAAAAAAATCTCCCCTTTCCAACCCAGCCAGAATATTTTTTTTTTTTGAAGAGACACTAAGACATGAGCGTGTGCACAGGAGGGGAGGGATGGGAAGGAAAAGCAAAGGATGGGTCTGGTGGGGGGTGGGTCTGGCTCTGGTCAGGTTTGTAATAGCAAAATGGTGTTTCAGATGCAGATCGTCTTTGCTTTCCAGCCACAAGAGAAAAAAATCGTGTGCGTTGAAGTTCCTCCCAGCAGGCTACCACTCCTGGGCACCCACATTCCAACTCCCTTTCCATCCCACCCCTCATCCCCTTCTCTGAGCCAGTCCCCCACCAACCCATCCTGTCTCCTGGTGGGAAGCAGAAGCTGCATCCTCTCTACTTCCCCACTGTCTGCGACTCTGCAGCAGGGACTTGCTGGCTCAGGTTTTTGGCATCCTCTTGTGCAGGCTGACTGGACGAGGCGTGGGCTTGGCTGGGTGGGCACTGGCTGACCGTTTTGCTGGAAGACTGGGATGGGTAGCGCTTCCTGCCATCGCCCCCTGACGTTGTCGGGTATCTCTTGTGTCCACCTTCCTCTCCCATGGGTGGCTGCAACAGAAGCACCCCAGTATCAGCACAGCTTCCTTCAAATGCACTTTCTCTCCCCTGGATTAGACATCCCTGCTGCAGGTTTCTCACTGCAGACCCTTTGACCCATGGGGAACACACATACGTGCCTAAGCATTAGGACAGCTGCTCTCCTCTCCAAATCCACCACTGTCAGTGGTCTAAGAAAGACCAAGTTGTCACCATGTGCTTAAGGAAACTCCTTTCTCCAGAGAGGAACAGTGTCCAGAAGTCTAGGAGCCAAAGCTGCACAAGGCCAGCTCCACTCAAGCCATTAAGGCTCAATTTCTTCCTATTTTTCTCCTCCCCCTCCAGATTGAGAGGCTTGAGGCACTCATCCATTTCCCCAGAGAGCTGTCCTGAAGTGATGTTCAATATTTAAACCCTGCAGCAACTGCTCTGCTTTAGAGACACCAAGACAGCAATGACAGGAAATCTGATTGATAGCTCAGACAGTATATGAAAGACACAAGAAGTAACAAAAGACCTAGCACATGTCTGCACGGGTAGTGCATGCATCTCTGCTGCTCCATCCAAACCAACAGATATCCTCCTTTCCCCACTCAATGGTATATCTGCCTTCATCACAACCATCTGAGTCACATCTCCTAACCTTCACTCATCTCTGCTCCTTGTGCTCCAAGGATGGTGTGTGAGCCTCAGCTCCTCAGCTCCTGATCAGCTCCTGGTGGGCTGGCAGCAACATCAGCACAATCCTGCCACGTCCAGCCTCACTCACTGCCCAGCTAAGGTACAGAGAAACGTCTTCAATTCCCGGGGATAGGGAACCACACAGGGCTTCTTGATATTAAATTTCAGCCCTGATTGGCCTCTGAGCTCTTGTTGTCTCAGTGATGCAGCTGCTGAAGAATGACTGAAGTGCTGAGGCTGCTTGTTCCTGGCCCAGTTGCAATGATGGACCATGACACTAGGTGTCACTGGACTCCCCCCACCACACTGCTCAGCAACCCTGTCCTGAAACCCTGTGCCCTGGCAGAGAGGACTTGGAGCAGTCGTGGGGGTTCCTTCACTGTGGTGTGTGGGGCACTGTTTGTACTCACATCCACTCGGAAGTCCTCGAGGCGCTTGAACTTGCTGAGGTATTCTTGCAGTTTGCTGTTGATGTCCAGGTTTTTGGCTTTGGAATATTTTAAGAAGGCCCAGAACTTTTCCAGCCCGTAGAGTTGGCCTAGATGGGGAAGAAAGTCAAACCAGGAGTCAGAAGTCTCTCCTCACGGCTTCCTCACTGCCTGTCCCACAGGCCTACCTGTCCTACTGGTTGGCACTGAGAAAATACAAGAAACCTGGAGGAAAGCAACCTACATCAGCACAGGGCAGCTCCCTTGATGGGAAATGGCTCCAGGCTGTGACTGGGTTGGTGATCATGATGAGTGGTGGGAAAGCTGTGACTTTCCACAATCAGGCTCCATACCTCCCACAGCCTTCAAAGCCAGTGAATACTCACTCCAACCTCTCCTGCAATGCAAGCAGCTCTGCTCTGTGCAGGAGCATTTCTCACCTGCAGGACAGCAGTGCTCAAGGATGTCAGAGCCTGTCACTATCACACACAATTACATGGCTTCCCCCAGGTCACAGAAGGAGGTACAGAGGTAGCTATTCATCCAGACTACATCACTGCTAAGCTCAGATGAAAGCAAAGGAGACACTTACCAGCTTCATAATCCTTGATGGTCTCTTCTTGGAAGTCTTTAAATATGTCTGGCCGGAACTTCTTCTCCAGCCCATAGCTGTAGTATCGGAAAAGGCACTCCAGACCGTACCTGGGAACACAAGAGCAAGTGGTGCTCATACACTGGTGTGTGCAACACCTAGGCAAGAACCCTGATGCACATCAGAAGGAGGAGGTGATACAGGTTGGTCCTCATCCTACCTTCAAGCCCTCAAAGACCAAACCCCCTTCCTTCGCTCCCCTCTTAGAAAAGGCCACTCTGCTCTCCCTCTCTTACCTGTATCCCTCCTTCCCATCCTCCACAGCCAGCTGCTTGAACTCCTCATACATTTTCTTGTTGAAGTGATCTCGTAGGAAGAAGGACCAGAACCGGAAGAGTGTGTTCATCTCCTGGGACTGACCAATGCCCAGCCGCTTCCGCTCTGTTGGAGGAAGAATGGCTGGCTACAAGAAGATCCTTTCTCCCAGGGAACCAGCCCCTCACAGAGAAAGGACACAACAGATGACAAGCACCCTGCTCCACACCCAGTGGTGGGCATCCCTCCCCACATGCCTACCATTAAGGCAGCGCCGACGGTACTTGTGGTAGACATGTTGCGTGAAGCCGTTCTCCTTGAGCAGCTCATGTGAAGGATGCTGAAACTTGGGCAGGGACTGTGGGGTACAGCCGTAGCTTCCGACGGCCGGGGTTCCCTCAGAGGGGCTGGAGCTGCACACAAGAGATCCCTGTTAACCCCTTTCCTTTGTGAACAGCCAACAAACAACACAGTGGAGTCATGCTCCACCCTGCAGCACTCATTCGTTTGTCCCACCAGTTTCCTGTGACAGCATCCACCCCAAGTTTGGGAACTGAGCTACAGAGCATCCTAACTAGAAAGAAAACCAACATTCCCCAACAAATCGTATCCCATTATTTCAAAGCTTCAGACTTTCCACAGTCCCCTCTAGGATGAGACAGGTCCCAGCTCTTTCTGCTGCCACTTAAGATGTCACCTGCCCTATGAGATCAAATACTGCCCCTTCCCTTTTCCCTCACCTCGCTCCCTTCCCCGTTTCTGGCCCTTCCACGACCTCATTCTCCCATCTCCAGTACCTGATGGAGGCAGTTCGGGGCCTGTGCTCCCGGGAGTCCATCACCCAGCCCACGTGGCACTCCATTGGGGGGTTGGAACTGTGCCTCGTCTTCCTCTTCCGTGGGGTCTGTAAGACACAGTACATCAGGGACGTGTTACCTCCTCTCCACATCCCAGCTGGAAAGTCCTGACCTCCCCCCACTCGTGCCCCAGCCCTGGTCTCACCTTGGCATCTATCGTCCTGCCCTCCTTCACCACTGGGTAGAATCGGGGTGTCTGTGTTGGGTCCTTCAGCTGAGGTGTGCGAGGGGTCCGGGGGGTCCTGGCATTGCGGTAGTTGGGTGATTCTGGTACAGTTGTAGGCAAAGATCGGGCGATGGTTGAAGGTTCAGGGACACCGAACAACTTGTTAGCCAAAGCATCTGTAGGTACTGCAGAGATAAAGCCCCCAAAGCTGGGTCAAACTGAGCTCTGAGTACAAGAGCATCACTACAGCCAAAGGGCATCCATTGGGTGAGGAAATCTCGGGCACATCCCATTACTCCTGAGACAAGCAACTGCAAATCCAGTCTGCGACCAGAGAAACCAAAGCCTAGCAGCAGGGAAGCAGATACTTTCAGGGACCCTGCAAAGTATCTGCTTTCTAGGAGAAGATCAGATTAGTGCTATGCCTGGGCATCGGACCCCACCAACAGGCAAGTAAGGCCCAGTAGGTAACTGCCTTTAAAGAACTCAGCAAGGCACGCAGCAATGGGAGGGTCCAAGAGGAAAGTCACATTCATGGAAGTCTGCTCAAGTTTCCTCACTCTGTGGAGACACCCCTGCTTTTGGACTTCCTCTTCTGGAACTCCAAACTGTTTAGCTGGGAGAACAACACAACACTGGGAGAGATAACCAGCATCCCTCTAGCTGTTTCTGAATCTCTGAGGACCACTCACCAAGAAGAAAGGGGACAAATTCAGTTCTACCCAATCCTGTCCCCATTGTCTCTTACCTTGCTGGAATCTGGGGGGGCCAGGAGGGACCTCCTGGTTTGGATCCACCGGGGGCTCTGGGGTCAGAGTATCAAACTGCTCCCTGCTGATCATATTCACCTTCTTGAAGTTCTCCACCTCTTGCTGCATTGGAAGAGGAAGATGATGCAGAAACCAAACACCCTCTTGCCCCATCATCTCAACAGCTCACTGTGACCACCACTCTGCTTGTGCAACAGCCACAATGCTGAGCACAAGGTACAGCTTCAGTCACTGCAAGAGCCTGGGGGCAAGTTCCCAACTGCAAAAGTCACCAACCTGGTACTCAAACTCAGAGAAGCAGGTGAGCTTTCTATAAAAAAGCCCTAGTCTATGCAAAGTCACAGAAAATTGGAGAATAGCACAGGCCAAGTGTGTCCCAGTCATCAATGAACGCATCCCCAGTTAACTGAGGACTCATGGGACCGTGACATTAAGCACCAGGCACTACAAGCAGCACAGACAGCTGGTTCCCTCCTGTAATCTGGCACTGCCTATGCACTACTACAGTCTTGGATCAGCCAGGACCCTGGCAGACAGCAGTGCACTGGACCACATTTTCCAGATCACCCAGTTACCAGCACCTCAGTTAACTGGCTGCAGCCCTACAGCATGTTACAGAGCTGTATTTATCCCAAACATAGCCCAACGTAACACTGGGAGTCAGGAATCCTGAGCTCTGCAGGAAGATTAATCCCAGCTGAGCTCTACCCTAGTCATGTGACAGGACCTGCTGTACCAAACCCAAACCATCACCACAGCCAACCCATCATATACGAGGCTCCCTGGGAGGATCCATGTGCCCCATGTCAATTCTCCTCCCCAAATCAGCCTCTCACCTTGATCTGCGAGTACTCTGGCTCAAACTGCTCTGTCCACAGGTCTTGCTCGTAGTAGTACAGCCCATCATTGATCACCTTGGCCAGCTCTGAACTCATTTTAGCCCTGGATGTGTGGTTGCCAGTCCGGTCTCCGCCAGGATGCCGGCGTAGGTAAGGAGGTGTCTGAGTCACGATGAGGATCTTGTTCACATCCCGATCATCAATTTCATAATCTGAATCCTCGTCTGACCAGTCGGTGAACGTGTTCTTGCGGCCATCCATCTGTTCCATCTCCTCATCGAAGAGGAAGTCCAACTCCTCGGGTTCATCTTGGTCCTTTTGCTTCTGCTGCTGTGGGGTCTTTGACTCCTCTGGTTTCTACAGGTAGGGGGAGCAATGGTGATGCAGCACAAAGAGCACATAGCAGCACAGGCCCACCTATGGCTGGGAGACCCAGTTCTTGCTCTTTGTTCCTTTATGACAGCCAGAAGCTGCCCGTATGGGGAGAACACCTTATTCATACCTCACAGCCACTGAGGAACAACCCCAAAGTGGATGGGGGCATCACTCACGACCAATAGACCCCTTATGTGGTCTGAAAACTGCTGCTCACTTGGGATTAGAGTCCCTCAAAAAAACAGCAGGCCTCCACCCCAACAGTCTTTACATTGCTACATACCTTGGGCCTGGCTGGAGAGGGTCGAGGCCTCTTCTTCACTTCAATCCATGTCTCTGAATCCAGGTCGGGCAGGCTTGTGGACAGGCCCTTGGGCATTGTCTTCAGGTTACTGACTTCCTCTGTTTTGGTGGGGACTGGGCTGGTAGGACGTGGGGAGCCAGGAGCAGACTCTAGAGTCAACAAGAGCCACAAGTGCTTTAGTGGGATGCTTAAGTGGTAGCATACGTAAAGCACTCGATCTAGAGGAAGTTATTTTGGCAGCATAGCTTGTGGGACACATGACCAGGCAGTGACTAAGGCAGGAACATTCCTGTTTACCAGCGTAGTGCCCCAGAGTGCTGAAAAAAAAGTCTCCGGTTAAGGCTGTGATGCTGGTGGTGATCACAGAACTCTGTAGGTGTGGGTTTCCCAGATATGTAGAGAGCCCTAAAGCAGGTGGTGACGTTGCTGCTCTGGGAGAAACTTTCCCATGACAGTCTAGAGCCAGTGAGATGTTCTTCCGCCTAATCTCTTAACAACAGCACCAAACAGATCCCCTGCTCAGCTACTCAAGCTCAGCTCTACAAATCAAAAGGCAGAAACCTGCCATGGGGAATGCTCTTGACTCTCAGGGACTCAGACGTGCTGTGGTACCAATGCTGGATTCCACACTTCCACCCACAATCCCCATATGCTAACCTGTCTCCTTCTGGAAGCTTTGCCGGGGCACAAACTCAGGGCAGTTGATGAACTGCGAGAAGTCAGTCTGCGTGTAGTCTGCCATGGGAGGGCCAGGCAGAGCCCATTTTTCTGGCTGCTCTTTTCTTCTGATCTTCTGGTCCACGATCTCTACCACTTTGCTGTCCTTTAGAGCCTGAAACCAAGTAAAATCAGGTTAGCTCAAGGCCCCTGCACACTGAGGGGCTCAGCCTCAGCCCTTCCTCCCCATGTGATTCAAGAGGAAGAAGGATCGAGTCGAGGACAAAATAGTGCATCACTTGCATCTCACCCATGAGCTAGCTAGAAAACAGGCCTCAGACAAAGAAAACGAGAAGCCAGACAAGAGGAAGTTCAGCCTTCCCAGCCCTCACCTTGATGATGAGACTGATATCAGTAGTCAGCGCCTGCACCCGGTGGAAACTGGCAATCAGGGTGATGGGAAGGAAGCCATCTGAGTCCATCTTGCGACGCAGGAAGAAGTCTCGCTCCAGGTTGTCCACACTGAAGTAATATTCTCTGCAGGAATAACACATCAGTGAGAGACTGGTACAGCCAGCTTCCTCAGGACAGCCCCCACGGAAACAATCCCCCCCTGCTTCTGGCTCTTGTGAGGCTGAATAGCAACAGCCCAGGAAAGCAGCAAACCGGTGCTGCAGAATGCACAGCACACAGTAAACACACCTCAGCTCTAACCCTACCCCAGAGATTAGCTATGCTATCTCCAGGGAAAGCCATTGATGAATGTCCCACCAAGGAGAGGTGGTGCTTACATCTGCCTCTTGATGTAGTCCTTGAGCAGTTCCTGGTCCACGCTATAGAGCTCCGTGCTGCTAATGTTGTCAAAGTAGTACGTGATGTTGCTAGCGTACTTCTGGGTGCGGGAGCCATCTGAGCCCTCAAATTTCCGGTATCCATACTGGTAGTCAAAATGCCCTGCAAGACACCCACAAGGGAACGTCCTGGTTAACACACAGCCTCAAGATCTGCCAGACATCCTGTGCTGCAATGTGGGACTGGGCAATAGCACTAACAGCTCTCTCAGCACTGCCCTTGCTGCAGGAGGGATCCCAATGAAGCCTTGACACATCAAGGCAAAGAGAGATCACTAACTCTCACCCAGGGGCAATTAGATAACCTAGGTAACCCATCAAGGTTCTGCAGTGAAGATATGTCAGGGTTCACAGACACAGCTGTGCTGAATGTTAGTAGATGCTCTCCCCAAGAAAGCAAAGTCTCCTGCTTGGCTCTCAGCATGACATAAAACCTAAGCAGCATATCAGCATGCTGGAACTGCTGCACGCAGGAGTGTTGCAAGGGGCAGAAAACAGGTGGAAGAACTTGGCCTGAATAACAAAGACATTCACCCTTATTAAAATACTAACAAGAATAATTTGCTGTTATTAAAATCAGCTCAGCTGGATGCCACCTCCAGAGCAATACATAGCTCCTCACAGAGGATCTCAAATCAAGAATCCTCTCTGGCAGCTCACACTGGGATAATCTGCCACATTTCACCGTCTCCCTGCAGCACTCCACCCTGTCCAATCTGCTTCATAACCCCAGGTCACACACACATAGTCCTGCACTCTGGCACGTGCCCTGTTCTCACTTTCTGCCACAAGACAATACAAACAGCAAGCACCTCCTCTGCCACGGCCCCGGCCCCTGCCACGGCCCCTGCCTCGGCCACGGAAGGCTCCTCGTACAGCTCCCCCCTCACTCTTCACACTGGAGGTCTCATCGTGGTCCTGCCAGGGGCGCTCGTGCTTGTTGTCCGGGTGCCAGCCTGCAGCAGTCAGACAGAGGCAGAAGGAGCGTTACAGGATGAAGGTACTTCCTCAGAGCAAGTCCACTGCCCCTGGAGGTCTTTGACTGTACAAAGCATTCCCACTGCGCAACCCTGAAGCCCTGGCAGCAGGGCTCTGTCTGCCCCGTGGTCAAGGAAGCAGAGCAGAGTCCCCTCCAGAGCCCTCACCTTTCAGCTCGCCACGGTTGTTGGAGAGGTGTCTGTGCTGCTCATTTTGCCGGTTGTTCCGAGAGGCTGTTTTGTCCCGAGGCACCTCTGATTTCATGTCTATCTGCAAAGGGACCCACTTGTGTTTGTTGCCTGCAGAAGGAAAGGATTTGAGTGTGACACAGGTTCAGAGAGCAGATGCTTCCATCCCACAGCCACTTCCCTTCACACATCCCACACCCTGGGGGGGGAAGCAGTGGGGATGTTTGGACCAAACCCTTCCTCAGACATCACCTGGAGCCTTCCTGTCACCAAAACTCTGTAAGGGGAATAACGAATGCTGAAAGGCTCCAACTGAGATTCTTGTGCACAGAGAAGCATGATATGAAACTCCACTGTGGCTTCATGCACTTGTCCTTCCTTTCCCCCCACTAAGGCTCAGGCTACAGCAAGCCCACGTGGCAGCCACAGCTGATGCAACCCACAGCCAGGGGCCCTTCTGTGTCACCATGGAGCACACATAATTAGGCCAAGCCCTCAGCATCTGCCTGAGCCTCTCCAGATACCAAAATGATGCTTTGCTCTGTTGAAGTCTGCAAACATCTTTTTGCTGCAGCTGTCATTGTGCTAAGACTGCAGCAGGTCCCACAGGCAAAGTGGTGGACACTTCCACCTAGCTTTGGGTCACAGAAAGGAAGACAGGCTGCGCCTAGGGGACTGTCCCTGCCAGGAGCCTGCCATGTCCTGCCTTACCTTTCTTCTTCTGGGCTGACTTCTGGTTGTCATCGTCACCGTTCTTCTCCTCCCCAGACTCATCTGATTTGGTTTTCAGGCTCTCTTTGCCATCACTCCCATCCCCTTTCTCCTGTTCTTTCATGTCTTTCTTGATAGGCAGTTTCCGGAGGGATGGTGCTTTGTGTGGCTGCTGCAGGCACATTAGTGAAGAAAGACATGAGAGACATGAGAAACTGAAGAGCTGGAAGCAGAGCCCAGCTCCTGATGGGAGCAGGAACAAGAGGACCTTGCCCTAGGCTGGAGGCATCCCTTCTTCACAGTGCCCAGAGCTGCCTGGTTCCTGGGGACAGCCCAGGGTAAGGAGCTCCACAGATGCTGGGAAGTGCTCAAGCTAAGGCACGAATCCCAGGTACAGACATTACTAAGAGGGACTGCCAGGAGACCTGATGCTCCTTGGATAGGCGTGCAAGGTAGGGTTCTATAAAAGATCAGACTGCCACATGAGCAAAAGGATGAGCAACCCTGACAGTCAGCCAGGAAGCAGTATCCCAAAACAGCACCCGTGTCTGGAGCAGGAAAAAATGGCTGTGCCCCTGTACCTTAAGCCATTTCTTGCACGTGCCTTCAGCTTCCCTAGTGAAAAGTCTCAGCTGTTGCTCTGCTCTCTTTTATTGCACTGAGCAGCCCCAAAGACAGCAGGTCTGGGAGCTGCCATACCTGCTCCACCAAGCCCAGGGCTTTAGACTAGGTTCCAGGAATAGCATGCAGGGAGGGAGCCCAACTTGCAGGGAAGCCCTAAAAGGCAAACCCCTGCACCCAGCATGCTATTCTTGGCTGCCCTCACACTGGCACTCAGCACCCCAAATGGCCTCGCTCAGCCAGAGCTCCCAGTGACACAGAGGCACATGGAAGTCTGCAAGGGCCTGTTCATCCAAACTAGCCCTTGAGCTGTTACCTGGGAGCAACAGAGCATGCAACTGTCTGCCAACCACACAGCCTTCCTGGGCACGCTACAGTGGAAGCAAATTACTGCAGCTCAGCCAGCTGCAATGTCTGAGGATTTCGTCTTCTCACCTGGACACTCTTGTGGGCTATTTCTCCAGGAGTTGGCCAATTTGTAGCATCACCGAAGTCACCAACCTTCAAAAAGAGAAAAGTCCCATTAGTGTACAAACTACAGATGCTGTTTTCTGGATCAGCAGTCAGAATCCCTCCCAGTGACACTGTCACTGCCATTATCCAGGGGTGTTCCACACAGCTGCTCCCAGGAGGCTTGGGTCTGACACCCAAACCACATGTAGAGCCTTTCTCCCCACTCTAGTAGGACCCCTGAACTAATTCCCAATGACTGCAGGTAAATATACATCTGTCAGAGATTGTTATGAAGCTGCCATCATCCCTGTAAGTTCTCAGCTCCCACTCAGCAGTGTATGGCACAAAGCTGCCTGAGGTAACTCCTAACAGTCCTCATCCCTTGGACAGGTGAAGAACACAACATTCTGCACCCGTAATTCACCTAAAGCAATGACATACCGCCAAAGAAGCTGCCTTCACCTATTGGTAAGTTACAGTCAGGTTTAGTTTCATTTAAAGGCCCAATTGCCAGTGTTGGAGACAACAAAGTAAAGGGACCATGTGGTAGAATTGGTGAAGAGAAAAAAACAGTAGTAACAAGCAGTTATCTGGTGGTGATATGAGCTCTATTCCAGAAACCCCACTGCCACATGGGAGGACCAGCAATCTCTTCCACTTAAGAAGTTATCTGTCCACTCTCACCATTTCCACCTCCTCCAGCTTTCAGAGTAGGCATGCAAGGAAAGGACCCAAAACCAGCTGCCTGGGCATACAATGAATCACAGATGGGCATTGAATTTACAATGATCTGGGCACAGAAACTCCTCCTTGCCCTTGAGGGGACTATTATTATTAAGTTAATTTGTAATTATCAAGTTGCCCATAAAATCACATTTCTACATTCAGGTGCTACACTTCTCTCCCTAGGAGGGAAGTTTCTTGAGAAAGCCAAGCCTGTTTCACAGACAGAAGCAGCTTCCATACCCAGAACCCTCCTCTCCCTGAGATGGAACAGATAAAGTCATATCAATTTTAAAACATGTCTTCAGTGGCTGCTGGGAGCCAACACCAATAACCACATTCCTAGCTGTGCTCCAGTGAATCCAACATCCTCAGAAACAACTGTCTCTCTATCACAGGTTGACTCCTTGGAACAGATTGGCCTGGTTCTTCCCAAGAAGTTGCTCTGTTTGAAGTCAATTACTCTTGCTCTCCATATACCAGTATGGAACAGGCTGGAGAGGGAAGAAAGAAACCTGCAGATACAAGCCTTCCACATCCAGCACTATGTCATGAACGACCCCTTCAGGCAGGGAGGTGAACCAGGTCTCCCCCAGCCCAGCTGAGCAGGAACCATTCCCCAGAGCACAAAAATACCAAAATACTTAAAAAGAAAATGAGGACGTTCCCCTGCATGCTCTTTGCTGACATGCAGTTCAGTACATCAACCCCTCCACCACCAGGCTTGCAAAGGAAGTGGTCTCCTCACCAGATCCTCAAGACACTCACACAGCACTGACATCCAGATCAGAAGCTAGAGGCCAGCGAGGGGCACAGCAGGCATGGACTTACCTTGCTTCCCTTCCTCTGTCTCGGATTGGCAGCCCTCACCACTTTAGCAGGAGTTGTGTTTTCTGCAAAAAAGAGAAGAACAAAATGGTTAAATAAAGCTGACAGTTGTGGAAGCAAAAAGCAAGCCACCTCCCCATTCAGCACAGCAAGGCTACAAGGGAAAGATGAGCAGAGAAAGAGCCAGCTTCAGCCCTGGGTTTCACAGAGGCCCAGCAAGATTAAGTGGAAGCACACTGAACACAGAGCCCTGCTGCAGTACTGTGCAGCAGATATGGGGTGAAGCCACATACTTAAATCAGTTACTCGTGATTAATACAGGAGTCTGATGCCCTAAGAAGATGGGTCCTGGGCCCTGCTCCTCTGTGTGAAGGCACTCCTGCATCTAGCTCAGCCCTCCCCTCTTGGCCTTGCCAGTCAAGGAAGAAAGGTGGTAGAGTTCAGCTTGCTCCATGAGGCATCACACAGAACTTGATCTGCTGTTACGCACAGCAAAACAAACATGCCCTTGAAGAGGCAAGGCAGTTCTCCACACCAGCACAGCCAGCTCCACGCAGCAGAGGGCTGTGGACGTGTATCCACGTGGCCCAGCCTGCAGCACATGGACACTGCTCATCTCGTGCCTTGCTTTGATCTTTGGTGCATCCCAGCACGGGGCAGTAAGTTCACAAGAGGGAACACACAGTGAAGGAGCTAGATCTGGGAAAGGCTTAAACCCCGCTGTAGCCAAGGGTATTTAAATAACTGAGTGCTTCTGGGGTAATTTAAGGTTCAATACCTTGAGCCCTGCCTGGAAAAAGAACTGTCAATACTGACCCTGCCAGAACAGCAACGCGGGGTCAGGCTGCAGCACTAGCCCTAAGTAAGGCTGTAACGAGGTTCAGCCTCTGCAGCCTTGCAGGATTTTGGTGCAGGGCTTCAACACCTGCCCTGCAGGGCATGCTGGCTGCTGTAGGCTCTGCACGGCCAAGCAGCCACACTGGGCTCACCACTGAGGCAGCCCCTCCAGCACCAACTCCACTGTCTTTATTAGAACAAAACCTTCCAGACTGGGCTAGGAAGGAAGGTGAAGAGAAGAGCCCCAAGGAATTGCAGGGGCTATCTGGGGACACCCCGGGAACCACCACGAATAGCCTAGCTAACTCCATTCAAAGTTGGCTTTGATCTGCTGCAGAAGACAGGTCGACTTTGCCTAGATGATCAAAACCGGTCCCCTTCCCTGCCTCAAAACGGATGATTCATACTGCTGACCCAGCCTTGCTCTGAGCTGGAGACTTTGAAGTGTCAGTAAAGCAGAGCCAGACACGGCAGAATGGAGCCATCTGCACTCCCCCATCCCCAGCTCCCTTTCATAAGGCTCCCACATAGAGATTTCACCCCAGGGAGAGCCCAAGCTATCAGCCATGCCCCCAAATCCTTCCCCTTTTCTCCCAGGAGCTTCTCAGCCTGCCTACACTGCTCCAACCACCAAACAGTGGCAATCCCACATGTGTCTCATTCATTCCACGTGCATCTCATTGAGAATCCTGGCTCCACAGCACAAAGCTTGCCACAAGGCTTTTAAACTTCCCTTCCTTAAAACAGCGTAGGAAGAAAGAGTGCTTTCAAAACAGTCCCTAAAAATCTTCCACTCAACACCCACAGGTGTCACCAACTAAATATAGCTTCCAAATGCACCAAGTGCTACAGCACAAGCCTGCAGCCAGCCTGGTTTTCACAGGTAGGGAGTACCAGCCTGCTCTGACAGCACCAACATACCTGGCGCTGCTGAAAAAAAAAAAAAAATCAAGTAACTGAGCTCACTTGGCAGCCTGGCTGCACACAGATCTCTTGGTTGGAGCACAGCAGGGCTCGTGGTCCCAATGCACAGGCCCTGGCTAGTTGCCTGCTCCCACCTTGATGCAGCCCAGAGGTGACAGTGATGGTATCCTGCTCTTTTCTACAGCTGTTCTCCAGAGCATCAGAGACAGAGATGAGAGGCTTTCGTGCATTTTCCAGAGAGGGTAAATAAAGGGAACCTCCTCTGTACCTCCCCAGGAAAGAGGAGGGCAGAGCAAGGGTGCCAGGAGAGGAGTGGGTGCTGCAGCCTCTATCATCTTTACGGGTGAAGGAGTAGATGATTTAAAACAAGTTCTGCTAGTTTCCTTATCAGCAAGATAGGAACAGGGATCCCTTATCTAGCCAAGGTGCTAAGAAGACTAATTAGCATTTGAAGAGCACAGTGGAAGACAAAACACACCCGGCACAGGCACAGCACTGCAGCAGCACAGCACTGCAGCCGGGTGGGAGATCGATCCTGGGCGCACAGCCAGAGCAGCACGGCACTCCTCCCAGAACGAAGGGAGCAGAGACCCACTGAGAGCTCCAATGGAGAAGGGGCTGCTCAGATGAAGGCAGGAGAGCAAGGGGGTGGGAGCGAGCAAGTAGACAGACAGACACACCATCTGTAGAGCCAGAACTGTGCTGAGCAGAGGCTGTATGTGCTTGGCCTCCTCCAGGGTGAGGCAACCCAGACCTCTCGCTGAGCTGGGCAGAGCAGGGGGACTGAGTGCAATCAGTGGCTCTGCTGAAAACCTGACTGAGCACCCAGGGGAACCCTGGAACAAAGCAAACCATCCTCCCTCACCACTTCCCAGGGCATGCAGAGCCTTCAGGCTTTGGCTTTTTGATGTAAATATTAGCAAGAGATTGATCCATCACGCAAATCTCATTTTGCACTTATATTTGGTTGCAGTAAAAAAAGAGTTGCATTAGCACAGCCTGAAAACCTAAACCAGGATCCCCTGTGTCATGGAATGGCCACGAGAGCAGCAGGGGCAGCCAGTGTGTGAGCTGTGCAAGCCTGGCAAGGGGACAGAGACCAGGGAAGGAAGCAATGGTTTGCCTGAGGTCAGAGAGCAGATGCTAACACAGCCAGGAATAGAAAGGTTTGATCCCAAACACTATCTGCAGCCTTCTGCCTTCTCTCCTCTCATTCTCATCCCAGCAGTATGACTTCAACAGGAGCACTGGGGTCTTGATGGTATTGCTGTCAAAGTCCTCCTAAGGCCAAAGAGATCTCTGCTTTATAACAGTCTGAAGCACCTGGTGAACACCACAATGGGCAGGGCTGTGAGAACACTTGTGTTTTCCTTCCTGACCACAGCTACTACAGTAAAGCAGCCCCCTCCACAGGCATTAAGGCAAGAAGGAGGCAACCAGTTGAGTAAAGACCTTGTATGTGGAAGCACAACAACCTCTGCACAATGAGCAGACAGCAGCACAACAGCAGCTCTGCAGCCACACGTGCTCCCCAGCAAGGCCTCGCTGAACACAGGCAGAGACATATTTACAGCCTTACCTGGGGAAATCAAACCCTACACCAGCCAACCCAGCTCCGTGCTGTTCCTTATAACCACTGCAGCTTGTAGATTTTTACAGAACGCAGATGAGAAGCTGGAATAAATCTGCAGGGCTGGGCAGGGACCAGGGATTATGCAGCAGAAATATCCGCTCCTCTAGCAAACAAGCTGCAGTGCCTGCTCCTGGCACACCACTCAGGTGCAGCGTGGACACTACAGCCAGCACAGCCTCTGGAAGGACAGCCAATGCTTGCAGCTCCCAGCAGCAATTCGGAGTCCTTCAGGGCTCTGCACATGCTCCAGCCCTAAAACAGCACATATCCCTCCTTTCTCCAGGATTCAAATCAACAGAAGGAAGCAGTTCTGCTGCCGAACTCTGCTAGTCCACAGCCTGGCATGAGGGAAAAACTGCTGATAAAGGTGTTTTTTCAGCCAAGAGCTTGGACTTTGTGCTGGAGAGGCAGAGGCATACACTCTGTGCTGCAGATCCTGCTGGGGCAGGAGACGAGCTGGAAGCCACAGATTCCCCAGAGTGCAGGATGATCTGCCCACATACCTCATGGTCTAACAGGATGCACTTAACTATTTTGCAGGAATGAGTATCCAGACTGCCCTCCCTCCTCTCCACGCTATGTAGGATGCTGATGTGCATACCAGCCAGGTACTGCAGTCAATCCTTTTCCTTAAGGGACAGCAGCTCTGGCAGTACTGCTCTGAGGCCTTCAGGTGAGTAACAGCAGCTTGAGCAAGGGGAGCTGAGCACTAGATGTGTCTGAGCAACTTGCAAGGGAGAGAAGAAACTGCCCAGACTAAGTTAACACTACAAGGAGAAGGCACCGCTCTATCCTCCTGAGAAACCAAAAGACACCAAATGTGGCATCCTCCAAAAAGAGCAGACAAAACATCAAACAACTTAGAGCTGAGAAGACTACTATTTGATCACAATATTTTTATTTAAAGACTCATTGTCAAGACACAGAAAATCAGCCTGGGGACCAGCAGCTTCATCCAGAGGTAGTTTCCTCTTTCAGTTTTCAGAGCATGGTGAGAATCCCTCCAGGGTGCAATACACAGGACAGACCTATGAGCACAGCACTGACCTGCAGAGCAGTTTCAACGGAGCAGGGCAACACACCAGGGCCAATCTGCAGAGCCTCCACCACAGCTGTGATCACAAGAACTGGCTTATGAACTCAGGGAAGCCAAGTGGGAACAGCTACACACAGGGTTACTACAGCATGTTCCTGTCATGACAGCACAGAAACATAAGGCACAAACTCAAGCCTCCATCCAGCTCCCAAGCAAGCCCTCTTTCCAAGGCAGGCTGATCCACCCAGCAGTGGGGGCAGGACAGTGATCTGGGTGAGCTGGAGGTACATGCCTACATAGGGATTCTTCAGTGCCCTGGAAGACAACCTTTTAGCACTAACCAGCTGACATCTACTGCTCCTGGGACTGCAGGAACCACCTGCAGTCAGCTGCCTGGGCACCACTGCCTGTAGCATACAGTCTCCTGAGTTCCAGCAGGCAGCATAGCACCTGGCCCTGCCCAAAGGGGTAAGAGGGATGCTTGACACCTCTGCAATGCTGAAGCTTCTTGCATGTGCAAGAAAAACTGCTGTGGAATGGGCAAGGTAAGGAGCAAGCAAAAGATCTCCAGCTCTAAAACAGAACGGATCCAGCACAGCACGTGGGCAGTCCATTCAGCAGGACAAGACAAACCACAGAATCCATGGCTCAAAGCCTTCCAAAGGAATTTTCTGCAACTCCTCAGCAGACAGCTCCACCTTACAAGCCCTACTGTAACAGCAAAGGAAGCAAGGAGCTGCCTACACTTCTCTGCAATGCAAGCTCTGCAACGGCTGCAAAGATCACTTGCTAAAAATAACTTCAAAAAGGGCATCTGACAGCTCTGCAAAGAGCATGGGAACACTCCTCCCACCTGGGTGTCCTAAAGCAGGCTCTGGGAGGGGAGCACGGGGGTTTGCCCTGGGAAAAGGAGACACCGAGGGTACAGGCAGCTAAAGGCAACATGATGGAGCCAGAGCCCTGGCAGTGCAAACACCTTCGTTGTGTCCCCAGCTCAGCAGCCTTCCAGCTCAAGACAAAGTTCTTCAACTTGCAGCCAAGCTATCATCAGGAAGGAGCAGCTAAAGAAACACCAACAGGCATTTCTAGCATTAACAGCGTCAGTGAGGGCACCACTGAGTCTTCCTGGCATAGGTGACGACAATTAAAGGTAGCAAATGAGCTGTCTTAAGGGCAAGTGACATCTTTCCACCTACTTTTCAAGCAACATCCTTTCCTGAAGAGAATTTCTAGGAAACTTTCAACAAAGGCGATACACACACTGCACTGATCTCTGGGACACCAGGCTCACACAGAAGGGGATAACAAGAAGTCCCCCAGTTCTGTAAGGAAAACTGACTTCTCCCATAGAGTCTAAAGCAAAAGTTTTTGCTGGAAGAACTGGTGGTTCCTAAACCACAGGAGCACCTCAGTGAGGATGTGGCTATGAGTGCACAGTAGAGCAGACCCAGGCACTGTCACAACCAGGGAGCTGGGCTGGCTCTGTCCCCAACAGTCCCAAGCCATCTCACAGTCACCAGGGAAGGACGGCTGAGCCACACTGCATCACCACTTCAGCCTCAGCCCAGCTTTTGTGGTGCAGACAAATCTCCGGCCAGCATAGCACTGAGCCAGCAATTCCCCTGTCGTCACTCAGAAGAGCAATGCCAATCACTCCAATGCCTCCAAAACATCTGCAAACCTTCCCCAGTGGATTAAAGAGTTAATGGAGAGGGTTGAAAAAGCCAGCCATGCTCACAGTTCCCAGGCATCAAGAAAGCAGGGCAGTCCCAAACCTGTGAACGTCCATCAGGAGCGAGCTGTGGTTGCAAATACTGAGCCCTGAGAAAAGGTACAAGTTGCTTCAGCTGCTGCGCAGGGCAATGAGGCAAAAGCAAGGACACCTCCATGCCAGAGAGAGGAGGATGCCAGGGAAAAATATTTCTGCTTGGAGCCTGGGCAGTTTATACTCAGCTCCAAGGCAAAACTGCAAGGGCCTAGGGACAATTCCAGCAAGCAGATGAGCCAAGTCATGGAGTCTGAGGGTCAGGCTCTCCTCCAAGCCGGCTCCAAGACCAGCTGATAGTTCATGACCTGAATATCAGCAGCAAGGCAAAGGGAGGAGCAATGCAATCAGGAAGTACAGGACGGCAAGGACAGACACACGGAACACAACAGAACTTGCAGCTCCTTGTAGAAAGGCAGAAGAAAAACCAACTCACCTCTGGGGGCTACTGATTTGCAAATTAAAGGAGGTGTTCTACGTGTCCTACCAGGACTGGCCTCCACCCTCCAGGACAGACCTGGAGCAGTTTCCTCCACTCCTGCTTACCTCTGCAGCAGCGCTCCGCCTGTTCTGCCTCGCTCTAATGAAAAGCTAGTTAACAGTTAATTATTACCCATTCAGACACACGATCCCCTACTCTGACTGACTGTTGTCCAGGAGGGATAAGACAGTCACGTGATGCAAAAATCCCAGCCTTATGAAAGCACAGGCAACTATATTTAGTTTGAAAAACGATGACCTAGTGGGACCGCCCCTTCCTGTGCCCAGCTCCTCTGAGGAGCCGATCTCTGACATGCACAGGAAGCTCAGCATCAAGCCAAGCTACAGGGTTGAGATCAGGACACTCAGCACACAAGTGATGCAAGGTGTGTGTGCACATGCAGGTGTGCATATGCACTGGTTGTCCCATGGGATGTCCCACAGCACAGCATGGGCTGGGGAGACCTTCCTTCCCCCGACTCTTGGTGTTGCAGGTCACCTTGTCACCTACAAAAACTGATAAGCACCAAAAGCAACAAACAAGGCCCAGCTCAAGGTCCTGGACCTTATCACGGAAGTAGGACGTATGCTGGGAACTTCACTGGTGTGACCAGCACAGGGGTGGCACTCAGCAGAAAGGCACCAGTTGTCATTTCCCACCCAGGGCTGGCAGTGACGAGTGGGGCTCCGCTGCCGAATTCAGCTCTGGATAAGAGGAGGGAGGTGATGTTCAGACCTAGCGATGGCAGGACCAGGGCTGGAATCAGCCCTGTGCCTCCTCCTGTGGTGTAGCTCAGCCAAGGAAGCGGACATGGATGTACTGAGAACAGAAAGGGAGCCGAAGCAGCTGTGCAGAGGTCACGCATGTGCTGTCACCATGCAGAGAGGGCCCCAGAAAAAAAGGTGTGCAGTAACAAAAGCCCAGTCCTGCACAAGCATCATCTGCTCCCTCCTCCCACCTCAGTGGAGGGGTTTCAAAAGAAACTGCCTGAGGACCAGACATCATTAATCTCTTGTCACTGGCAGAGGGGTGCTCTCTGTCTGCATCCTGCTGCAGCAGATGAGACAGCACAACCAGCAGTGCCCGCAGCACGGCAGGGAGAGGTCACTGTGTCGCAGCCAAGCCCAAGGCTCCATACAGATGCAATCCCTTTAATGGCCGTCAGCCCCTTCTGCAGCTGCAACTGGGGACTTGGAAGCTGACAAAAACCCCTTCTACAGAAACATCTGGTACATCTCACTGTAAATATTTAACAACGAACAGACAGGAACCAAGAGAACCAAGCGCTGCCATGAGCCCCTTCAGCTCTGTGCCTCTCAATTGCCAAGGGGGAATGCACAACTCCTACAACAGGCACCAGCACAGGCAACAGAGGGGTCATGCAAGGAAAAGGTGCAAACTGAACACAAGCATGCATGCCTCTGGAGAAGCTGTCATCTCGAAGAGGAGATCCAGATACTCAATTTCTAGAAAGGAATTGTGAGGGAACTCAAACAACACCAGCCAGTTCTTCCCTGATGACTCCTGATGTCAGGATATGTTCCCATAGCACAAGAAAAAATGTCCTCACAAGCCCCATATCTCAACAGCAGTGAAATTCAAGATTTTTCTTAAAAACTTTGAAATAACACATATTGCCAGCTTCCTTCCAGGGCACACAGACATGTGGATCCTGCTACATCCAGCATGCTTACCCATCTAGGCAGGTAGCTGCTTCTCCTTTCTCAATACACACTACAAAAGCATAAATAAGACCCTAATCAGAGCAAGCCTTCCCAATGGAAGCTGAGAGCAGCCAGATACAGAAGGGAGTGCAACACAGCACCATCTCTCCTAATTTAAAGATACATCTCCTCTCCTTTATAAGACTAAAAACTGGGAACTGCTTCTGTGCCCAGTGTGAGCATCACCCACATCTCTTTACGAAAGAGCTTCACGCATAAAACTCAAAGCAGCATTTGTAACTTAAAAAGGTATCTCAGTCACTGCTGACAGGATGAAGAATACAAAGAAAAAACAACCATCCATCCATCAGGAGTAGTGTGACCAAGACAAAGAGCATCATTGGCTGCTGTATGAAACACTAGTGCATCTACAACTGAGTTCCACAGTCAGGTCTGGTCTCTGCGCCCCAACAAGAACACAGCAGTTAGAGATGTATGGAGAAAATCAAATAGAGCAGAGGCAGCCCTTTTGGAGGCCTGACCAAAAAGGCTGAGGTTCTCCACTGCCAAGGGAGATGGGTTGACCGTGGTGTACAATATTAGAAGGATGCTGCATGACAAATTGGAATCAGGAGCACTGCACGAAGCTGGTAGGGATCCACTTAAAGCAAGCAAAGTACTTCTTCAAGCAGCAGACAGCAAAACTCAGCGAGCCCCATGGCAGTAAGCCCTGGGCAGCCATGCAGAGGATTCACAGCTGACATATCCACAGAGGTCCCACTGGTGGCAACCTCACTGTCCTCATCCAACAGCAGGAGTGGGGAGAGGGAAAAAGTCTTTCCTTCTGCTCTGTCAACACACAAATGAGCTAAGCATGCATTTTGCAAGGATGCTGAGATATCTCAGGCTTTCTCCTAAACTCCAGATCACAAGACTTGAAGTGGCTTCTTCTGAAAAGCAGCCTATAGCTGAAGTCCAGTTGCACAAAGTGAGCAAGGAGAGAACTGAGACCCACTGCACCAGACATGGGTAAGTCAGCAGTCCCTTGGAGAGAGCAGCTTTATTTCCAACGGCTGTTAGGTAAGCAGGATGCGAGCACTGCTTCCCTTCCACCTTGATGGCATCAGCACGTAACGCCTCCAGCACCCGTACAAACAAGCAGGTGCATGCTCTGGGGCATGCCACAGCTGCTGTGCCTACAAAATGGCTGGAGCTTCGGCTCAGGCTCCTCACTCATCCAAGTCCCAGCTCTGCTGCCACAACTCAGCACTCTCAGACACTGTGCTAAATGGGCAAAAGGACAACAGACTTCATCGAGAAGGGAAACAAGCCATAAAGATCCATCTGGCCTTTTAAGATTAACCTTACAGAATAGGCACTGACATAGATTATTGGAGTCTGGGTGATTTGTAGCAACAGAGTGTAGCAAATTAACTTGCTAGCAAGGGAAAGGAGGTGAGGAAGTCAAAACCAACAGCCTCAGAAGTGCAGAGCTGCTGTGATGCTAGGAGCACCCTGCTGGCAGCGCTCCTCTGCCCTTGCCTGCTGCATCCAGACTGTGCTGTGTGCAGGGGTATCACGCCTTCTAAGTGAGCTTTGGTGTACCAGGAAGAAAAAACACAGTGGGAAGGCTTTTCTGGAGAAGGCATGAGAAGACACGACATGCAGTGTCAAGAGGCCGCTATCATTAAGAGGAACCTGTTTAAGCTTTCATTTAAGAACTTAAAAATAGCGAACTGCAAAAATCCCCCAGCCCACTGGGCAATATTTTCTACAACACCACTGACTCATAACATGCCCTTACTGAGGCACATGCTATCGGCTGCTGCAGATGCATACTTGTGCCCCACCCCAGAGCCAGCTGTGAAGGTCCACAACCAGCTGGAGCACAGAGGATGGAGCGGTGCCAACCAGAGGACATCTCTGCATCTGCAGCACAGGCAGACAAAACACAACACCCGATGAAGGCAGACCTTCAGCAGCGCAGAGAAGCCTCTTACAAAAAGAAGGAAGAAGAAAATCCCTTTAAGACACAGAAATTTTTCTGTGCAGTCATTACTTCATACTGCCTTCAGGCAGCCTGTATCTCCACTCCTCCAAAACCAGCCTTAATACTTCACTTTCATGCATGTTATGAAAGTAATAAAAAAAATGTGAAAGGCTTAACAAATGGTTGGGTTACTTTCGTATAACCTAGAGAAGTAACTTCTACAGCACCAGGGGAATCTGGCTGTATACCATGTTAGCTGGCTAGAGCTCCAGAAACAAATATACTCACACAACTTTCAACTGTCTGCTCAATTCATGAAGCCAAATTGCTGTCTCCAACGTCACATCATATCTCTTAAAAAATAGTGATTTACTTTATACTGAAGCCAGCTTTAAGATAATAGAGCTTCCAAATCTTGACCATGCAATGCTTCACAATCAGCAGCAATTTATCCTCACACCATTGCTGTGAACTGGGGAAATGTAATCCTATTGCAAAGCCAAAAAAGGCAGACAGGAGGTGGACACAGCGATGTGACTGAGGCTGCTCAAGGCCACATCAAGTACAGCTCCATACTGCCAGCGCCTCTGCTACAAGTCATCCTAAAGGCACTCTAGCTCCTGGGATAACAGGATGTTCCTGAGTTCTTCTTGTAATCACTGGATGAAACATAAGTCTCTCCTTCAATATGGGCCCAATCCTTTTATGCAGGGTCCATCCTTACGAGGCTCTATGCAGTCTGGAGTCAAGGAAGTTAACCCTGGTCTTGCACTGACAGCAAACAGGTGTGTATCTCCATAACAGAGATACACAGTAACAGCAAATCTGGATCTTTTTAAAGTATTGCAAATTCAAATACACACTTTCAGGTTTATGGACACATCAAGCTGTTGATAACATACATACTAACAGCAAAATTCTATGCTACATTTGCATCTTGAGACAGCAGTTACATAGAACTAAAACCTATAAGTTCCCAGATTCTTTCACTATGGAAAACCAAATCCTCCAAGCTACAACGTTCTGGGAGGAAAGCAACCTTCCACCAGTTGTGATTATCATTACATGAAAGCATGAATGTCCCACTGTTATACAGGAACAATAACAAAATATCAGAGGGTCCTTTTTTTAATGCCTGTTGCACATTCCTGTACCGGCCTTCTAAATTTGGTTAGTGCTGACTCTGTAAAAAGAGAAGTGCAGCAAAGACATGGGGGAGGGAGGTGTGAAGAACTCCATTTTTAATTAATACATACCAGACTGGCCATCAGCTGGAAATATATCTGTAAAAGAAAAAAAGAAAAAAAAAATCAGTATTA
Organism: Odontophorus gujanensis; assembly: GCA_013399175.1. Classification (NCBI taxonomy): domain Eukaryota; kingdom Metazoa; phylum Chordata; class Aves; order Galliformes; family Odontophoridae; genus Odontophorus; species Odontophorus gujanensis. Next base: position 220,323 of record VXAB01012726.1, read on the forward strand.
GTTGCAGCTGGAGTGCAAATCCTATTTAAAAGGTTCCTCCTCTCTTCATTTGTTTGCTTTAGCTAAACAGAACAAGTATTTTCCTAGTATCCCAAGTTAAACATCAATCTAGCTGGGAACCCACCACAATTCAACCACTTGTTGAGAAAGATTTTGAAGGAGTTAGTGCTTACTTGGATGTATTCTCTCATTAATAACTTTCCACACAGGCTTCTAACAGACATTAGTGAAGAACAAAACTGCAAAACATACACAGCTCCAATCCATGAGCTATGTATACATTCCACCACTCCCCCTGAGCCAGGTTGTCAAATGAAGACCTGTGCAGAAGATCTAACACAGTGACCAGCCAGGGAGGAGCAGGGGAAGCCAAGGCAAAAATCAGATGGGCTTTTCCTGACAGTTCCATTCTTTGCAGAAGTGCACAGGAGACCATGCACGGAGAAACCTTGTTGATAAATGCTTGCTAAGATGCTATGGAAACAGCGTACTTTAGAGAGCAATATACTAAATTTTCTTCAAGGAACTTGGAAGAATAGGGGGAAGGGAGGTTGCCAGCCAGCCAAGGTCCTCCTAGGACAGGGGCAGGCCCCTGGCTCCAGCTTATCAGCTGTCCAAAACACACATTCAGTTGGAAAGTCACAGGAGTTGCAGCAAGGACTACCCCTTGGCCAGGGCGATGCTTTCCAGACAGCACTCAACCAATGCAGAAACAGCAAAAACACGCCTCTGCTAAAAAGCTGTTATTTCTCTGCCTTTAACAGCACACTGTGTGTGAGGTATCCTCAGGCAGGGATGCTTCTCTGCAGCTGACACATTGAGAAAACACTCAGAACTCCCATCTTCCATTACACATGCTCATAGCAGCCACACAGAAGGCACGAGCTCAGGTAAAAGCCAGCATGATCATGAAAGCCTCCAAGCACCAGTCTGAGTCCTTTGCAGACTGCATGTTCTACTGCAGCCCACCATCAGCACATCATTAACACATCTGAACACCTTGCATTTCTGTGATGGTCAGGCTCCCAACAACAATGAATAGGAACACCCTGTACTTGATCTAACAGGTCCCAAATAAAAGGCAGCTTCTTTATCTCCCTGCTTGGACAACTCCCAGCTTCTTTCCAGAGGAACAAGGTGGAAGCACTAGTTAATGCATATCCCACTTGTTTGGATCAGCTAGCTGTACTGAGTACCACCAAAAATAAAATTAACAGATGAAAATAATAAAATAATAGTAAAAAAAAACCAACAACAACAAACAATGGTTGAGAAGAGGAATTTCTCCATGTCACTCAAGGTCCACAGGCCTTGGCAACCATTCTCCTGGCTGCAGCCCTACCAGGTGCTGCTCTCCAGCCTGTCCAAACAACTCTCCATGTAACGCCCCAGCGCAGTCAGCCACCTGCAAAGCCAGCCATCCACAGAGGCCCAGGGCAGCCCTTTCCAGCAGCCACAATCACCACCAGGTCAGGCAGAAGCTGCAGGTGACCCCTCAGGGATGCCTCCTACCAGTCACACCACCGCCACAAAGCAAAGCTGGCATTCCCTCAAGGCCTCTATGCTCAGCTCACTGCCAAATCCCCCAAAGCCCTGCTAGGCCTTGGAGATGCACCGCAAGGCTCACCTGGCTTCTCCTGAGCTGAGCCATAATAATTTTAGAGCAGCTGTGCTGCTAAACATGCTGTAGCACGGTGGAAACTCTTGCTGGCTGGGGCAGATACAACTCACGTTCACCCCCAGGAAGCCTGCTGCCACTCACTGCCACTGAGGAATGGCATTTATCCATCCTCTAAGCCTCGGGCCTCTTGTTGGACAGGCTCAGCCTCCCTAGACTCCTCATATCCATAACCACAGCATATTAGAATCCAAGCAGAGACGTGGAGCTTTGGGTGGGCAGGTAAATTCTCCCTTTGCAGAGAAGGAGCACAGTGCAAGCAGCCCGCAGGACGCAGCTCTTCTGAAACACAGAGGATGCATATGAGGCAGGGTTAGTGAGGAACTGCCAGGCACAATGTCCCTTCGGAATGCTTCCAACTCTACAAGAGTGACTAGATTAGAGATTAGCTTGCCAATTAAGGACAGCACCTGGTGTGCCCAAAAGAAGCCTGAATTGGTCAGCTCTTTCTTCTCCCAAGAAAGCCACAGGGCGAAGGAGGCAGAAACACACATGATCAGCAACGAAGCATTAGAGATGTGCTCCAAGGGGCCCATTTAATATATTTCAGATCCCTTCAACACTGTTAAGGTTACAAATCAAACACCAAGTCCCAATCATAGGGACAACGCTAAAATTTTGCTTACACAAAGCCTCGATATTAAAACTAAAGCAGCCCCAAGGATTTCTCCCACCACATACACACACACGATTTTCCACCTGCTTCACTTCCAGGCACCCAAAGACAGGAACACTAACACGGGCCAGATGCTGCAGGGGGCAACACTCCAGAGCAGCTCTGCACCAGCTGGCCACGCTCCCCATGCAGAGCAGGCAGCTTCACCCCTGTCTGTTCCACACCTCCCTGCTATACCCAGCCCCACAGTGCCAGCTCAACACAACATCATCCCCAGGCAATCAAAAGGATAGGACATGACAGTGCCAATGCTGCAGTGCGAGTAAGGGAGTCCCAGGAAATTTGGGCCTCACATTTCCTTCCCCTTCTCATGTGCAGGGTCTTCTGCTTCTCATCTTGGGTCCAAAAGTCAGGAAGATTTAGAGCCGATATCTGAACATCAGGATTGCAACTGTGTGTTCTCATTACAATCTCTGCAGAGCCAGGCATTTCCCAAGCACGTTAACAACCTATTCAACTCTGTGTGTTATTCATGCAGCCCAGAGTTCAGTGGGAACCAAGTTCCATGCGTCTCTTCGTTATCAGCACAAAGGGTGGAGGAAAGGAGAGAGCAGGAAGAGGTCAAGGATGCACACCACAGCAGCAGGATGTCAGGGAGGCACCGAGCATCCCTTTCAAGACCGCCACATGAGAGTGTGGATGAATTACAGGGGTGCTGGCTGTGAACACCAATGCCCAGAGCTGTAGAGCTAAGAGCCCAGGAAACAGCTAAATTGAGGACAGTCCTTCCTATTTTAGGTGTGGGTGGAAGGGGGATGGGGGAGTTGGATACAGAATCACAATTTTTGCTTGATGGTATTTTTAAACAGAGGAGGAGACCGTATGTTTAACTGGGGCATTTACAGAGAAAAGCTGCTGCGTCCACACACAAAATCCCCTCTCCAGGAGCTATTTGCCCACTGCTGCTACTCTGATTATCTGGGACAGCACCAAGCAGATTCCTCAGTTTAAGAGCCCACATCCCCCCCAGTGCCAAATCCAAACACGTTCACAGGAAGCCTGAGCCCACCCACACTCCCACTGCCTCAACACGAGCAGCTGAGCACGCCACATTCATTGCTTCCCAGCTATGGGAACAATCCTCACAATACAAACAGCACAGGTAAGGAAAAGGTCCCAATTTACAGAGTCCAGCTTCTGCTGCAAAGCGACCAGTGTTACTTGAATCTCTTCTCCATCCCCAGGCAACTTCTCAGCTCAAATCTGTACCACCTGCTTTCCCCTGAGAGGCCCAGATAGCGCCTGCACAGGTTCCTCAGACAGTTAGTAGCCTCTTCAAAGCAGTGCTCAACAGAGAAGGGGGTGAGGTCTGCTAGGAAGAAGTAGCAAAGCAAGAAACCCAAACCCCAGAGATTAGCATGACCAATTAGGTCCCTCCCGAGGATCTTGCTTGTTTCCTGTTCCCCTCCTTCCTTTCCTGCCAAGCAGGCTCAGGGAGGGTCCAGCCCTCAAACACCCAGATCTTCCCAGCCATTGTCAGCCACCAGCTCCAGGCAGACAACCCCAGTGCCCTGGCTGCTGGAACTAAGAAGTCTCCTCGCCCCACAAAGGGAAGCTGAGGCTTGAGATGGGTGAAAGATCCAGTCCAGATAAGAGACCCTGGTCACCAGTGTTGGTTAGGCATTAAGACACCACAGAATCTTTTCAAGAAAAAAGTTAAAGAAAAACAACTGCAGAGGCACTGATCAGCTCCCAGATCCCTCTCCAGAAATACTGGACCAGACCATTAGATCTTTGTAAGTGCTTTTCTGATCTCCACCCAGAGAGGAGAGGCTCCTCACACAAATGGGCCATTATCCTGGGACATCCCATTCACCTGCACTAAGAGGCTGAAGAGCTGCAGCCAGCTTGAGCTCTGACTTAAGACTTCCCACACACCATGTGGAAACAGTTCTTGACATGGGTTTTCGTTGTAGAAAATCTGTGCCCCAGCTACCTTAATACACTTGAAAAGGGATGAAGACCTCTGGTCTCACCAAGCTGCAAGGAGTACACATCCTGAAAACAATTAGCAAATGCAAAAGAAGAACATTATTATCCAGAAGAGCTCCCTGGCCTTAAATTCATACCGTGCACTACACTGAATTAGTGCCTTAATGCTGATACCAAGTTTTTTCCTTCATGCAAAGGAGAGGAGCTGCCTGAGCGAGGCTGTGACTGGCACATAACTGAGTACACAGCCACCAGCGGGATCAGCACAGTATTTTGCAGAAGCATCTTCCAGGGATCTGCTTGGAAGAAGGCTCTTCTCCAGGCATGAGATGTCAGAGAGGATCTGAGGAATGCAGCTGGTCAGGCTGACCAGAGAAAACGAGAGCGTTGCAAACAAACAATACCACGAAACCTACACTCACATATGCACAGACACAGAAAAATAACTATAAGGTCATGGCTGTTTTTTCTCCTATCCACTTATCAGTGCTTGTATTGAGGAGAACAAACACTGGATGTTCTCTCACATTAACCCCTTCTCCCCTCACCCCAAAATGCTGTTGCTCAAAACCACAAGCTGTAACATCAAAAAGCCACAGTGATAGCGTACTGCACCTTAAATGAAGGAGCAACAGAAAAAACAAAGCGGCAGGTGACCTGGCCCTGTCTCATGCTCCTTAATCACAAATAAGCCTATAGTGACATTGCTGAAAGCCTAGAGCCTTCAGGAGGTCAAACACACAGACCCTACACCAGCCTGAGCCCAACATAACCTCAGCCACCATCCCCAAGCAGTACCTGAAACTACTGGATATTGAACAGGCAATAAAGTTTCAGGCATCATTAGGCAAAACTGATGTGCTTGAAAAGGCTCCTGTTGAAATGCAGGAACCATTCTGGTGCAGCCTGGAAGATAATTGGATGCCACCCTACAGAAACTGAAACAGGACACAGTCTCCCTATGACACGCTTATTGCATCCTGCACCACCACTACACGTACGTACACATGTAGGGCAGGCAGTCAAACACACAGAAGTGAAGTTTCTCCACATGACAGCCTCAAAAATGGTGAGCAAGGCAGATCCTTCTCCCCACAGAGGAGGAGAATCTTTTTTTCTCCCCAGAGGGCAAACCATATCCAGAGATTCATTCCCCAGCAGCCCTGTAACAGAGGCATGCCTGCAACACCAGGCAGTGATGTCACAGATCCCTGTGAAAACCCCAGATCTGAAATTCAAGGCTCCCTCCATCTCAGTGTCAAGAGGGCCAAGCAGGGAGTCTATAGGACGCAGGAGGCAGCACAGTGAATTAAATCTCTGAAATGAATTACAAATCCTCAGCCTACATGAGACATTCCTCACTCTGAGCCAGGCTACCTGGTTGGCTGTAACCAAACACACAGCCTTTCTGGTCACTCTCCACATTCTGTCCTTGCTTGGTTCCACTTCCCTACTGTTAATCTGATCAACTCAGATGTCAACCCTAAGTCAAGTAAGAGAGTTTCCTGCCTGTAATCTCACATCTCCTCCAAATCGTCTTCAAGGCCATACTTACAGGTTTCGTTTTATGTTTTAAAGATGAGGGTCACTTGTATCAGATTCCTCCCTGTACAGAGTGCAAATGTCATGCAGAGCATTCTCTGTTTTAAGACCAAAAAAATAATAATTATTCAAAAAAAATAAACAAACAAGAAGCAGGGAGATAGAGTAGTTCACCTGAGATTGAGAAGCCAAAAGAAACCAACCCCCTTTTTGCTCAGTTCAATGCAACACCCTCTCTGCAGTGGATTTCTGCATGCTCAGAAGATGCATTAGATGGTGTTAGGTATTCCCCCGAGCTTTCAAGGTTCACTTGGGAGTTGGAAACAGAAATTTAATATGGTTACAGTCAGGAACATCTCATGCTTTGTCATCTGAGCACATGGCACGGACATCTCTGATTTGCTTCCTGTCTCGTTGGGTGGATCTCAAGCACAAATATCCTATTGCTTCTTTTTCAGTCATATTTAAACCTCCTAATGACATTTTTGAGATGTATTTCTCCATGCTTCTGTATCTGCTGCTACAGCGACAGCATTTATCCTCATAAACGTGTATTGGTATCATTCTTTACACTTAATTCTTTGCTCTGCTTATCCTTTATCTCCACCCCTGCGCAGCTCTGTAGCAGACTTGCCAGTGTGGCCAGAACACAGGCAGGGTAAAGCCCTTCCATCACTCCATCAGATTCTTTTGTGCTAGACGAAGAGTATTGCTATCTATAGGCATGTGAAAACTCGATAGCGTGGTCCTTCATTTCAGTAGGCTGTTTTTGTAAGTTCAAGGGGGTTGGCATGAACAGACATTGTTCCTAAGCTATGTAACTACTGGGAAGGGTAACAGTAAATGTATAAAATCTTTGTAACCAGAATCTTGCAGTGTCTTGCAGGAATAAATTCAGTGCTCCTGCTGCAACATTCCACACACACAGGCAAGAAAAAAAAAGGCAATCCAACCTTGAAGAATCTGAAGAAACTAATTTCCTGTAGCTTGAAGTGAATGTTGGCCTATCAAACATTTAAATCTTACTTCATTATAATTTCTATTTCATTTGTTCGCTAGCTTCTTTCATCTGCATGTGTTCAAATTGGATAGTTTGGTAACTAACATTTGGTAAATTAATAATTACTCATTTGCAGCTCTGACCAGATGCTTCCAAAAGCACTGTTACAATGGGGGAGAGGAAGCAGGGTGAATTCAGTGTGAAGGCTGAAAAGGTGTTGCAAATTATCTGGTTAGAGGCAGTGCTAGGTATTTAACAACGCACCCACCATCCTGCAGCACCTTCGAGTTACCGAGCAGGTATGACACCCCCACCCAAACTTCTCCCCACACACCATTCTCACCAATAAAACTCTATCCTTTCCTCTTTCTGTGGCTTTTACAGTCAGATTCTGATTTCCCCACATATTTAGTCAGGAAAAACTCACCTCTTTTCTCAGCGTTTCAGACTCAGTATCTAACGAATCTAGCCCTGAAACCGCCCTGTCCTTTCCACGTATCATCCAACATGTGACTCGGAAAACTCAGAGGACTGTTGGGAAGGGAGGAGAAGGGACGAGCCACCCCCTGTGCCCTCCCACTCAGCAGATGGGCCGACCCCTCCGGCGCACGGCCATGCCTTGCAGACTGCAGAGTCACTGCAGGCACACAGCACGCCGCCGCTCAGCTGGAGATGCTCTGTGGTGTGTCAGGGACAAACGCTGCTTCCTTCCTTCCCCTCGACCCCCGAGGCTGCAGCTCCATACTGCAGCAGGGGACAAAGGGGAGCAGGGGATGTGGGGCCAGCATGGAGCATGTGCTCACTACCCTCCCAGGCTACGGGGGGGGGGGGGGGGGGGGGGGACAAAAAAGAGCAAAANGAACCAAAATGCCAACAACACAGAATACCAGAGATGCTTTTCCTGCACGCCCATCCTCCTGGGGCAGTGATGCCACTCCTGCACCTTGTCAGAAGCCAGAGCCACTTTGGGGAGTGAGTTAGGATCACAGAAAGGCAGCTGTGGGTCCACTGGTCCCAAGACAGATCTACTAAAGGCAGCAGGTCTACTAAAGCCTGCATCCAGCCATCTCCAGGGGTGTCAGGCAGGAAGCGAGCACACTTCCTCAGGAACACATATCAGGGCACGCTCAGAGGGAACCAGAGTGCCATTTTCCCCATTATGTGAACAAAGGGGGCCTGTGTCACCTCCAAGTACCACCAATACCAGACTAAGCTGCAGTGATAATCCTCAACTACAGACACCTCTGTTAGGTCTTATCCATTTCTGAAATAAACACAGGCTTCTGTCTGACACAGAGCAATCAATTCCAGCCTGGTCATCTCCTACACACTCCAGTTCAGGGTTATCTGCAGCACAGATCTCCACCAGTCCTTCTGACATGTGGCCATGGAAAATCAGATGACTCAAAGCCTCCAAAAAATCACATCCATCATCAAGTAGTGCCTGCCACGTGCTCCCATACAGCACTGCAACAAAAGAAAATGTTGAAGCAAGCTGCCGCTCCTAAGTCAGCTTTGCTCCAGAAGGACACTGAAGGTAAACCACTGCTAATGCAGGTATTAGCCCAGTCAATTCACAGCTGTTCCTCTCTCTCCTTGCACGTCACAGTAGAATATCCTCAAACACATGTGGCATTAATGGTCGACTCTAACAAAATCCACTGGGAGCCTCACACCTAAGCAGGGCCAGCTGACATGCTGAGGATGGCTTCTGCAGTTTGATCTTCATCAGCAGCCTGGTGCTGTCCTGTAACTGGCAGAGCTGCCACGTGCCACACACTGATTTGCTCAGAAAAGGCAACATACCCTGCTGCCCCAGAGTCCCCAGGCTGTTGCACAAATACACGCCCTGATAGAGAAAAGTTCAGTTACGAGGATTTTCTGGGAACCTGCAATTACAGGATAAGCCTATGTTTGGAAACATGTTGACACTGTATTTGACCACAGTTTCTACAACCCTTCCCGCCCCCCCAAGAAACGTACATCTTGTGCAGTATTAGAACTGCCACCAAACCTCATTTTTCCAGTGCCTTGTGCCAGTTTTCACTCCTCTGCAGCAGCACCCTCATGTGCACCCGCTCCTCCTCCTAGACAGTCCAGCCTGAACCTGACCTGGGACTCCTCCCACAAAAAACTCTAAGAATTGATTTATTCGAGGCCAAATTCAGTTCCTGTTTATTCTGGTCACCAATTATTGTTGCCTAAATACACTAACAGTTGCCTCAAGTTCTTTTATTTCTTAGAAGTTCTTCTTTACCTCTCCTCTTACCTGCTGAAGTCACACACCTGTGCCATTTGCTGATACATTTTCAGATTAGACAGTTATTACAGAGCAAGGAGTAAAGACTCCTAACTCCACTCACAGATCACTAACTAGGCCATAGACCTACAGGAAGGAGTTTGGAACTGAAGCATGGTCTCAAGACAGCTGCAAAAGCTGAGCTGGCCACATGAGAAACCATGAAGCACACAGTCCTGAGCCCCTGCTAGGACACTGGCAAAGAGTCCAGCCCCAATAGATACCAAGATACAGCAAAAACACTGGTACAGAGCCAGCAGATAGTGTTTTTGAAGCCCAAAATGTAGATGCGCATCGGAGTTGGGAAGGAACAAACTCACTGCTCCCATCAGAATTCTGGTAAGAGGAGGGGAAAAGCCCTTCCCAGTTGTGCTACCTGTGAGATCCATAGCCAGGCACTGTACCTTGGTCTGCCCAGTTACTGCAACAGGAGCAGAGCTCCTCCAAGAGCTGTATGGTCACAAAGGACTCCGCAACCCTCAGGTAGTATGCAAGTGTATTTAAGTTTTCATTAAGGTGATTGTATTTTTAACTCTTACTATTTGTAGCTAGTAACTGTAAGGATTAAAATACCCAACCTGGTCCAGCATCACGGCTTTCTACTAAAATGCACGTTCCCTGTGCCACCAAATAAGTGCTACCACTGACGTGCTATCTCAGATTCCTTACGAAGTAGCTTCAAGTGTGCAAGAAGAAACCTCATGTTATCCAGGCTGGCATTTGGCATTCCCCTGAGGATAATTTCACACTATTTGAGCACAGTGAAAGGATCAGGTGTCATAATTTAGAAGCAAGCATACAGCGCTGCACTAAGCACCTCAATTCCCAGTTGTTTTTGCACTCTCTTTGCCCTCCTTGCAGAACAAAGCCCCCCCTCTGTCCAATGATCACAGTGCAATCCTCCCCATGCTACCACAGGCAATAAAATGTTTTGAAGAAGAGTTACAGAGGTGAAAGAGAGTGTTGGTGAGGATCATCCAGCAATACCTCATGGCTGGCAGCCTGGAACTGGAGGTTGAGGTGGAAGAAGGCACCGAATCCCAGCAGTTGGGGCCCATGAGTCAGCTCCATGGAGCTGTGCTCCCCCGCCTTCCCAAAACAAACAGCACACGGCAGGGCAAAGGTCCAGCACAAAGCTGAAGGGCAAAGGTATGTGGGGGAGGAATAACACCACCCTGCACATTTGGGGAGCAGCAGTTCCAGTAACTCTCATGCTCCACAGTAAAATGGGAAGCATTACTCGAACGTGAGCTGTGGGACTGGAACAAAACCGTATTTCAGAGAGGAAACTTGGGGTGGTGGGGGGAGGACCGTGCTGCGATAGCAGCTCTGTTGCAACCAACAGCCAGAAGAGCTCCACAATTACATGCCATGACAAAGCAAGAATTGCCCAACGCTTTGGAAATAGGTGTGTGCAGTTCTACTGCGCTAGATACCCCAGCAGGCAGATGTGCACATCTATTCTAAATACAAAGAAATGCCAAAGGTAAAACGAGCTTCCCATACAGCTTATCTCCTGTACTGGAGGCCAGCTTCAAGGAAAGCCCTTTGGGGACTTAGTCATTGAGGGGTGAGAAGCTCATGAATCTCTCTCTCTCCCTGCCTTCTCCCCAGCACCAGCAGCCAGCCCAGCCTGCGCACTGCCATCTCTGAACAATAGGCAGCCAACCTCCGGTTCTTGCTGCTAGGAACTAAGGTGTGCCTTCTGGAAAGTGCTGCTTATCCTCACAGTGCATCTGCCAAATGGTAGGAAAGAAACTCCACTCAAGAAACTAAAGCACCTCCTGCATCTGCACTAGGAAAGACTGAATTTGCAACCAGGAGGAGAGACGGTACAGAAGTTAGTGCTTGGCAATGGCACTGCCAGCCATGAAAATTTGCATATTCTTATTTCCAAGATGGCACTTCTTAATTTTTAAAGCCATTTACAAGTGTACTGATGCAACAATTCTTGAAATAAATCCAGCAGGTTTTCAAAACGGGGTGCTGTTAACACCTGTCCGCACCAAAGCTTGCATCACTGCTAGCACTAGTGCAGGGCACAACAGAGCAGTACATCATGTTCCAGAAGGTCAGCTCATCTTAACTGAAGCCACACTTCTCTATTGGAGAATTAGGAGAAAATATTTCAAATTTGGTTTATAGCCACAAGTGCAATGCTGTTTGTGTCAGAAAATGTTTCCTTCTCTCCTGCATATACATTCCCTACCATTATGCCTTTGGGAGTCAGGCTGCTGGCTGCCACTTATTTACATGATAAGAAGAGAACATACAGCAACTTGCATGTAACGAGGGGACTGTCACACAGACCTTGCTACCTGATGAGAGCAAAGATGAGGTGTCATTACCAGCCTTGTCACAGCTCCTCATGAGCAGTAAGAACTAACACAACCCTTGCCACATTTGACATGCTCATGCGCCATTTTACAGTTTAAAGGACCACCCCCTCCTTCTCACCTGCACCTCAACTCTGAAATGCACACAGATATAGTGCACACTGTGACAAGCGCCAGGACAGACTGCCTGCTGCACCTCTCCACCAGTGTCTGACCCTCTGCTTACAGCACCAGCTGTATCATTGTTGTCTACCTCAACCTAATGGTTGCTACCCTTAACACCATGCAGCTATGCTTTTGGGAGGAGGGGTTAAGCAACAAGGAAAGGCTTTGCTTCAGCCTGCCTTCCTCAAAGAGCAGTAACACTTAAAACTTCCCATTACTGACCTTGCTCCCAAACTTCAGCATACCCCAAAAACATCTGCTTCTGGAAATAAACTCTAATCCCCCCAAACCAGATCCTGTGATTTGGCATCTGTATCAGCCCTCCCACACATTCACCCTTCCCAACTGATGTTCAGCTGCAGAAAGTCAAGTTCAGAACAAGCAGAGGTGGATCTGCCAAGCTCTTCCACATATGTAGTTAGACGCAGGCAGTGAAAACTCACAAAGATCTTGAGTACAGTACTGTTTTTCTTTGAGCTTGAGCTCAATTCCTTCATTTCTGTAAGCACTAATTCCAGCACAGATCATTACAGAATAGGTGAACACTTTAAGGAGCAAGTCTTGTCCATTAAATCTGCTCTTCAGGCCTATAATTAATACAATCATTATAAAAAATTAGGGCTTTGAAAGCCTGTAAAACAAGTCATAGAGGGATCCCCATATCTTTAGAGAGCTGTCCTGATGTCCAATGGCTCCTAGTACTCCTCTATAGCAGGATCAGGGCTGAAAACACTCAGTAAATCAGCACACAAACACTACACTGGGAGCACAGCTCAATTGCCAACCGCAGTTTCTGTGCTAAAAACCTAAAAACATTCAGTAATGCCTTTCCAGAGTTTACGTGTACTCAATGTGTTTCAAGCATACAGAGACACCGCTTTTCTTTGATGACATCCTGGAGGTCACTGCAACACCACAGTTCATCTTCTGCACAACACCACATTTGCACATTCTCACACTCCAAATCTCTTTTCAGAAACATCTGCTGGAAGAAATCCTCCACCCAAAGCAGCAAAGATACGGCAGGAGCCAATGAAGTCTACAAGAAGGCACTCAAGCAAAGGGTTGCTATGCAAGGCCAGCCACCAGCCTGCCTCTCATGGGAGTTCGCCAGCCGTGTTTGTTTTACACGTTTTCTCTTCTGCTAACGAACCAGGCAGCAAAAGAAACAATGCCCCAAGAGCAAGGGAGCCAAATGGCAGCGTCTGGGGCACTGTAAAACCAATTCCATTATTTGAACTCCTCCAGGAATACTGGGACAATCAGGCCAGGCCCAGCAACACACTGGGTGTTACATGTTTACTGCCCGCTGTTATGCTATCCTCTCAAAATCATCTCAGGCATTGCAGGATCTGCCACACATTGCCTCCTCAGGCTCCTAAGCCCCCACTTTAGCATGCTTTGGACGTGCTGCAAGGCCTCCAACACGAACACTGCAGGAACATCTCGTATTTTTGCACCTTTTGGCTGATTCCTAGGGAGTGTTGCCTAAGAAGGCAGCGTGACAGAGCCCAGCTCTCACACAAAGGAGCAGTGTGAGCAGCTGGATGTCACGCTGCAAGCGGAAAACACAGACAGCAGCACTGTCCTGGATTTCGTTGTGCACTGCACAATGACAAACCACCAAACCATCCGGGTGCCGACTTTTACCTGGCACACTGACCTTCTCCTCTACGCTACCATTAAGATGACAGCTTTCCAGGTGGAAATCGCAGAGGTGTTCATCTTTCAAAGATCAATAATAGCTCCGGTGAATCATCCCACCTAGCCTGCAACGCTTCTTGCAAAACACAGTACAGTAACAAGGAACCTGATGTCATACCTGGCAGCGTGACTGCAGAGCTCGCAGAGATAGGCCAAAAATATTAGGAATTAAAACTTCTGCCGAGCAGCGATCAGCTCTCAAGCACAGAATCATGCAATTGTTAGGGCTGGAAATCATGTAGCCCACCTGAGATCATGTAGTCCAGCTGTACGTTTACTAGCAGTACTGCCCACTACACCAAGTCCCCAGGCACCACGTACACGCCTCTCGACCACCACCTCCCCGGGCAGCCAACCGCAGCACCCCACCGCTCTTTTTGAGAAGTTTTCCCTACTTATCTCTGCGACTATCTCCTGCCGAGTAAATAAATCAAACAAGCAAGCAAACAAACAAACAAAAAAAAAAACCCGAACATGCGAAGAAACTGCGCTCAGCCATTTCAGCTCAGCCTTACAACAGGCGCCCGGGCCTCCACGCGGAGCACACGGCCCCCGGGCCCCACCGGGTGCTGCTCGGAGCCCCGCACGTGGGCCGGCGGAGGAGGCCGAGCTCTCGGGGAAATCACATGCTGGGCCGGGGAAGCCACCACGTTGCCTGCACGGCGACGGAATGCTGGGAAGGGGAGGCCGCCTCCTCCTCCTCCTCCCCGCCCGGCCCCGGCCCAACGAGCGCGGCCCGCCCGCCCCGGGGCCCCCTCCA
>VXAB01012726.1:236633-255825 GCA_013399175.1 Odontophorus gujanensis
TCGCAGCCCCCAGCTGGGTGGTGTAGGAAGGCGCTCCAGTGGACGCTTGGATGGTGTGTTGGAGGGGCGCTGGCGTTGCCCACGTGTAGGATGGGGTGCGGGTGCCGCTGCTGAACGGCTCGCGGGCGCTGTGATGAGAAGGGACTTCCCAGGTCTTCAGCAGCGGGTGGTCGGGCGTTAAAACGGTGTCCGTAGGACATTGGGCAGGGCACCGAGCTTGCCGTAGTTCAGAAGTGTCTGGACAGTGCTCTCGGATGTACAGTCTGATTTTTGGGTGGTTCTGTGCTGAGCCAGGAGTTGGACTCAGTGATCTTTAGGAGTCCCGTCCAGCTCAGGATGTTCCATGGTTGTAACTGAGCAGAGAGAAGTGACACTCGTAGCAGATTCTGTTCCCCATCAGAGGTGACGTGAGATCAAGAGTCAGATGAGGGCAGTTGTGCCTATTGCACAGCATGGAGTTGTGTTGGGGAGGGTCAGGTGGGGGTGAGGGAAAGGCTCTGCACCAGGAGGCAGTGAGCATGGAACAGACTGCCCTGGGCAGCCCTGAGCTGCTGGAGCTCACTGGCTCTCAGATGTAGGGATTTGATCTGGATTGTGCTGTGTGGAGCCGGGAGTTGGACTCGGTGACCCCTTCCAACTCGGGATGTTCAGTGACTTTGGTGAAGGTTAAAGGCAGAAGGGCTGGGAGGATGGCTCACGGCCCAGAAGGGCAAATAAGGAGCCATCAGAAGACTGATGAGTGACAGCAACCAGGAGAGGTGGCTTGGTCGCTGTCATAGGGTGACTAAACCACGACGTCAAAAAACATGAAAAAGGCAAGTGCAAAGCTCAGATGCATCAGAAGCTCTTTATCCCATTACTGAAGGCACTGATGAGCCTTCCTCCGGAGCAGTGTGTGTAATTGTGGTTATCCACATTCGAGGATGATGAAATGGAGTAAGGACTACAAAGATGATTGGAGAATGCAATGTGTTTCATGGAAAGAGATTAAAGGAATAGCTTTTGTAGCCCAGCAAAACCTGCACACTTTCATTTGAGGAGGTTAAAATACTCGATTAACCCCCAGCTAATGGAATGTCGCTCGGTCATGACTGTCTCTAATGCCCTCAGTCCTTGTCCCCTAATGCAGCAGGCCAGTCAGAATCCAAATCCTGTGTATAGTTACACACAAATTATACATACATGAAAAGCAATGCTTTATGTTAAACCTACACTATTGTTATCATTTAGCAAGACTTTTCTCATTTTAAGTGGATCTTTACAAGTAAAACCAGCGTTGATAACAAGCCTCACTACGGCCTGTCCTCTTCAACGAGGATGCTGTCCCACTTGTACCCAGAAATGTTCACCTGAAAAACCTAGTGTTTAACATGGCTTAGTGAGAGACCTGTGCAGACCCTGCAGAAACACTAACAACGTGACAAGGCACTGAAAATGTAGCATTAGCTCCCAGCTACTGCATGGAGGAGAATGAAAAGCTGATTGCACAGCTTAACAATTAGAAGGGAAGGAGAGGCAAACATAGTTTAGTATCTTGTTCAGAAGGGCAACAGAGTCAGAGGTCTGACTGGTCCCAGGAGGGAGGCTTAGGCTATCAGGGATGTTCCACTGAGGCTATTTTGGCCCCATATATCCCTTGATACCCAGCCCAAGATATGTGCACTTTTTGCCTAGTTCGTACTGCTGCCAGTGCAGTTCATGTTTCCAGCCTTGAAAGCAGAATGAAGCCTGAGGGAACTTCCATTTCTATCCAGGCTTTAAAAAATACTTTTCTCCCTCAGGATCCTCTTGGCTCCCCCCAAATCAGAGAGCACACTCACGTGATGCAGCGTCACCATGTGCCACAGCCCAGGGATCACCAGAGTGTGCCACGTATCCCAGAAACATTTAAGAATCTGCCCAGTACCAAAAGGAAATTTATTTGATTATGACTCTAGAAGGGATAGCACTGGCCTTGATGCCTGGCTGAATACCCAGAGCAGATGTTCTCATATCTGAGCTGCAATAACAGAACAGTGCCCTGGACTCCTGTCAGCCCAGCCCCATATTTCCAAGGCAGTCTCTATGCTTTCATAAGCGCACCTTGGGGTCTACGCTACTCATGTTGATTCCCCTCCAGCAGGGCTCACATATTTACCCTCTGTGAGGCTCAGGGACACATGGTGCCAGCCTCAGTTGGGCAGCAGATGCCAGCCTGGGCTGCCCAGCTCTGCCACGTGAGCAGGAAGAGCCCGCGGTGGGTGAGAACCAAAGTGGCTGCAGGGCGGAGTGAGCTGGGTGAGGCTCTCACTCCACACTCACTCTGTGGGCAGCTGGACCAAACCGTGTCATAGTTTTAAATGCTAAAATAATAAATTAATGGGCAAGGAGGAAGAAAGAGAATTGTTCGTGCAAGCAGTCGAGCTTATGCATGGCCTTTATGCACCAGCCAAGAGGACAAATTGCCTCGTTGCCCTTGCCTGGCTACCTCTCATGGATGCTCTCTGTGAAGGGAAGCTCTCCAGGTGAACTGGGCTTGGTGCATGCAGGCTTGAGTTAGTGTAAGCACGTGGGCAGTGCCTTGCAGCTTCCACGCACCACAGCGTTCCCGGTGTCCTCACCTCTTGCCAGCCCATCTCCCCCACTCTGCCCTACAGGCAGCACACGCTGTGTTGGTAGCTGGAATATTCTGTTCCCAAGCACTGGGGACATGCTGAGAGGCAGCCAAGAAGTCGCTGTGTTTCTGCAGCACAATTTACTGGGAACAAATCCAGCTCTGCTTTCCCCAAACGCAATGAAAGCACCTCACCATCTCCCCAGGCCTACCTCTGGGGCTCGCCCTTCACCCCAGCCGTGTCCCCGTGCCTCCCAGCTTTCTCCCATCCCTGTGCTTTTCACCAGCTGCAGTGCAGCCTCTGAGCGTGCAGTCTCCGGGGAAATTCCTCTGCTGGCATCAGCAGCTGCGGAGCCGGCTTTGGCCAGGAGCTCCCAACCTCCCTCGCCCTGCACACAACAGCTCGCTTCTTTCTCCCTGAATGAAGCATGGCTTGCATATTTATCGCAGCCGGCTGGCTGCTTTGACTCTGGCCTGTGGGTTTAAAGATGCTTTCCAGGCCGACGGCCTCCCCTCGGGGAGTGACCTTCACTTTGGGAACAGCTTTAATTCAGTGCTGCTCCCCTCCAACCCCATGCATTTTTCCCCCAACCCTCATAAAACCCAGAGAAGGATGCTAACAAGCCAACAAGATGCTTAGTGTTTTAAACTGAGCTACTGATGCATTGAACCTTTTAGCTAATGCACTTTAAACAAACACCTTTATGGTAACCAATTCTGAACTGACTGGGATCTAAGTAGATATCAATAACCCTGAGCTACTTGTGGCCAAACCAGGAATATGTGTGTGTAAAGAACTAACATCAAAACGAAAGAAAGGGAACATCTTTTCCTTCAACAGCAACAAAGCCAGCTCTGAGCCCAGCTGGACAACGCAGGGTGTGAAATGACTGCAGCTACATCAGCAAGTAACAGGGCCTGACAGGTGCTGGAGACAGAAGATCAACACTACTTGCATTTTGTGGAGTTTTCCTTTAGCTGTAACTTGATCTCCATTGCCCATAAGCAGCCGCAGTGTGCTGGGCGTGCTCTGGATCACATCATTTTGCCTCACATGGCAAAGGTTTGCCAGTCTTGCAGGTGGTTTGGATCTCTTTTGGTCCAGGTGGTCATTCTTGAGCACCTTCATGCCACTTGTTGGCTACCAGCTGAGTGGTGATTGCTCTGCTTGCTGAGGAGTTCAGATGCAAACCTGCGCTTTAAGCGTGAGCAGCAGAACATCAGGGATCAGCCACCTGTAATGCTTTTGAAAAGAGAAAGGGGATTTTGCCAAGAAAAACCCAAACTTCCCATCCTGAGTCATATGCTTTGAATTATTTACCTCGTTGTTACTGCTCTGTGAATTCTGCTGGGCAGGGACGCTGTGCAGGACGGCACGCTCAAGGTTATGCAAATTCGGCAGCACTCCTTCCCACTGCTGCTTTGGGCTAATTCAGTTGTCCCAGATATTTGCCATATCTGCTCTGCTCCCCAGTGACTTGCAAATTCAGCACAATTGATTGAATTGCAGGACTACCTCTGACATCCACAGAGGAAAATCTTTCCAAAGGACGCCCAGGTCTTATCGGTGAAAGAGAAACCTGACATTGTGGCACACCAGTCTGTGCCACCAGTGACAGTGATGAGATCCAGCTAGGAATTTTCTATTTTAGCAAACCTGGCAGTTCCCCATTAAAAAACAACAAACTTGCCCTAAGGATTCTCAGCAATTGTTGGATGGAGCAGAGCTGGTGGCACAAGGAGGGCAGCAGTCAGTGTATGGCAAAGGGACGGGGCTGTAGCCTCCTGCTGCATTCCGCAGTCCCACTGGGCAGGTTAGCTGGAGTTCAGCTCTTTCATGCAGACACAGAATGCACAGAAGCGAGACAGCAATCTCTCCATCCTGCTGCCAGGGCAAGGGAATCGGAGCACACCGAGTTCTTGCCTTCAGAGAGGTAGAAGGTACTCCCTGGCTCCGAGATAAATGTGCTCATATCCTTCCAGCAAAACATAAGAACGATCAGCATGAAGACTGAACACATCCCCACTAAGAAGTAATTTTCAACCCACATAATAAAATGGCAGACACTAACGAGTTCCATTACATTCCCATTAGAAAGTGCTTTCAGTTAGCAGGACCACACAGCTCAGAGCCTCAGCAGCCTGACGTTGTGGCATGGTGCTTCCCAGCCATGCACCCCACTGCTGGGCTGTATGGGCTCTGCCAGTCTTCCATCACTGCTCGTGCACATCACTGGAAAGTGTGCAGCAAACATGCTTGAGTCAAGATGACTTTGTGTGTATCTTCTCAGTGTCAAAAAGTGAGGTGCAAAAGAGTCAACAGCCCAGAATTAAAAGTTTGAAGCTTGATGTGAAGTCTTAAGGACTGTGGGGATAAAATAAACGTAATGGCTTGTAACCGCTTTTATCGTCACAACTGTTTCTTCCAAAAGTTGGAGCTTTTGCAGGGCTCTCCCAAGACTCTCAGTAACCTCATCTGCTTGAGACAAATTGTGAAAACCCTCTAATTCCCTGGTTATGGATGACATTGGCTGTAGAAATTAACACCTCTTCTGGAGAGGAGTTTCTCACCTTGTATATTTTGCTGTATATATATCAGCCCGAGGCTGCCTAACTCATCCTCTTATTTTTATTTCCAAGCACATTTGGAAGCCAACCACTGAGGATATTCCCTGTGATGGATATTTACCTCCCATAGACAGAGCTTCCTCCTCCCGTGTGCCAACTGTGCATTCAGAAATGTTAGCCAAAATATTTCAGACACTTTTGCAACCGGAGATGAGGAATAAATGCATCATTTTTCAGAATGCCTTCAGGTTTGTGCTTCAGATGAGACATCCTGCTCTCTCCCAGGATTTGCCATTCCCATTGAGAAATGAAGCATGGTGGAGATGGGCTGAGAGCCCCAGGGCTCTGCATTTCTCTGCCATCAGCTCTGTGTCCTGCAGCTGGTGGGGGACACACACCTCACTGCCCCCTGTGCAGGGAGGTTCCAGCCAGCAGCCTCTCCATGGTTCTCAATTCATTCAAGTGTTGAATGCTCATGTGGGTGCCCTAAAAACTCCTGGAGCCTCCAGGTGAGGATCAATAAGATTGCCAAGTGGGATTTCTGGAATGTTTTTCTCTAAGCACTGAAGGATAATTAACAGCCAAAAGGCTCATAGTCAACCAGCAGTGATAGGAAGTACTAAATCGGAGGCAGCTCCCAGCAGCTCTGTTCTCTCCCTTCACTGGTTGGATGTTCACAACAAAACCATCAGCAGTGCGTGTCCACAAAGTCTCTCTTTTCCCATGGGAGCCCTGCTGCTGGCAGAGCCTGGCAGTTGTTTAAATATTGCTTTACCCCTCTGCAGTCAAAGCAAAGCCCTGGGCCTTGCCATTCAGATCTCACCCTGCATCACAACGTAATGACATCGCTGCCGGGCTGAGGTACAAAGTTAAAATTCCCCCATTATTTTGTGTACGAGAGTTCAGAGCTTGGGCTCCAGATTTTCAAAGACACTTGAAAGATCCTTCCCTGCCTTCTCCTCCTGGTGCCACTGAGTTGAGCTGGGGACAGTCCCCTTTGCCAGGATGCTGAGCCCCCTGGTAGCACCCTGTCAGCAGCTCATCAGCCAATCAGGGAGAAAAGGGCTTCAGCAAAGTGCAGAGCCAGCACCCAGCCTTGGTTCCCATTGTACCAGCACAGTCCATGGGACAGAGAGGGGGATTAAAGGATCTGTGTCCATAGCAGACCTGTGTATACAAACAGGATGGCTACCAGGGCTTGTGCTCTGTCCTCGGGGGGGTCAGCAGGGATGGGAACGAGCGTTGTGACAGCCCTTGGGATGGCTGGGCTGGGGAGGCAGTGGTGGGGTGGGTAGTGGGAACCTCTAGTGGGTCCTCCTGTACCTGGCTGGAGGTGTAGGATAGGGC
The DNA here is from genome assembly GCA_013399175.1 of Odontophorus gujanensis. Classification (NCBI taxonomy): domain Eukaryota; kingdom Metazoa; phylum Chordata; class Aves; order Galliformes; family Odontophoridae; genus Odontophorus; species Odontophorus gujanensis. Next base: position 243,142 of record VXAB01012726.1, read on the forward strand.
TGCAGCCTGAGAGGTGGTAGGGATCCTCTAGCCACTTAGAGGACCTGGGAAAGCTGAAGAGCAGGTCCTGAAGGTGGGAAAAGGGTGTTGGTCAGTGGTTTAGGAATGTCAGTGCTGTCAGCCCCAAGCTGTTGGCTTGTCCAGATCAATGGCTGCAAAGGAGTGAACTGGAGTAGTTCTAATAAACCTCAGAATAGAGCATGGCTGCTTTCACAGCTCCAGGTGGCAAAAAGACTATAGGATGCTCATGGATGTGCTCCTGCAAGTCATCCAGGAAGATCCTGGACCTACTGTCCACAGAGAGCCAGCATAGGCACCATAAATCCAGACTGAGAGGCTGCACTTTATGACTTCACTTTTGCCCTCACTTCTGCTCACACTGTGCATCCCAGCTCTGGTTCATGACAGCAGGGCTCCATCCCTGAGACCAGAGACAGCACTGTCCTCACTTTCCTGTGAATGGTCTGTAAAATGGGTCCATACAGCTGATCTCTGGTTAAGCACTGAAATGCAGCTGGAGGAATGCCTCTGAACTAAGTGCTGTGAATTAGGATATATTAGTCAGGGGTCTTTTCCAACCTTAATGATTCTATGGTTCTATGATCTCTCCTCTTCCATGTGATGGAGGCTGTGGGTTACAGCCACCTCTGGGTGCCACCTTACTGCCTTGCACCAGCACAAGGTTTTTGCCTGCTTTGTAGGTCCAGAAGAGCAGAATTTGCAGGTGGGTTTTGTTATCCATTGGCTGCCAGATTTTGTGGTGATCCAAAGCTTTTCACCATCTGGCGTGAATGGAGGTGCTGACTCGTAAGAGTCTTACCTCCTGCCAGGGTGTTTGTTAGGCTTTGATGTTAAATCATGAGCAAAATGAATGCAACGTGAAGCCGCGTGCAGCCTGAGCCAAGAGTTCTTGTTGTGTGTCAGTTTGTCCAATTTGCATGCTCCTCAGCTAACCCCTTTGGTTCCTGTGCGTTTTCATCTGCCAGCACACAGCCACAACTTCAGAGTGGAGACACAACGAGCAGTGCTATGCATGTCCCCTTCACATGGGGATGCTCTTCTGCTCTTCTTCCTCTGAAATAAACCAACAAACAAACAAAACACAGGGGGAAAGCCCATAGTTCCCCTCTCCACCTCTGCAAGCTACTGCTTTCAAGTTGGATATTAGGAAAAATTTCTTTTCAGAAAGAGTAGTGATGTGTTGGTACAGGCTGTCCAGGGAGCTGGTGGGGTCACCATCCCTGGGGGTGTTCAAGGAAAGGATAGATGTGGCACTGACGGATGTGGTCAGTGGGCATGGTGAGGGTGAGCTGGGTTTGGACTTGGAGATCTTAGAAGTCTTTAGCTACTTTTGTGACTCTATGTTTCTATGTTTCCACAGCAGAATCACCTCTCTGCTTCAGCACAACCAGTCTGGGCTCAGCAGTCCCGCTGCAGGGCAATGCTGGGTGCTCTCCAGAATTTCAGAAATCCTCTGCAGGAATTTCTGGCCCCAAACCAGGATCACCCCAGCCGTCTGCGGGGCAGTACGGGCTTCTCTATGCTTGAGACAGGTTTTCTGGAGCTTGTTCCCAATCACCAGACTTATCTCCTTGTTTTGTAATTCCTCTCCTGAAGATGCAAACCCAGTGCCTGTGCCAAACCAAAACATCCCCGCAGTTTATCTGAGCAGGGTGTGGGATGACAGCCAGGGCTCATGGAGCAGCAGGGGCTGCTTGCAGCTGGTGCAGCATGAAACAAAGCCAACATTTGCATCAAGAACTGCACGAGGGCTGCAGCTGGGGTCAGTGGGGATGAATAGATCACAGGGTCCTCCTGGTCCTTCCACAGCTACAGCTGAGCACTGGGCTTCATGCAGTGCTGCAGCTCCTTTGCCATTCCTGCAGCTGCACTGCCTTATCGGTTCATTTAATAATTTACTTTAGAGAGGCTCATTAAGGTGCCTCCTGCCCTTCAGTGCGTGGTGACAACATGCTATGAGTGCCAATAATGTTGATGGGGGCCAGAGCTGCTGCTGCTCCTGCTGACCCCAGAGCACCTGGGCACAGATTCTGATTGATCTACAGATGCATCGAGATAAACACCCCCTCTCAGAGCTTCCAGCAGCAGTCCCCTCCCCAAGCTCCTTGAGGAACCAGTGTACCAAACAGTTCTGCACCCTCCCTTTTCCATACAGGGCTTTGCTGAATGATGCAGGGGCCTCAGGAGCCCGTTTGGTGCTGCTTGAGTCATCATCAGTTTGATGGAAGATGTTTCTGTGGATCTTGCCCTGCGTTGCTGCTTTGGATGCTTTCCTCAGTGAAACTGCTCTCCAGAAGTACTTCCAATGCAGTAAGGTCAGATACTCACATTTCATAGAATCATAATGGTTAGGTTGGAAGTGACCTTACAGCCCAACCAGTTCCAATCCCCTGCCATGGGCTGGCTGCCACCCACCAGCTCAGGCTGCCCAGGACTCCATCCATGGCCTTGGGCACCTTCAGGAATGGGACACCCATAGCTCTGGGCAGCAGTGCCAGGGCCACATCACCCTCTGAGTTACGAATTCCCTCCTAACATCTAAATCTAAATCTAAATCCCTGGGGTTGGATAGGGCTTAAAGTTCCCACCTCAGGAGCATGGGAGCAACCAGAATGCATCCTTGCCTGGGAGAACCAGTCCCTTAGTGGCAAATGTCACCTTCCCTTGAGCAGAGGCAAGGGCCCCTGCCCTGCTCAGTATAGCTTTGCAGATAGGCAGGCTGCAAATAGAGCACCTCACATGAAGAGGGGAGATAGCACGGTGGGATCTGAGCACAGGGCTCCGAGCAGTGGAGGGGCAGCCCGAGGGAATGAATGAGCCAGCAGCGCTTTGCCCATGATAAAAGCAGCCTCATAGGGCTGTAATCAGGAGAGGGCAGCCACGGCTATTAGCAGCATCTGGGGCCAGCCAGGCTGGGTGGGGTGATGCCGGCACCCGAGACACAAGAACCAGAGATAATTTGTGCCCCAGGAGTCAGAGCTAGCTAGAAAGGGGGAGTGTATCTAATCAGGGGGAATTTCCCACAGAGGCAGATGCTGGTGCAGGCAAAGAATGCCTCTAATGCGGCCTTTGTGTGCGCCTGTGACCAGGGCCTGTCCCCTGCTCTGCAGACACCCCGTGTCTCTGGGCACAGCCTGATCCTGCCCTGTGCCCACCCTCCCAGCAGCTCACACAGCAGGCTTTGTCCCCTCCCCATTTTGTTTTAACCTGGCAGGGGGTTGCAGGAGCCAGGCAAAGATGCTCCCAGCTCGCTTCTGGGGCTGCAGCTTGTTCTGCAGCTTCCTTCTGGGTGGCATGGCCCCAAGCTTCCTCCCAGCTGGTTGTGAAGTGCTGGAGGTTTGCCAGTCCCAAACTGTGACTCAACAGAATCCCCCTCCTGTCAAAGGCAGCTCCAAGGGCAATTCCTCAATTCCCCCATCCCTACTGCTATCCCTGGGTGCCATCGCCCCATACAGGGGTACCACATGAAGGGTTCGTGGCTCTGGCTGGGGTCAAGAAAAAAAAAAAAAAAAACCACTTTAAGCCCATTTACATCACCACAGCCTGGTACTTAACTCTTCTTTTATTCCCCAGAGAGTGGTCTGGGGGAATAGGTCCTCTCCCTGCAAGGACGCTCTGCCGGGACAGCAATGCCGCTGTTGGCTCCTGGCCGGGCGAGGATGGAAATTGGGAGCCTGGAGCAAGGCATGCACAGCTTGAGCCCGGCTCTGCTGCCATCTGCCGCCCGTCCCGGACACCCGGAGCACAGATTTGCTCCACTATGGGTATTCCTTTGAGCTACGGTGCCCAGCAGGTCTTTCCCTCTCTAGAAGGCCGATGTTTTACCTGCGGGGATTGGGGGTTCTCCAGGGAAGCAGCTGCCTGAGGAGAGCAGCAACTTGCCATCAGCCTGCAGCTGATCCTGTGTCTCTGAGCAGGACGTGGCTGTGCCCGGCAGAGACCCATCCACACCAGCGCAGTGATGTGGGTGGTGGGGGTGTCAGCACAAGCAACAGCGCCTATGCTGCAGGTAGACCCTCTGCTCCACTCACTGCCCTGGGACAGGGGGATTCACCCAGGGCATAAATAACAGCTTGAGAGAAATGAGAAAATCTGGTGACTGGGAAAAAACTTCAAAAAGGTCACCAATGACAAGTGCTAGCCTGCAGGATGGAAACCATACGGAGGGGAACCCATGTAGTGAGTCACAAAGTGAGGCAGAGAAGGCTGAAGGGCACGTCCCAAGGTGGCCAAACAATCCACCCCAATCACAGGGGAAGGGATTATAACACTGTCCCTCACGTGGGATCCAAGGAGTGTGTGACAGATCTCCCCCAGATGCCACTTGCCCTGAGCCTTGCAGTGCCCTGACACCTCACACAACAAGCCCAGCAGCCCCACTTGCTCCTCACCAGCATGCCTTCTGCTCCAGATGGTTCCTAAAAACCACCACATACCGGGAAGCCCTCTGGATCCAGAAGAGACAGCGTTGCTTTGAATTTGCACCGAACTGCAGCCCGTGGCGGTGGTTCGCGGTGAAATGCAACGCAGCGCAATTCATCGCCATTCAGTGCGACGCGGTTTAATGCCGTGCACATCGCTGTCATTCACGGCGTTACGTGCCACACGATGCTGCACAGCCGAGCTCGCCCAGCCCTCCGCTGCTGCCGGCTGCTTCCCCTGCTGCCAACAGATGGTGCTGCCGACCCGCAGCATCCCCGCTCCTCCCCGCACCTGATCCCGGAGCGCTGGGACAGCCGGCCCGAGTGCAAACCCCACCAGGGATCTCCTGGGCCACCCCCAGCCCCTCGGAGCCACCGGTTTGTTCGTGGGAGCTCCAGAAAGGGAGAAAAAGTGTTTTTCTCTCGGTTGCCTTGATTCACTCTGCTTATTTACCGGAGGTCCAAATTCACTTGGAAAGAGCCATGAAAATATCAAGTGAAAGCCGCTCCCACCCTCTTTGTTTGAATAAAAACTTTCCAAACTCAGAGCTTCAGCAAATCATTAACACACCCGTGAACATGCAGTTTGGGATATGTAATAGCCACGCTGCTCTAATGCTGCCCGAGCAAGTTTTTACCACATACTCACAACAGCCATAAAACCCAGCCTGGAACAAGCAGGCTTGTTTTTGCAGGATTGGTCAGGTTTGGGGTTTTAATAAACCTCAGCCTCCTCATAATTTTTCTCCTTTGAATGCCAAAAGGCACCAGCCCAAAACAAAACTTAGACAATTCCTATAAAGCAGCTTGTAAGCGTCTGAAACCTCCCAGCTTCCCTCTCCCAAGCTCAGAACTGCCACCTCCAGAGAGGTGCACTGAGCAAGAGGTGTCCTGTAGGTCCCTGTAACACCACGGGGCAAGAGCTGTTATGGGGACGGTGTAGGATCCAGGCTTTATCATGACAGGGGTGCTCTGCCACAGAAGTAGATAGCTTGGGTCAATCTGGATGGCCAGTACAGAGAGGGACTGAACTATGGGAATAGGGATACAGGCCAAGGATAGAACCATAGAATCATAAAATAATTAAAGTTGGAAAAGACCACCAGGATCATCTTGTCCAACCACCAGCCCATCACCAGCATGCCTGCTAAATCATGTCACTCCGTGTCTCAACTCCCTCCAAACCCCACAAGCACACCTGACTGCTCCCTGCCCTGCTTTGTCCAGCTTGCTTGGAATAACCTTCACATAAGCAGGGCCAGGCTTCACGATCCTCCCACAGCACACAGAACATCTGTCTTAATATCTAACCTTTGAGCTTTCTCTTTGCAAATTAAGTTGATTACAACTTGGCTCCGCTTCAGCAGACACAGGGAGAGATTGATCACTGTAATCTTGGAGGTTTGGGGAGGCTCTTATCACGTCTCCCTCCATCGGTGTGCTTCTAGAGAAGATAAAACCTATCCCTTTGGTGAGTTCAAGCTATTCACTATATCAGCCCTGCTGGCTCCTCCAAGCCTTGAGCACCATGGGATCCTGCAATGGGGTTGGTGCCACCATTAAAGAAAGGAAATCCAGTGCCCTGAAGAACACTGCTTGGTTTGTTTATAAATTTTGGGTAATTTGGGTCCACCTGAGCATCTCTCAGCCTCTCCTCTGTTTAGCTTTGCCTTGGCCACGGCTGGGTGGGGGGCATGGTCTTGGGAACTGAACCCTCACCCTACAGCAAATGCTCCTCACCAGGGTTTTGTGCCTGACCACAGCTGCTCCCAAGGCCAGCAGATGCATTCACATCTGCATGCCCAGAGGCATCACTGCATCCAGATTTTTGGACACTGAAACTCTCCTTGCCAGGAAGATGCTGTGCCTTCACCATCTGCATCTTGACTTTATTTTCCCCAGTGCTCAATGCCCCAAATCCCCCTGAGGTCAGCAGAGAGCTGTCTCCAGCTGCTGAAACTTCAGCACCGGGGATGCAATTTTGTTCACTCAACCCCTTGCCAATCACCCTTCCCTTCCCTGCTTCTTTATGATTTAAAGAGCCACTGGGTGAACAGCTAGAAGCTGCCATTGTGGCAATTAGAAAAGCACTATCTGCCAGCTGCTAGACTCCTTGTCACCAATCTGATGGGTAGACTAAACAGCAAGGGCCCGGGCCAGTCCCCCTGTCCCACTCCCTGGCGAGTGGAGCCTCCTGCAGGCGGATGGCTGGAGCTCCTGGAGTGAGGGCTCAGGGGGAGCACAATGGTTTGCATCAAACCTGGAAGCAATGCCAGAATGGGGAAGGCCAAGGGGATCCTGAGGCTGCTTCAAGACAGTGGAAGGAGAGAGAGCTGAAGGAACCTGGGGGTGGGAAGCAGAGACTCCCCTGTGCCATGGGCTGGCAGCTCTGGGTCATCCTTCCTTCATCACCAAATCTACAGATCCAAGCCCAGAGTGCCAGCATTGTACTATTAAAGCTGATGTACCCCATGCAATCAATTGCCCAAACCCTCTTCTTCTTCATTTCCCACTGGTAGCTGCTATCCCTGGGGGCTGGCAGGGAGCAGCTGGTGCTGTTATCTGCACCTCTCCCCCTTATCCATCCCCCTGCTCCAACATGGGAGCAGCTCTCAGGTGAGACCACTGCCCCACGGAGAGCATGGCAGAGCCCCATCACATAGCAGCACCCTGACATCCCCAGGGGGAGATGGGGTGGAAATGGGACATCACAGTGAGGAGCCTGAGGATATGACTGCTGCTTCCTTGAAAAACAAAAATATATATAGGGCTTGGGTTCTTCTTTCCATCCCTTAGTAGCAATGCTTGATCCTGCCAAATATAATTAAGCAGTAGTTGTGCTGGGAGAGAGCTGCAGCTTTTATTGCCCTTATCTGCTGGCTTCTGCAGGAGTGGGACGTCTGCGTGGGGGTCTGGCAGGGACGCACTGCACACGCCACAGGCAGAGCAGCTCCACTCTAAATCACAGCATGCCATGATTTACACAGCAGCTCACAGGTTAGGTAACTGCAGTAAACAGAATAAACAGAGCTCGCTCGGGATTTATGGACCGACAAAAGGACCTTTAACCACAAAAGCAGTGCGCTTTCCAGCCCTCTGCTATCACCAGATCCCAACCAAAGGCTTAAATACTTCTGTCAAGCCCTTGCAGACCAGGAGTTGGGCTGCATTCAGACTGCTACTTTCCCCCTGTTCCTCTGTAATCCTTCTGCCTGCACATCTTCTGCCCGCTCCCAGCTGCCCACTGACACCAGGAGACTTCCTGGAGCACTGCTTGCTGCCCCCACAGCAGCTGCCCATGTCCAAGCAGGGGCCTTGATTGCTATTGCTGAGATAAACCTCCCCAGCACGAGAGCTGCTGACTGCAAAGCAATTAAGTTCTGTTGTTTGTTTGTTTTCCCTGAGTAAAAGTGGTGTTGGATTTTCCCATCCTCCTCAAACACATGCTTCTCCCTATGGACACAAGCAGTGTAGCTGTTACACAACTCTCCACGTTGCATACCAGGCAGGAGGGTGGGAGTGACAGCAGAGCACCTAGGAAACCCCCTTTTTGTTTTTTGTTTTTTTTTTTGCTTTTAAAGAAGAAAAACGTTTAGACCACTTATAACATGGCATCAGTGCAGAAAAGGCAGCTGGAGAGGAGCTGCACATCCATTCCCAACAGCCACAGCTGGAACATGTGCACAATGGGGAGCGAAGGAGGTGCGTGTAAAACCAGGAGCTGTGCTGGAAAACTCTGGGAAATTTGACATTAATGGGACTTATCAGCAGAGTCAGCCACAGAGAGCAGCACAGCAAACACAGTGCTACCAAACACACGCTGGGAGCCCAGAGTTACTTAGAGGTACCCAGAGAGAGAAAGGCATCCAGGAAAGGGCTGCCGTCCCCCGTCACGCACATCTTTATTTAATTCCATTGAAAGCAACCTGACGTATTTGAAATGGAACAACCCAAATCCGCACATTATTCTAAATCCAGGAGACCTGCCAAAACCCCTGTTTTAATACATTTCCAAACTGCCTTTTCCTCCTGTCTTTGGGAGCCAAAGTATGGCTATTTAATTACAAGCACAGCCTCCATTTAAGAAGCCCTCATAACGAGGCTGGGGCAGAGGGGCAGCCCATGTTCCTGCTGGTTGACTGAGGTGCTGCAAACACTGTCCTTTGTCTCACATTCATTTTTTGCATGAATCAGAGAGCAGTGTGCTGGGAAGTGGGCTCACAGCAGCACACAAACCTGCCCATTAGATGGGAATGAGTCCAGAAACCTGACACTGGAAGGGGTTGGAGATGTGGCTGGAGCAGAGGCACCAAGTCCTCCATGGCACAGTCTGAGATAGAGGAGATGGGAAAGAAATACAGGATGGTAGGAGGGTTGGGTCAAGAGAAGGGAAGGAAAAATTCTGAGTGGGAAAGAGAAGCCAGAATGCCATCACTGAGAAACTGCACTGTGGTCCTTGCAGTAGCTGCACAAAAATGTTTCTCTTGGCTTGCATCAAGCCAGGAACACAAGCTGACCTGTGGAGGGAGTTCAGAGCTGCTGAACTCTGAAAGTTGCTGCAAAGAGCTTCTCTGAAGATCAGAGACACCCCAGGATGAAGTGACGGGATGCAGCCTCATTTCTCTGCTGGGAATGCCCTAAACCCAGGGACAAATCAGTGCTGGAGCCACCATGGCACACAGGACAGAGCTGGGCACACTGAGCACTGCTGCAGCCCCAGAAAACATCACTTAAAGCAAAGCAGTGCCCTGGTGTGCACAGAGAGAACCAAATGCTTGCTCCATGCCACCTGTTTATTGTGGTGTCCTCCCCGTTGCCCCCATCCTCATAGGATCATAGAATCATTTGAGTTAGAAGGGATTCTTAAAGGCCATCTGGTCCAACTCCCCTACAGTGAACAGGGATACCTACAGCTCAATCAGGTGCTCATCCAGTCTGACCTTGGGTCTCTAAGGACAGGGCATCCTCTAACTCTCAAGACAACCTGCCTATCTCACAGTGGGGACCAGAGTGTGCTGCAGAGATTGACAAAAGCAGGCTGGGGGCTTGCCTCATCCCACCAATCAGGCTGCAGGTTTGGGTCTGCACCACCCCTCCTACACCACGGACATGGGGATATAAAATGAGCCAACACTTGAGCAGTGCCAAAATCCATAACCAAAGGGCTCAGCTGGGCACCGACCCACTTGCACTCTTACCAGCATCAGGGAGCTCTCTATCCCTCAGCCCCACATTCCTCAGGGAGCACTGGGCTACCCCAGACTCCCAGGAAGTGGTGGGGCCACAGTGGAGCCAGCACCATCCCCATCCATCATCCTTATCAGCCCTGCCAGTCCCTGGCAGCAGGGCCACGTGGTGCAAGAACAGAGTGATAAGCCACAACACAAACAACAACAACTGCTTCAAAGCATCATGCTGAGATTTATGCGGCCGCTGAGCTCAGGAGGTTGGAGCAGCCCTGGGAGGGACACAGGCAGAATACAGTGCCACAGTTTATGTGTCCAGCTCTGCAGATGTAATAATGACACCGGCAAGGAACTGAGCACGATGTCCTGGGGTGGGGGCACAGCTCTATAAAAACACCAGCCCTGCTCCAGGTAGGATCAAGCCTTATGACTGTGCATGAGCACATCCCTGGCTGCCTGCCTCTCCAGGCTCCCAAACTGCCCACGAACATTTCTTCTGAGTGATTCGCCAGCCATGATAAAGGCCATTTGCTTTCCACATGCAAGTATCCCCTAAAGAAGCTTTAGGGACCAGTTCTTGGGCTGCCCAGTGGCAGATTTGAGGTTGGTCCCAAGGAAAATCCAAGGGACAGAACACTTCCATTATGTGGACAGGCTGAAAGCTGGAGTTGTGCAGCCTGGGGGAGGGCTGGCTCCAGGGGGACCTGAGAGTGGCCATACAGTACATAAAGGACTGCTATAGAAAAGAGTGGGACAGACTCCTTAGCAGGGTCTGTTGTGACAGAACAAGGAGGAATGGTTTCAAACCAAAAGAGGAGAGATTCAGACTGGATATAAAGAAAATGTTTTTTAGAATAAATATAATGAAACACTGGTACAGGTTTGCCCCATCCCTGAAGAGGGGATGGATGTCAGGCTGGAGGCACCCTGAGCACATGATGAAGCTGCAGGCATCCCTGTTCACCACAGAGGAGTTGGATCAGATGCCCTTTAAGGATCCCTTCCCACTCAAATGATTCTATGAACACAAAAGCCCAGACCCAACCATGCTCCATCCCCCTCTGGGAGCCCATGTGAGCATCACCCTGCTTGCATCAGTCAGGACAGAGCATTTCAGGCATAACAGAAGGACAATTGTCTCAGTTTACACACAATAACTTTCAGTTGTTTACATATCCAATTTTCAGGCAAAACAACACTTCCAAAACAGATCCATACACACCTGAGCTGATAATTACCTCCTCCTCTTCATGAAATTTCACTTTGTTGAGCAGTGCTTGGATGTTGAATCATACTAAAAAACTAATGATCATCAGCTTTATTTTTTATTGAACTCATATTATATGAGCACTGTTCATCAGAGGCTCCTTACTTCATTTGTTAACCAAATTACTCCAAATTATAACTGTTAGCTTAATTTGGTAGCAGGAAATTTAATTGAATTTGAAGTCAGTTTTGATTCTTCCTCCTCATTTTGAGGTGCTTTCTTTATTTTTTTTTCTTGACAATCAAGGTGCAAAAGCACTTAGAATCATTGGATAAATACTAAGGTCGGACAAGATCACTAAGATCCTCAAGTCCAACCCCAGCCCACCCCCACCATACACTGACCACATCCTTCAGTGCCACATCTCCACAGTTCTGGAACAGCTCCAGGGACAGTGACCCCCTCCCCCCCACACACCTCCCTGGGCAGCTGTGCCACTTCAGCACTGCTCTTTCAGAGAAGAAATGTTTCCTAATACTCAACCTGAACGCACTTCATCCTTTATGTGGGGGCAGCTCTACTTTTTATTTCTTCCTTCCCTCACTTTGCCCATAGCCCACGCTCGCACACCCAGTGCCTGTAAGAACCACCTGTAATGCCACCACACAGAACACAGCACCTCCCCACTTTTATACCCACAGTGTTGAAGTCACCACTCCTACCACAACCTGATAGGCTGGGGTACGGCCTCCCTGCTCAGCTCCTCTTAAACGTGGGCAGGAGCCCCCCCACCATAGAGGAACTGAAAGAGCATCCTGCCAGGAGAAAGCATGCCTGCACATATACATACTTACATACATTATGATATCTTGTTTTAATTACATTAGAGCAAATGACTCCTTCCCCTATGGTTTATATCAGCGCTTTGGGTTTGTAATTTATCTTGGCACAGTCTAGACTGGAGCCACTTTGAAGCCATTTCAAACAGGATGAGAACAAACAATTTCTCCGAAGTGGCTGGATTAGGGAGGCTGGCAGCCATCCGTCTTCATGCAGCAGTGCATGGCAGGGCCATGTCCCTGCTGGGGCCCTGCCAGCTCGCTGCTCCCTCCTGCTCTGGGACAGAGGTCCCAACCCCACAGAGTGGGCAATTGCTCCAGTATCTCACATGTGAAAAGGTTTGGCAAAAGGCAACATCACGGGGTCTGTGCAATGAAGACCTTGTTTATTGTTGGGTATTGGCATTCATTTTATCCTCGAGTGCTGAAGAGGAGTTGGTTGTGCCAGACAGGCAGGAACACCATCCATCCCTCCATCCATTCCTGGGGGCTGGCCCTGCTGCTCCTCCAATCCCAGGAGATGCGCTCACCCTGTCCTGTGCCCAAAAGCAGAACACAGATCCTTCACCCTGAGCTGGTGGCAGCAGCAATTCAACAACATACAGTATGTTTCCCTATAAACCTTACTGGCACCTTTAGGGCAGGAGATCCCTTATTTTCTTCTGATAAAAGTAACTTAATAAGGTCACTTTTAAGATTAAGGAGCTTTGTCTTTATATATATTTGCCTTGGAGAAGTAAACACTGAACTGTTTTCTTAACTTGGAAGGGTACCCTCTAAATCAATACCTTCAAGAAACTCAGAAGTCATAGAATCATTAAAGTTGGAAACGATCACTGGGATTGTGCAGCCCAACCACCAACCCAACCCCACTGTGCCCACCATGTGAACAAGTGCCACAGCTATCTTCTTCTTCAAAATCTCCAGGGATGGGATAAGCAGAGTAGGGAGAATCAGTCACCTCAAAACAGAGGAACAGGAAAAAAAAAACAAAAAAAAAAAAAAACAAA
>VXAB01012726.1:255874-268001 GCA_013399175.1 Odontophorus gujanensis
AAGCATGAGAAATTCTAGAGCCCTCAGAAAAGACATTTCCCCCAGTACCTTTCAGGTAAGGCTTGAAGTCCCAGAGAGCAGTACTGTTTACTTGAAGGACTTCCTCTAAGGTCCATGGAAGGGTGTGGAGTCTGTGGAAGAGCTGCAGGGAGGTCAAGATCTATCAAGAAAGCAGAACTAGGCATGGCACCTGGGCACTGAACTTATAGGGATGCCACCCATGGGTGGGGTGGGGGGTTGCAGGTGGGGGCCGTGTGTGGCCATCAACCCCATCAACCCTCCTGCCCTGTTGTTCCCACCCCATATCCAGGTCTCTCCGTGCCAAAGCTCTACACCGGCTGCATTTCTACAAACCATGCTGGGAGCTGAGCAGAGCTGGCCTGGAAACACATGTGTTTTCTATATTTTTCCACCCAAATGATGGGTTTTAAACATTCTAGCAGCACCATTCGCTCAGTGAAAGCTGCTAGGGTTTATGACAGATCCCTCCTCCTTACAGCTTTGAAATGAGGCTGTAAACATGCTCTCCAGGCTGAAGTGTTGCCTGTAAAGGGGGCTGCTCCCCTCCTGATGTGCCTATTGGCTCCAATTAGCACTGGCAGGAGTCAACCGCAAAGAGAAGGGAGAGCTTATCCTTGGGAGTGAATTGATTTATTTACAGCGTTTTCAAAGCAAGATGAATATAGCTTTTTTTTTCCTTCTTTTTTTTTTTTTTTTTCCTCGTCCCAAATGAAGTTACCCATTTGCAAAAGCAAAAAAGAGCCAACCTCTAAATTGCCAGAAGCAGGAGGATGCTGTCTGCTTTCCCTGAGAAGGAAATTCTGAGTTGTTAAGAGGGTTCCTGGCATTTCACTGCAAGCCTTGCTCTGGTTCCAGGCAGCACAGCTGCATATCCCAGCCTTTGGGTTTGGATGTGACTGTGATACAATATGACATGAGCAACCTGCCCTGTTCTGATGCCCCATTATATGTTTGGGTAGCTGCTGCCTTCATAAACCGCATCACATCGTAGTATCACTGAGGCTGGAAGAGACCCCTAAGACCATCTATTCCAACTGCCAGTCCATCATCACCATGCCTACTGAACTGTGTCCCCAGGCGTCACATCTACATGGAATTTGGAGTGGATTTAGTGGTGACGCCAAGGGACATCACATGTCACGGTGTACAGAACAAGCTGGAAGCTCATCCTGCTCATTAAGGAGGGAAGCAAAAAATTTATTCTCTGAAACAGTGGTGATGCAGTGGCACAGCTGCCCAGGGAGGTGGTGAGGTCACCGTCGCTGGGGTTGTTTCAGAACCATGGAGATGTGGCACTGAAGGATGTGGTGAGTGGGCAGGGTCGGGGTGGGCTGGGGTTGGACTTGATGATCTTGGAAGTCTTTTCCAGCCTTTATGATTCTGTGATTCTACGAAGTAGTGTGGTTTGTGAAGGCAGCAGCTCTCTGTGCCTTAAGGGATGCCCCTATCTCTCTGTGCCACTGAGGCTGCAATGGGGGTGGGCGTCGTGCACCTCACTGCCTGCAGCATGCGGGCTGATTCCCATGGACCCGCTCAGCAGCGAAGGGGAAGGACAAAGCTCTGCAGGCAGGTGGGGGGGATGTGATGCAGCCCCCAGGCTCTGCCCCACCACTCTGATAGCCATACTCGTGCTTCAGTTTCCCTGCAAGCCAGTGCAGTAGCTCAGGGCACCGTGCTCAGGCTCTCGAGAGAAACCAGGCAAAGCCACGCACAGAGCCCAGCACATCCCGGTGCTGATAGCAGAGCCCTGCGTTGGGGCTGGGCTCAGCTCGGCAGCTGAATCAGCAAATAATTAGCAAGGCCAGAGCCGGAGGATTAGCCACACTCCTTCTCAACTCTCCAGCCCTGCGTTAACCCTTTCATCCACATCACGGCCCTGAAGCTTTGGGGTCTCTTGCAGGTGTCCCCTCGTGGCGCTGCGGTCCTCGCATGCAGCATCCCAGGGAGCGGGGCGAGATGTCAGCCCTGTGCCTGGCGGCTCGTTTGTTCACCTCCAGGCAGCCCGATGACAGCGCTTCCCTTTGCTACCAGCTGCAAAAACCTGGCAGCTGATTTAGGAGAGCTCCCGGGGCCCAAAATGTAAACCGTTTTTCACCAGGAATGTATAAGCAAGCCATAAAATAAGGGATTTGGGTCTGGTCACATGGGACAGGCCTCCCATAAAATTGAAGCATTGATCTGTATTTTCGTGAGTAGCTTCGGAGCTGCCTGGATGATGGAAGACCTGAGCTTTAACAAACTCTGTAATCTCCCGCCATACATCTGAAGTGGCATGTTTGAAGTCCGAGGACGAGTTATTTATATTATTTATATAATGCACAGTGAAAGGACATGAGCGGAGTGCTGTTTGTGGCCCAGCTGTCCAACACCACAGTGCACTGGAGATGCCCGATGTGGGCACACACTGACAATGACCCCACTGTCTCAAAAGCAGAGGTACTGGGACCAGGCACCAACCCCAGAGCCACCTGACATGTGTCAGCTGTCCCTGCTCTGGCTCAGTCCCTCCTGGTGGGGTCACCCTGTTCCCAGTCATGGTATTCACTCTAAAAAATGCAAATCTGGGGCTGAACAAAAAGTGCTTCATAAATGAGAATCCGAGCTTTGGTGAGGCCAGAGGGAGATGTGGGGTGGTGGCACTGATGTTTCGTTTCAGCTGTTTCAGAAGGTGACTTCATTCCTCCTGTTCTGGAGCTGTTCTCTCTCTGCACTGAATTCACTTTCCATCACTTAAGGAGTTAAATCAAAAATGGCTCAAAGTTGGAAAGCAGTTCCTTCAAAACCAACCGAACGGAAAATCCCAAAGCTGCTGGAGTTTCCTAAAGCACTTCTCAACATCCTTAGTATTTTCTCTGCTTTTTCCCATTGCAAATCCATGGGACCCTGTGTTCACAATAAAGAATAATCCAGAGTTCCTGGGCCATGAAACTCCCCAGGTCTTTGAGCTGCAGCCTGTGCAGGTGAACAGCCTGGGCTCAGCCCCATTGTCACGGGTGAGTGGAAAAGATCTCTGGCTGCTAAAAACTGGGAATATTGCAGCATTTGTGGGTTCCTGTAAAGGAAAGCAGTCCCACCTCTGAAGCAAATGCCCTTCATTAAAATGCCCTGGCACACACCTCCATCACAACAAGCTGCACCGGGGCCGAATGATTTTGTAGGGCTGCACTGCACACAGATTGCCATCGCTGTGCAAAGCTCAGCACCCAGCTCGCATTCTGCAGAGCCTGGAGCCGGGCTCCCATGCCCTTGGTGGGGCCGAGACAGCGACTCCTCAATCCTTTGCCCACTTAAGGCAGGCTCCTCGCTGCAGCCCGCGCGGGGCATAGCTGAAATGCTTTGGGCTGGGTTTGGGCTCTGTGTTTCCAACAGCAGCCAGGAGCGAGCAGGATGGGGTCTGCTTTATCTCAGCACCCGCGCACTGGGGGTGCAGTGATTCCTTTGGGACGCTGCTGAGCAAAGCCCCGCTCTGCTCCGTGCCACTTGAGGAGGGATTAAGCTTACACACCCGATAAGGGGTAGCAGGGTTATTTCCCAGCCCAGGTGGTGCTGGATTTGCTTCCAGCTGGGTGCGGTGCTGGGCCCTGGGGTGCTTGCCCTGTGCAGTTCATTCCTGCAGTGAACACGCAGTTCTTTACTGCATAGGGAAAGGTGTTAGGGCAGATGTGGGCAGGGGACAGCCACCTGTGCTGGTGCTGTGCATCCCGAGTCCCAAGTGAATAAGAGAAACCAAGCTCTGCTCTGAGCAGTTCTGCTGCAGCCCCAAGCACCCCCTGCATTGCTGTGCACAGGACTTGCACCGGGGCCTCTGCGGTCCTGTGGCTATGGGAAAAAAAGTCAGCTTTTGCTGTTAAAAAAAAAGAAAAAAAGAAAATAGATTTTGAAAAGCGTTCAATACAATCACTTAAAAAGGGGCGTGTGATTGTGTGTGTGTGTAAATAATTTTAAGCCGGTCTCAGGAGCACAGCCGGCCTGACTCATGGCGTTTTTATGCGTCGCAGCAGCGAATACTGTAAAACACACTTCCAATGTCTCCCAGGGCCTCGGAGTATTCCAAAGCACCAATTATCTGCGTGCTGTGGGCAGGAGGGCTTGTGTGAACCCTGTTACAGAGTCACCCCGACAACTGTGCCTCCAAATCCCCTCTGTGCACCGATGGCTGGAACTGATTTCTGCCCGCGCTCCGGCGCTAGTAAATGTTTTAGCTTAAAAACGTTGAAAACCATTAAAACCAGCCCGTGTGCACTTCTGACGGAGAAAATCCCACACAGATGGACTGCATTGAGCCACGAGCAATTATTTTCTGGCGTTCCCGTGAGCTAATGAGATCATCAGCAGTCCCCGGTGCCCTGAGCATCCATCCAGGTTCCTCCTCCGGGCACAGAGCCCCGCGGGGCTGCGGGCAGCACGGGGTGTGCCCCACGGCTGTGCCACGCAGTGCCCGCACACACACCCATCGCTCCGGCACTGCAGCCTTATCAGCAGCAGAGCCCTAATTACCCTCCTGCAGCGTAACGCCGCGGGCTCGGCCGGTGCCTGACGGGACCGACTCCCTTAGACAGAAGCTGTTATTGTCCAGATGAGGGGTTTGGAGTCTTGCAAACACAATCCTATCCTCAAAGGGCATTTCTTTCGTTGACACTTCTCAAGACAAAGAAACCCTTCGGCGGGGTCCGGGCGGTTTCCTTCACCCGGGGGATTCGCGGGGCTGCTCCCATCTACTTCCATTAGGGAGAGCATCGTGCCCGGCTCAGGACCCCTCCTCACCCCGTGCCCTATGCAAAGCACCACGATGCTGCGACGTGCGGTGTCAACACGGGTCGGGGCGGTCCGGTCGGACTCAGGCAGCTGTGAGGACGGAATCGGTGCGTTTAACAAGCTGCTGCGCAGACTGGATTACCGCGTGCACTCACCCATAGTTCATTAGGGCTTCGGAACGGGAATCCACGAGAAGTCATGAAATACGATCTCCTAATCTCTCTTAAGCAGGAGAAGCCCGGCTATAAAGAAAATACCTTTTAAAAATACCCGTGAAGTGAATAAATCTCTCCTGGGCTAAAAGGCATCGAGAGCTGAGTGCTGCAGAGGGGACTCTGCTCACAGCGAAAGGGACTTGGCACTCAGGATGGGGAACCGAGTGCTTTCTGGTTCCCATCCATTGGAAATAAATTTGCAATGGTTTTTCTTTTTTTTTTTTTCTTTTGGGGGTGGGAAGGGGATGAGTTTGGGGAGGGGGGAGAATGAAAGGCGTGGGTGGGAGGAGAGGGTGAGTGCAGTGCTCCTGAGAAAGTCAGGAGGGGGGAAATCCTGTCCATCTTGAGGAGACGGCCATTCTGGTGTCCCTCTCAGTCCCTCCTGCTTTCGGGACAAGCAGACAATCCCTGTGAAGATCCCTCATCTCCTCCGAACCATCGCTGCCCTTATCAAGAGAATGCAATTAACTGAGGGCTTCATTAATACCGGCGCAGCTGGGACTGCTCAGGGGCTTAACCTGAAGCATGTGCTGCTCCGGCCGAGGCTCTCCATGCACCGTGCACATCTGGATGCAGCCCGCCCCTTCCAGACCTTTCTTCTCTCCACGGGCACGCGGGTTATCTGAAGGGGAAGGAAGTCTGCAAGCCAGCTCTGTCCTCCAGGGCTGCTTCATTCCTCGGCGCTCCCGGGGGATGATTTGGCAGTAAGGAGCGTCGCCAAAAGGAATGTCCCATGATGGACGGGGCTTAACGGGACACCTCAGCACTCACCACCTGGCAGAGCCATCCCCTAGTGGTCCCCAGCAGCATCCTCGTGCTGGGGTGCAGAGGGGATGATGGCTGGGAGGATGAGGTGATGCGAGGATTGTATGGGGCTGCCCATGCTCGCAAGTGGGATGCACAGGGGGATGCCCACGTCTGCATGCAGGACTCACGTTCTCCCACCAGACACCTCCACACAGGCACTGCTACCTCTCTCTGGACACGCAGGGTATGCAGACTCCAAATGTTTGACAGAGCAGCGTACGTATTCCAAACATTGTTTGATTCATGTTTTAAAGTCCCACTTGCAAGCATACTTCCACAGCTCGGACATCAATCACTGCAAATATGCTCTTATAAACAAAGCAATACAGACTGACTGTCTCTCCCACCCCTACCATATGCAGGTCAGTGGGCAGCACCCTGAGGAGAGGTTTTTTCCAGTGCATCTGAGTCCTCCACTGGCAGCAGCCAGCACAGGTACCTTGGGAAAATAAAACAACAGGAAATCTACTCCCAGGGACACATCACCACACAAGGGCCTGGTAGCCCAGGGCAACCGAGTCCTCCACTGCTGCCATGTGTTGGTTTGTTCCCTTTGCACCCACAAACACGAGGATGGGCAGAAGTGGAAGTGCCACAGCCAAGACAGGGATGTCCCAGTGTCCGGAGTTTCTCCATGCATGGTAATCCATGAGTTCTTTTTATTCTTCAACCCTCACTGTCTGATAATGGCATCTAATAAATGGACATTAAGAAATCTCTGCTCCAAACTCATGGATTTTGCAAAGAAAACTTCTGCTCGGGGCACGCCGTGAAGCACAGGATGCTGCTGGTAGGTTTCTCTCTCCCTCCTCTGCCCTCTGTTTAGGAAAAATAAGAAGGAAAGAATCCAGCGGCGGCGCTTCCCTCGTGCTGCACGAGATGGATCGGCACTCACGACCGCAGAGAAAAACGACCCAATGTGATCCAACGCAGTGCTTTGTCCTGAAATGCTCTGCTCCATATAAATAAATGGCTCCTCTGGAGCAGGGTGACACATTCCAGCCCCAGACGGTGACACTGACGGATGTAATCAGGCTGGAAGGTTTAATGGGAACATGGCGCTGGTGGAGACGGCAACGGGAAATTTATGGGGGATTTGCCAGAGGAAGAGGAAAAACACCAATGGCTGTGGTGCAGGGAGAGCAGGATGGGCTGGCAGCCAGCTCAGTGACGTGGTGTGTTGGGCTGGGTGGTGCGGGGTGGCAGCAGCCTCCTGTTCCTGTCTCTGTCTCTGTCTGTATCTCTGTCCATGGTGAGGGGACAGCAGGGAAGTGGGCAGCAAAGGGGTCCTGGTGCTTTGCCACCTGGAGAGAGCAATCAGGAGATACCTGAGTGCTTTACTGCTCCGTGATCGGAGCCCCATCCCTGGAGGTGTTCAAGGCCAGGCTGGATAGGGTCCTGTGCAGCCCGATCTGGTAGCCTGGAATCAGATGGGCTTTGAGGTCCCTTCCAACTCAACCATTCCATGATTCTGTGATCTCCAACTGGGAAAACCCCGCTGTGCAGCTGAGCATGTGCTCAGGACCTTTCCAACCTTCGTGACTGTGTGATTCTGTGACAGTGTCCCTCTGGGCCTGAGCTCCCCCTCCCAGCTCGACACAGAGCGCCCAGCTTCCAGCAGCCTCAGCCACGTGCCACATCCGAGTGGGTGACTCAGGTTTTGACCATCCACAGCACTACAGGGTGAGAAACAGCCCAGTGCCCAGCCTCTCCATGTCGGACACGCAGATTAGGGATTTCCCCCCTGCCCTTCCCTACCCTGCAGCCCCGTGGCTCCTGCAGCATCTCTGTCTGCATCTCGAGCCACGATGGCCCCAGATAGCAGCGAGCCCTCGGCCGCGGGGCTGCAGGGCCGACCAGTGAGGAGCCAGCCCTGTCTGCACCTGGGGCTCTTCCCCAGCAAGGCGTGCGGCCAGCCCCGTCCTCTGTGCTGGGGGTGGAGGGGAAAAATGTGTCACGCTACTGCAGGGAGCCTTCCCGGGCTTCTTATCAGCACAGGAAGAGCTGCAGCTTAGGGGCAAATAGGAGATGCTTTGCCTGCTGCGGAGTTTTTTCCTAGCAGAGCATGGCTCCGTGGCTCCCCTAGTTGGACCCCGCATCCCAGCTCCACTGTCTGAGCCCCCGCAGAAGCACTGGGGGAGCGCTGGGGAAGTTCCATTTGTTTGGTACGGATGTGTGTGAGAGAGGGGGAGAGTCAGCCTCCTTGTCCCATATGCTAAATAATAGCATCCATATGAAGAAAAACAAGAGCGGAGCAGGGGACGGGTCCAGCAGATCAGCACAATCAGAGACGGATCAGCTGCGAGGCGCGGGGGGGCCGCTGCACACAGGAGACCCGGCCCAGATTGGGTTTCGGCTCTGGTTAATGACACTGTAAATTAAGGCTGTCATCTTCAGAAAGGATTTTTCTTTCGGTTTCGGCTCGAGAAAACAACAACAACAACCCCCTGAAAGGGCAATTTCACAGCCCTGTGGCCCCTTACAAACCATCGGGTTCACTCAAACCCATCAGCAGTGATTGGCATAGTGCTCCCTACACTCGGGGTGCTCCATGTTTACATATCTGTATGGTAAGTTATGGGTTTACCTGGGTGTATATTGCTGCCTCAGCAATCACTGGGGTTCCTTTAGGGGTAAAGCGTAGTGGAAAAGTGAGATTTATTGGAAGGATCTTGGTGGTATCTCCTTGGGAATGCCTGTCTGCTCACTGCAGGGTGCCCAAATCCAGCCCACAATGTGGCTGCACCAGCACAGGGCTCCCTGTGCCCTCTGCCAGCACTGCCCATCATGGGGAGCAGGCAGAGCGCCACTGGTGCCCCTCTCCTTGCCCAGCTGCTGTACATCCCTGGTCCAGTTATGGGCATTTACGGTGCCAGACAAACAGACCTCTTTCTTTTACCCCAGCGAGATGCTTCCTGTGGAAATGGACGTGTTGGTTGGTTTGGTTTGAATTTTAAGGGGAAAAATTGGTTTGCATGGAGCCGCCCTGAATGCTTCCCAGCAAAGTTTAACAGCAAACTGGAGTTTCCATTAAGCACGCTTTACTGGGGATGGCTAGCTTTCCCTTCATTATCACGTTCTGGGAAGCAAGGATCCAAAGGCAGAAACGTCTTCAGCTCAGAGCAAAGTATTCTATTTCATCTTGGAGAACCGTGGGTGGGGAAGATCAGCATTTTTACAGGAGGAGCAGGATTTCTAACCGTTCTTCTGGAGCATGTTAGGAGGGCTCGTGACAGACAATAGTCATTGCTCTGCACAGTTCTGGGTTCACTTTTCCATCCCCCGGGTGGGAGTCCCCAAAGTTGGCACATGGAGCCGACAGTGGGGTCACACAGAGGTGTGGGATCACAGTGCTTCTCCCACTGTGTATCTCAGGAGTGCATTCCAGTGCTGTAGGATGGGATGAGGATGGAGCAGAGGGTTGGGACAGCCCCACGCAGCACTCCCCCCCACACAGCACAGCTTTGTGCTTATCAAAGCAGTGGTGTAGGGCAGAGGTTTGGGTACAAGCTGTGAACAGCAATGATATTCTACGCAAAAACTTTCCTTTTTATTCTTTCAACCAAAGGAACATGCACTCTGCAAGCCTCCAGATTTCCATCTCTCCTCCCTGATTGTTTGGCCGTAGACCAAAGCTGAAGGAAACAACAGAAATAACTGACCCCCAGCTCCATCGTCACCTCCTCCCCAAAAAGCTTTCATCCTAAAAAGGAAAATATTCGCAGTCCTGCTCAGCCTGTGCTCCTGTTTCTGCCACCTCCCATTTATAAAACGAGAAAAGAGAGTGGAAAAAAGCACTAAAATTATTTAAAACTCTCGGATCCCAAATAATTCTCAGTTGTGAAAAAATCCTAACAGGCGCCTGTTAATTTTTAACTCTCCAAAAACTGAGTTCCTATGGTTTTTTTTCTCTGCTCGGATTAACTTCCTGCCTCCAGCTCTTGAGCCCACTGGACGCTTAAGTCATGTGTGGCATCTGCCTTTTCTCTGCTTTATGCACGATGCTTCGTCTGCATTTTTTCTCTCTCTGTGTTTGAAGAGGTGCATGAACCGCTCGTACTAATGGGATACCCACGGGGAAACCCATCAGTTTGGGCTGGAAAAGCCACTTCTTGCTCTGAGCACTGGGAAACCGCACCAGGTTCTGAGCAGATGTAAAACCCATGCTCGTGGGGCACAGGGTCCCAGATCATCTCCATCCTCAGCAACCCTATAGCTTAGGAAAGGTGAATCCCACTGAGCCACACAGCTGAGGTCAACCTCTAGATTTTGGCAGGATTTGGGGCACCTTGGAGGTGCTGGGCTATCCCATGAGAAAACCAACCCCAATGCTCCCCTGCAACTCAGCAGCAGTGCTCCAATTGGATATAAGAAACATTTCCTCTCTGACGGAGTGATGATGCAGTGGCACAGGATGCTCAGGGAAGTGGGGGGGCCACCATCCCTGGGAGGGGTTTGAGAACTGTAGAGTTGTGGCACTTGGGGTTCAGTGTGTGTGGTGGGGATGGGTCAACTGCCGCGTTTGGTGATCTTAGAGGTCTTCTCCAACCTCAGCGACCCTATGACTCCCAGTGCCTGCAGTGCAGCTCAGCCCTATCAGATGCTCTTGGCTGACGCTGGCAGCCTGTGCTGCTTTCACCATCCTTTCCCACCCCAAAACCAACCCGGAGCAGAGAAGCACCCTTTTCCCAGCCACTGCTACGGCTCAGTGTCATACCATGGTGTGCCCACCCCACAGCCCCCCTTCTATGTCCACGTGTGTGAGTGCGAGCCGACTCAATCCTGCTCTACCATGGGGGTGAACGCTGGGAGCAGCCGCCCAGCCCCAGCCCCAGCAGCGCAGCATTAGCCGTGCCCCAAACCAGATGCTTCGGCCGAAGACGCCAGGAGCTGCCTTAATAAGCGATTATGCAATCCTTCTCGCATGGAGGAAATGTCTTTCCCAATCCCCAGCCATTAGCAGTTGGCTTATGCCCTGGAGCATGACATTTTAGAGCCCTTGTAAATTTGCTTCAGGAGTGGAAAGCGTCCGGAGGAGGGGCGGGTGCTGGTTTGTGTCCGCATCGACGGGCAGATGGCACCGCGGGTCTCAGCGGTCCCACATCAGGGCTGGGGGACAGCAGTGCCGCCCGCCCCCCCCCCTCCCACCCCTTGGCCTGGGGGCTGTGGGGCTCCACTCGATGTTCGCCCCGAATTTGGGTGGAAAGATGAGGATTTAGGGTCGGAACGAGCCTCCTGCTTCGTTGCTTGGGTTTCTCCGAGAGGAATAAGGGAGTGGGGCAGAGTGGCTCCCCGTGCCCCCGGACTCAGAGCTCACGGACCCGTTTTTCCACCGCCGTGAATTGCGGATCCGTGACATGTAACGAAATATAAAGGGCAAAAATCCCCTTCGTGGCACATCCCCCTCCAGCGAAGCTCACTGATTTCGGGGAGCGGCTCTGGGCCCCGAGCAGAGCCGCGTGGCAGCCGCCGCATCCCTTGTGCCTATTGTTCTCATCCCAAAGTCGCTGCAAACCGACACGGGACGTCTTTGGGGATCGGCCGCTCTGCCCCGCTCCGCCGGCACAATGCGCCGTTGTTGATTCGGCCGCAGCAATTTTGCAGGTTAATTTACGGCCGCCACACCCCATTAGCGGCAATAAATGTGGAGCCCGGTTTTGCCGAAATCGTGAGTTACGATTTTTCAAATAAATACGTTTTCCTATAAACCAGCGCTCTGTTTAGTTTGAGCGCTCCGCGCAGACACATCCATCTACATAAAATACACAGGAGAGGAAGCTGAGCTGTGACTTCGCTCTGATGACATAAAAACTTCTGTAAACACAGTGTCATTTACAGCGTGAGCGAAGGAGAGGGGAAAAAAATAAACAGAGCTGCCTGGCGCATCCCCGCAGGAGCACATGGAAAATTTAATAATCTTTTTTCCATAAAGCTTTGTTTTCGGTTTGATTTATCCAGACAAGGCAGGGTCGGGTTGGCCATAAATAGATCGGGTTGCTGGCGGGGGAATGGCTGAAGTTCTCCTGTAATGGGGTGGAGAGAGCGGGCGCTTCGTGCGGCGGGGATGAGTGGCACCGGGGCTGTGGGACATCGGTGGGGTGACAACGTTTTAGGGTGGGGTGGCAGCAGGACAGCAAAACGGGGCTCTGCACCCCATGCAACCGCCTCTGTGAGCACGGCACAGCCCGTGCCTCAGTTTCCCCAGGCTTTTCCCAAAGCCCGGAGCAGCAGCGGTGCTGGGAAGGTGCTGAGTGATGATTATTGCGCTGGTTCAGGCGAGTGCTATAAATACCCGGGGGCACCTTCAGACACAGCTCAGCTGCCCCGGG
>VXAB01012727.1:0-11164 GCA_013399175.1 Odontophorus gujanensis
TGCTTCCCAGGCTGCTTTGGAAGGCATCTGCTGACCAGATTGGGCTCGTGGTGGGACGTGCCACCAAGCGGTGGGCACGGCTCCTGGTGCCCACATTGCCCTCTCCCCAGCATGCTGTGCAGCCCCATGGGTGCTGGATGCAGCCTGGCTGTGTTGGTGGAGCAGTGCCTGCGGTGCTGGGTGCTCTGCAGGAGGTGCAGCCCCACTGGGATGAGCCTGGGGTGCTGGGAAGCAGCTCAGAGCTGTGTTTGCAAAGAGTCTGAATGGGGAAAACATGCAAACCCCAACAGGGAGCAGCGAGGGGCCTGTGCTGTGCACCACCATGCTGCTGCACGTGATGATCTGTGGGGCTGCAGCAGTGGGGCTGTGTGTCCATGTGGATATGCATGTGTGCACACACACATCTTCATGCCTGTTCACGTGTGTGCGTTTGATTCTCACACAGCAGTTTCCCAAGGCAGTAGCTGCACCCTCCGGAGCTGCCAGCCCCATGCACCCTCCTTCACATCCCTGCTGGAGCTGGAGCCACACAGCAGGATGCCAGCAGGACGGGATGCTCTGCGGGAGTAGCAGCAGCTCCAGACCCTGATGGCATCACAGCTCCTTGGGGCAGCTCAGGCTCCAGCAGCCTTCGATGTACAATGGGGGCTGGATGGCAGGAGGGGAGCAGGCTCTGCTCCGTGTCCCCACCACGCACAGCTCCACGAGGCCGTGCTGGTGCTGCTGGGGCACTGTGGCTGTGCTCAGGCCCCTGTCCCCGCTGCTCTGCCCACGGCACCCTCTGCCGGGGCCCATTGTTCTGCTGTGCCGGGCTGCGGGGCAGGATTCCTTTGTCAGAACTGAACAATATTTTATTCTAACAATTAACCAAACCCGCCTGGGCTGCCGAGCCTGGTTGTGATTATTGGAGGGCGAATTCCCCAGCTTCGTTCTTGGTGTCGGTTCTGCCTGGGGCTGTGTGAGGCAGCGGGGATGCAGCCCCAAGCTGTGGGGCTCAGAGTGGGGTCCCTCTGTGCCCAGAGCTCCCACCCGTGCAGCGGGCGCTTTGGGGGCTTTTCACTGCCTTTACCCCCTCTGGGAGCCCGTGACGTGGTCTCTGTGGCAGTGATGGAGCAGGGGCATGGTGACTCATGGAGATGGAGAGGGGGCTGTGAATCACAGCTCTCCCCTGGCAGGATGCGGCCCCGTGCTGCCTGCTGTCAAGGGACCGCAGCCTTTGTCCTCAGTGGGGTGGCAGTGGGGCCGGGCTGCGTGGGGCCTCTGCTCTTGATCCAGGGGCCCTCACACTGTCTTCTGCCCTCCCAGCCATGGTGTCGGGGTGTGGAGAGAGTTCCAGAGGTTGTGAGTCCTTCCTGCAAGCAGCTCTGCCTGAGCACCTCTCTGTGCAGGGCTGGCTGTAAAGACAGGCAGGTCCGTGTGCAATTTATCCAGGGAACCCTGGTGGAGTCTGGGTTATCCAGGGCACTGTAGTGTGTGAAATACCCCTGCAGTCTCTTACCTGTGGCCATCTCATCCACCACCACTGCTTCCAGCCCTGCAGCAGTGATGTGCTGGGGAAGCCCAGGGCAGCATGGGGACGTTGGCCATCCTGTGTTGGTATGTAGGGAAGAAGCATCCACAGACATAAAGCCTGATCCGTGGGGCTGTGGGGCTGAATCCATAGCACTCAGCTCCTGGCACTGTATGCAGGCAGAGGTTTGCAGCCTCGAGGTGGGTGTGGGCAAAAGGGTGCTGCAACGGAGCATCCTCAGCAGCCAGAGCTGAGCATTCTGCACGAGCCTTCACTGGAAATGGCCTACAGCATCACAGTCTTGGTGCCTACACGCGCTCCCTCACGGCCAGAGCAGCTCCCTCGGTGCTGCTGCCTGGCAATGGAGGGTTCTCCACCCGCTCCTTGAACTTAAAGTACAACGCATCCTCAAAGCACAGCGGCTCGGGTGGCGGGGCCAGGCAGGGCAGGCGCAGTGCAGCACCCACCAGCATCCCTGCGAGCAGCGAGCCACCGAGGGCCACTGCCAGCCCAGCTGCTTGCCACCATGCCTGCCTGTGCCCTCCTGCACCGCTGCCATCCCTGGGGGCCACCGAAGCAGCCACAATGCTGGCCACCGCGCCGAGGACGCCGGGCAATCCGTGCAGGTTGTGGATCCCGCAGTGGTCCTGCAGCTTCAGCTTCTTGGCCAGGAGCGGGGTGAGGAACTGGAAGCCGAGGATGCACAGCAACGAGGAGAGGCTGCCCAGAGCCAGGGCAGCTGCTGGAGTGATGTGCATGTCGGCCACCACGCCGATGGCCACGCCGCCCGCCAGGCTGCCGTTCTGCAGGTGGGCTGCGCTCAGCTTGCCGTCACTCTCCAGCAGGATGGACATCAGCACGGTGGTGACGGCACCAGCACTCAGCGCCAGGAGGGTGTGCAGGATGGCACGGTGCTGGACGTCCCCTGGTTGGCACAGCACGGCCACAAAGCTGGGCCAGAACACCCAGAGGATGAGTGCACCCAGCAGGGCCAGGAGGTCGGAGCGCGGCGTTGGGGTCTCTTTAGGGTGCACCGTTGGCTTCGCATTCCCAAACAGCGCTTTGGACACGCCGAGGCCGAAGTAGCAGGCGAAGATGTGGATGGTGATGGTGCCACCCACGTCGAGGACACCCAACCGCGTGACGATGAGCCACTCGCTGGCCACGTAGATGGGCACTTCACACAGGGCCATGGCCAGCAGCTGGCAGGGGCTCGTCCTGCCCAGCACGGCTCCCGCTGAGATGAGCACGGTGACGGCAGCAAACTCAGCACTGAGCATGCTGTGGAGCCCCAGCAGTGCTTTGCCATGCTGCAGGCGGTGCAGAAGACCCTGCAGCACCAACGCCCACTGCGTCGAGACGTTGAGCAGGAGGAAGTTGTGGGTCAGCGCGCTGAACCCATAGCGGGGCAGGAAAGCCAGCAGCATCCCCAGCCCCACCACCAGCATCACCTGGATGTCCTGGAAGAAGGGGAAGGTGCTGTGGAGCTGCTTGGCCGCACGCTCGGTGTCCTCTGGGTTTGTGGGTGAAGCTGAGTGCTCATCGTAGGTGACGCAGAGGGCGAAGAAGAGCAGCAGGGCGGCCTGGAGCAGCCCCAGCGAGAGGGGCAGCAGGCAGCGGGTGCTGGAAAGAGGTGGCAATGCCATCCCCAAGGTGGGGACGTGGCGGCGGCCGTGGCACAGCAACGCAGGGGCTGGTGCTGAGCTGCACTCTGCTGTGTGTTGGGGATTTTATGGCCGTGGTTAATTTTTAACAAGAAATAGGAGCTGATGGACCAGGNTGACCACCATAAAATTTTGGGCCTTGAAGAGATCAAAGGGCAGCTGCTGTGGGGCAGCAGAGCAGCCCATAGGCTGACATACACCCGCTTTCCCCACTCTGCATCCCTGGAGCCAGAACCCATCAGCAGTACCAGTGCTGGGAGGGTCTCCCTGTGCGGGTATGCAGCAGGATGCGGCCGAGCGCTGCCGGCTCTGCCTGGATGGGGACAGCTCCAGGCTCACCGTGGCTTTGGGACCACGCACGCGTTACCCAACCTTCACCATGCCCCATAGAGCCCCAAAATCAGGCCGCAGAGATCTTTTTCTCACAGGTTTGTGTTGGCATGAATGGCTGGAAATTCATTAACAATTAGCGCGCGAGAAAAACAAAGCCCAGAGCAGCCAAGCAGCTACCCCGAAGTTTCTGGGTTGCTGTTTAATGTGACATTTTGCCAGTGAATGTCTGGAAAAAAAATATGAGAACCACAAGAACAAAAGGCAGAAGGGTTGGTAAATATTTGTTCCAGAGAGGAGATATTTTTGTGCTGTCCCTGATCTCAACACCCCTGCCGCGGGCGCTGGCTCCGCGCCGCTCTTCGTCATTGTTACTGGAGGATGAGGCAGGCGAGGGCGCAAAATGGGAAACAATTGTTGAATAATCCGCGCGCGGCCGCGTTGCCAAACCCTTCCCTGCCATTTTTCAACACCACGATGCTGGAAATCAGGGCAACGTCGATAGGAGGAGGTGCGTTGGAGGAAGCGCCTTCGGGCATGGAGATGGGGTTGCGTTGTGCTGAGCCACCTCTGGGTGCAAAATAAAGGGCACCCTTTAGGAGGGTTTGTGGGACCAGGGAGGGCTCCGTCCTCAGCGGTGAAGGCTCAGGCTCATCCTTTGCATGTGACCAGGGCAGGAAAAGGATGCTGTGGGGACCCCGAGGATGCAGGGGGTTGACGTGATGTCCCCATGAGGGGCTGGGACGTGCAGCAGGGTGCCCCATAGCAGAGAGGGGTGGCTGTGGGGGCTCCTCCTGCTCCCATCTCCTCCCTCCATCTGCGCCATGGGGCAGAGGGGATGCCCTGTCCTTCTCACTGATAAAAAAAGGGGAAAGAAAAGCAGTTTCAGCACAGCTGAACCCTCACTCATAGCCCATTGCAACGTCACCCACCTCATGGGTTTTGGTTTGGGGTTTCCAATGGCAAAGCAAATCCTTGCAACAGACATAGGCACTTTGGTTCAGGGCAAGCTTAAGGGCTGGAGAAAATGCTGATAGGAAAACCTACCTGGAAGGGAGGGAGGGCCTTGAGCAGACATTTAACAAGCAGAGGGCTGGGGGCTGTACAGGGAGGTGATGGCTCCTTATCTCTGTTGGTGACTGATAGAGAACTGCAGGCTCAGCGGGATGCCCTATGCTCCTTGGGTGGGTGCTCTCTTTCCAGCTGGAAATCTTGCCCAGGCAATGCTGAGGGTTTAGGATGTGCACGTGGGCTCACAGAAGTGCAAAGCTGAGGGCAGGCAGCACGGTGCCAGTCAGCACCCCAACGCCTTACCCCAACCCTCCAAACCTACACGAGGGCAAAGAGCAGTGATGTCAGCTGTCCCCAGGCCAACGACCCTGCTGCAGAGCACAGGGGACCCCGCTGGGACACGATTAAAAAATAACCTTTATGGCCCCCATAAAGTGAGGGCAAAGTTTCAAGAGGTCACCAGGGAGAGGAAAGTCCCCCTGGCCCCATTGACACCCCCAGCCCCAAGGAGCGGCCAATGATTAACCCACAGAGTGGGATGTGCCCATGGGACATCGCTGTCCCCGCGGTGTGGGGGCACTGGGGGAAAATCTGATCCTTCCGGGCCCATTTTGCAGGATGAATTTTGTAGGGATGAGATTCGTGGGACGGGTTTTATAAGATGGGTTTCGCAGGATGAGTTTCACTTTGACACTGGAGCGCGGGGATGGAGGAAGCATCTGGAGAGGAGCGGGGCGGTGGGGAGGGAGCACTGCCTTCCACCCCCTGCGTCCCCCTTTCACTGTGTGGGCAGTTGTTTTATGGCAGGAGGGCCGGGGAACCATTTTAGCAAGATCCACGCTGAGACTGCTCGAGGAGTTCCCCGCTGAGGGCTGGATACAAAGAAAAGCGGAATTAACGGCGGGTCATATAAGGCAACAGGATCTGACAGATCCGAGCCAATGTATGCTGGCAGCAGCCAGTCCGTGGCACTGTGAGAAAAC
The DNA here is from genome assembly GCA_013399175.1 of Odontophorus gujanensis. NCBI lineage: Eukaryota > Metazoa > Chordata > Aves > Galliformes > Odontophoridae > Odontophorus > Odontophorus gujanensis. Next base: position 5,499 of record VXAB01012727.1, read on the forward strand.
ACTCCTGCAAATTTAACAAATCCCTATGGTCTAGAAAGTCATGTACAAGAAATTACTAATGAAGGGATCTAGTCATATCTGGATTTCCAGACGCTGGTCATAGTCCCACCGCATCTTGCAGGCCATATAAGTACATGGATCTGCATTCAGGGCGCTGCGGACCAGGAGGATTGTTCTGATCATCATCTGCGTCACCGCAGGGCTCGGGGACACGGGGTCCTGTGTGTGGGACGACCAGGGAGCCTGGGGCTGTGGGTGGTGTTGGGGTGGTATCGCGCTGACATCGGGCTGGCATGGGGGTGAAGGGAGCTGGGATGCCCACCAGGGGATGCTCAGCCCCACGCGGTGGTCGTGGGCTGCTGGGGGCTGCCCTGTTCTCCTCCCTAGCCTTGGTGTCACCCCATGGGCACAACAGAAGTCGTGTTTCCTGAAGAGCTGTTGTTGTGCTGCCTGTGAGGGTTCTCCTCCTGCTCCTTCCAGCTTTGTAGGTCCTACACAAACACTCGGTATAGGTCTGACCCGAACATTCGGTGTAGGTCTTAACCAAATGCTTTTGTGGGTCCTACACAAACACATAGCGTTTCACAAACATTCAGTGTAGGCCCTACCCAAACATACACCCACTGTCAGTCCTAACCAAACAAACGCATTGTGTAGGTCTGACCCGACCCCCCAGTGTAGGTCCTACCCAAACACATAGTGTAGGTCCTACACAAACATATAGCATAGGTCCTACCCAAACACATATTGTATGTTCTACCTGAACACCCAGTGTAGGTCCTACCCAAACACATAGTGTAGGTCCTACACAAACATATAGCATAGGTCCTACCCAAACACATATTGTATGTTCTACCTGAACACCCAGTGTAGGTCCTACCCAAACACATAGTGTAGGTCCTACACAAACATATAGCATAGGTCCTACCCAAACACATATTGTATGTTCTACCTGAACACCCAGTGTAGGTCCTACCCAAACACCCGGATATCTTCTAACCCATCCCATTTTCTTCCCCCGATGCCGTCTCAGTGATGCTGCAGCCTCCACCAGCGACTGACTGGTTCTGCCCCACGGAGCTGGGCAGGTGGCCAGCCCCCCCCCCCCCCCCGAGCCCCTCACCCTGCCCGGGGACAAAGAGGAACAGACGTCACCGCGCATCACGCGGCCGCGGCCTGCTCCATCTTGTTAGCACATTGTGTAACACAACATGTGGAGGCTCCGGGACCGCACACACATGCGCTCCCCAACAGTCCAAGGAGGGGGGAATGAAAAAAAAAAAAGGAGAAGAAGAAAAAAAAGAGAGAGGGAAAGAGAGAGAGAGGGAGAGAGGGAGAAAAGGAAGCAATTTAAGCTTTGAATCTTTCTCTTTAAAATGTTCTCATGGCTTCATTAGAATTTGCAGCCACAGAGGCTTTGAAGAGCCTGGTATAAGGAGTGAAACATCTGGAAAAATTAGGATTAATGAAAACATAATTCCCAAGACTAAAGGAAAGATTAATCCTGCGTTACCACTTGTGTGTTCCACAGCTTTTCCCCAGCTCGTAACGCTGAACTTATTAAATCGCCTTGAGCTGAGTTTTCCTTTTTCTCTCTCCCTCCCCTATTGAGCCCAATGGAAGTGACTGATGCCAAACGTAACGATAACCAACTGCGCCGAGCAGCGCGTGGGCGCCTGCCCGCCCCACTCCCAGGTGGGCCGGGGGGGCCCGGGGGTGGGCAGTGGGGTGGGGGCTGTGTGGGATTGTGGAGCTCGCAGGGCTGCACCTGCTGAGCTCGGCAGGATGAGGCCGGTGCGCTGCTGGGATGGGGGATACGGTGAGCTGGGGGGCTACGTTTGGCAAGAAACAAATGTAAAGTGTGGCTCGGCTTGTTCCCGAGGGGCTGGGTGGCATTTCTGCAAGCACAAGGCTTGCTGTGGCTGCAGGAGGGCAGTGTCATGCCATGCAGTGCCACACTGTGCAATGCCATGCAATGCCATGCAATGCCATGCTGTGCACTGCTGTGCTGTCCAACGCCTTTCTGTGCAGTGCTGCATAATGCTGTGTGCTGCCCGTGCTGGCACCACTCTTCACTGCAGCAGTGCTGCGTTTCGTTGCTGCCGGGGTGAGGCTCAGAGCGGGGCATTGAGCAATGTGTGCCCCGTGCCAGCTACTCTGCAGGCGATGCTGCTCTGCGTGGGGCTCCTGAGAGCATGGCCACACCGCAGGGGTCCTGCAGTGGGGATGGGGCGTGCTGAAGTGCTAGAGATATTCGGAGATCAACCCTGCCGTGCAACCCTGCTCCGGTCCCAGCAAAGCTCTGGGTAGGGCTGGCATGGGATATGGGGCTGAGCTCGGTGGTGCTGGGGCTTTGGATGCAGAGGAAGCAGCTGGAGATGCTGCTCCTGGGGAGAAAAGTGCTTTGTCTCTGTGGAATACTGCAGCAAATCCCTGTTTATTTGAGCACTGATAATACGTGGGAGCAGCAGTGGTGAGTTTGGGGGGCATGTCAAATGTTTGTCTCTGGTGTGGAGCTCAGCCATGTCCCATTGCTCTGTGTCCCTTCGCTTCGTCACTGCAAAGCCCGGCTGCCCAGACGCTAATGTGTGAAAACGGATGCAATCAGCGTTGGTGCGCTCCTCTCCCCAAATTAAACACCAGTACATATGTCTATATAGTGGTGTTTATTTAGCATAATAAAAGAAGGCAGATTTCACTTCATTACGCCTTAATCCATCCCACGTTTGGCTGGGGGGAAGGCCGGGCAGCGTGAGCCCCGCGCCGAGGCCAGCTGCTCTGCAGAACTCAGCAACTCGTGCAGAGCCAGCACACAGCTGCATGTCCAGCTGCCCGTGGCTGCACTGGGGTCTGCAGGCTTGGGGATGCTCCCAGGGCTGAGCTGACCCCCAGGGCTGGAGAGGCAGCATGTGCTGGAGGTGGTGCCCACGGGGCAGCGCGTCCCCTCTGTGCGTCCCTGCTGGGGTTTGGATGGGAGTGTAGGGTGGAGCTCTGTGCTCATGGGGAAGGCAGGTGTGGGGCTGTGTTTGTGCCACGCATGGGGAAAAAGGGCACAACTGCCCTATGGGTGGAGGCAAAGAGCACATTTACCCCATGCACGAGGATAATGGACATACCTGCTCTGTGCATGGAGATGAGGGACACATTGACCCCATGCACAGGGGTAAGGGCCATATCTACGCCATGCATGGAGATAAAGGATGTATCTGCTCCATAATAATCAACACATCTGGCCCATACGCATGGAGATGAAGGACATATATGACATATAGGCCTCGTGTATAGGGATAAAGGACACATCTGTCCTTTGCATAGGGACAAGGGACCAATTTACTCCACGTATAGATGCAAAGGACACACCTGCTCCAAGCGTGAGGAAGAAAAGCACATCTGCCCTGTGCACAGGATGGATACCTGAGCTCTACCCCCACTCTGTATGAGCCCTGGCAGAGGGCCGTGCTCTGGGGGCAGCCAGGAGGGAGAACACCATGCCTCGAGAGAAGGGACAGCCCATGGGATGCACGAGGGCTCTCCATGCACACAGGGACTTCACTGCAGCACAGTGGCAGCCAGGACCCCCCCAGGGTTGTGCTGCAGAGGTGACACCGGTGCAGCGCTTCACTCCCTCCTTCCCACGCTGCCCCCTGTTGTTTTCCAGAGAGGAAATCTGCAACCTTGCTGGCTTTTTTTTTTTTTTTTTTTGTTGTTGTTAAATTGCTGTTGTTCTGCGTGTGTGCACAGCACAGGGCCCAGCTGGAGGTGGTGGCCGGCGGGCGCCAGGTGCCCGTCACCGTGCGGACAATGCCGGCAGCACCCGCAGTGCATTGTGTGCAGGAGAGGGGGGATGGATGGAGGTCACATCCTGCAGCTCTTCCCGTGCCCGGCACCAGGAAAAAGCTGTGTTTTGTAAATACAAAAATAAACAACAAACTCTTCCCCCCATTTACCACCTTCTCCCCCCTCCCCCCTCCTCTGCCCCAACAAACACAACAACAGCGCCGGTGCTATCAGAGCCACCTTCTAGGGGAAGTGATTTTTCATATAAGCAGGAAGCAGGGGGCTAATTAAATCCCAGGTCAAGAACATAAAGGGAGAAAGAAGTTGACGGCGAGTTTATTGTCCCATAGTGCAGCCAAAGAGATGCAGGGTTGCCCGATAGCGTGGCACAGAGAGCTGGGTATGAGGGTGGGCTGAGAGGAGGAGGAGGTGGAAGAGGATGGATAAAGGTAGCAGTTGGGACCCCCTTCTTCTCCCTGTGTCACAGTGCTGGGTTCATCCCTGCAGCCTTCACTGAGTGGGAGTGCGTGGCAACGGGATCCCCAACGTCCCCTTTTGCTGCGTGCAGGAACACGGCCTGGCCAGACCTACAAGAGTGTCTCAGCCTTCAGCGAGATCATATGAGGTTTCTGTTTCACAAGAAGGAGGATGGCATTTCCATTGTGCTCGCTGGGGAAATGTTGCAATGTGTGGTCGCTTCCATTCTTTGTCTTCCTCCACGCAGAGGAGGAGTCTCAGCCTCATCCAGAGTGACCCATCACACCCTGTCCCCCCCTCAGCCGTATAATTCAGCTCCATTGGCCTTGGCAGCCCTCTGCGGTGGACACGTGGCTGTGGTGTCCCCATGTCCACGTGGGGCTGTCCCCTGCACCCACCCCCAGCCATCACCCGTGCCACTGATGCTCTCCATCTCCAGAAGTGCTCTGTTTAACCCCGGCTGCTGCCGTGCACTGTGGCCAACTGGGGGACCCCAGTGGCTCTGGGGACACACCGTGAAGGTGATGCCACACTGGGTGATACCCAATGTCTTCTGACTGCCACAGACTCAATACTGAGCTGGCAGCCCTTGGAGCACCACAGAAAATGTCATCTTTGGGAACCGTGCACCCATTTTCTATTCCTCAGCCATGCTCTCTGTGCTGAATGTAAGTAAGGATGGGGTACGGTTAAGAAAAACAATTTAGGAAGAGGCAAGCAGCAGCTGGGCAGGCTGCATGGGAGTGAATGCATTGGAGGTGCTGCTGTGCTGGCATCGGGTCCATCCTGCAGCCATCCCGGGGTCACCCAAAGGCACCCATCACCGCGTCCCCTCCTTGATGCCATCCACGGTGCCAAGGGACGAGGACACAGCCCCAACCCCTGTGCCGGCCGCGGGCCTCGCTCCAGCTGGGCGCTGTTGTGTAAGGACTCTCGAGCCTCTGCGGCGCAGAGATAAGCCCAAGAATTCACCGTCCGTTCCAAATATCCTGTCCGCTTCCTCCTGCCGTCCTCGCGGCAGCTCCAGCCCGTTTGTCTCATTTCCGCAGCCGCACGCTGGGGACAGCTTCCTGTTTTCCCCGCGGCACCGGGACGGGTGGTGGGAGGAAGGGCAGGACAATGGCACGGGGATGAGGACAGGGATGGGGATGGGGACCGGCACCGGGTACGAAGCGCTGGGGCTGAGCTGGGGCTTTCCTTGGTGGTACAGAGGGCGGTGGCTTCGGCTGTAAAGGGGGAGGCTGGGGAGAGCGGAGCTGAGATTGCGGGTGGGCTTCCTCGCCTTTCCTTCTGTATACATCTACATAAATACGGATATGAACATGGAGAATTTCACTGTAAACCAACCTGAACTCTCTCCAGAGCTTGTTCTTCGCACTGCAGTTGAAACAGCACTGCCGTGGCAGCAAGGA
>VXAB01012729.1:0-24643 GCA_013399175.1 Odontophorus gujanensis
TTTCCCCACTCCCCTCTTCTCAAGCTGGAACAGTGTGTAGGGAGAGTAGTCATCACGCCACCCTGAGCAGCAGGAGCTGACGCTGGATGAAGCTGCCAGGTAGCTGAAAAAAGGAACGGAAGGCAGCTGATATCCACTTTTCAACGTGGTATTCTTTTTTTTTTTTTAATAGTCTGAATCTGGACTTCATGCAACACAGTGCCTGAGACAGCTCATCTAAACCTCACTGTATTGCAATACTCTCTCTTCCCAAAGAAAAAGACTCCACTGAGTAGCAGAATGCTGCCAGTGTTGCAGCTAGGGCTACAATACAGAGCCTTTTTGTAACATTTTTTAAATCTCTTTCTGTTCATACATTTAAAGATACATAAATACACTCATATAAACATTCTTCCTTTTTTGAGGTTACTTTTGGCTTTTGTTACCCTGATGTGACTACTTCTTCGTCTTGGAATGATGGGGATCTTTCTAGCTTATGTTGGATTCATTTTTTTTTCAGTTATGTATATTCAGCAAGGACTGTCTACCCAAGGTAAGATCATTTATTGTCAAATACATATGTGTGTGTTTCCATGCTAAAACATAATGATGGCAGGACTGGGGAGGGTGGAAGAAGAGCATAAAAAGCAGGGAAAACAAACACAATACGTAGGAGATGAAGACACCAAATATCAGGTTCAAATTTATCTTAAAAAACTGCATGTAAACAGGGACTGAAGCAAAAAGTTTCCCTAAAGTGAGAAGAAAACAGTCTTCTTTTACTTGATTGGAAAGAAGGAAATAAGAGGCACCTTGCAAAAGAATTAAGGAATGCTGGTGAATGGTGCTTTCATTTTGCATGTCGGTGTATATACATGTCTGCAGAAAATAAACACACAACAGTGCATGCATAATTATTGCATTCTGCCCAAGTACCGGATGGTTAAATCTACCGCCGCCCTGAAAATATTGCAGTCCTCTTTCATGCTACATCCTCTCTCTTCTCCTGTTATACTGCGATCCCCAGTGTCAGACCTTCATTTCCATTTTGTGAATATGTGTATTTCTGGAAGAAAATAAATAGATAAATAAATAAATCAGAGAGGGAGAAAGACAAAATCGACTTCTTTTAAGATCTCCTCCTGCCTTCCCTTTCTTTCTGTGTACCCCCCCACCTCCTCCCTCCCCGCTCCCGTCGCCTTACTCCCTCCTCGTAGTAAGGCGCGCCTTGCATTTCAAGCAGCCCTGGCGCTGCGGGAGCCGGTTGTTTGGGACCGCGAGGGCTGCGGAGCCGCTGTCAGCACCACGGACAGCTCGCGTGGGGCCGTTTCCGCTCTGCCCGCTCGCTGTCTGCCCACTGCCCCCTGCCCTCCGCTCCCGGCAGCCGGCTCCACGGGGCTTGGTGACCCCGTGCCGGGTTGTGCCTGGCGTTGCAGAAGGGGATCACAGTGGTAGCATTCCCCTTCACCTCCCCTCTCCGCTCACACGAGCTGACCAGAAGGGGGAAGCAGGCAAAAAGAAATAGAAAAAAAGCAAACTTGAAAGACCTAAAGACACAAAACGCAAAGCCCTTTTGCCAGTTTGACCGGGTGACAAGCAAACGCTGACTGGGGAGCTTGCGTGCATGTGTGCATATCTGTGTGTTTTCTTGGGGGTGTGTGGGTAGCACAGGAAAACACAGTAAAAAAGAAGCTGGTAGTTTTGTTGATGAGTAGTTGTTGACAGCCGTAACTGTGTATGTGTGTGTGGTGGGGGGAGAAGTAAAGCTGTTTAAGCGTTTTTCTAAATTATCCCTTCAATTCCAGATTAGCTAGGAAGACTGGATAAGGAGACAGAAAGAGGGGAGGAGGCACCAGTAATATTTCCTTCGCAACATAATTTGCTTTAGTCAGTCTAACAATCCATAACAGAAAACAACACTGCAGACTCTTTTAAATAAAATTTCCTGTTCTTGAAACATGCGTTTTTTTCATCACATGGTTTGATTGGAGTCCCCCCTTGTTTGACCATCACGTTTCATCATGATGCACAATTTAAAGTGAATTATGTGAAAGAATGAGAAGGAATTCATATCTGGGACTTAAAGAAATACTAGTGCCGTGGACTATGTAGATCAAGATTAGTTTTTAAACCCAGCTGTGGAATATAGAGATGGAAAATCCTGTTTGTGAAAGGACAGAGATACAGAGGTTAAGGTTATTACTATAAAGTATATGTCCATAGTGATAAGTAAAAGATGTATTGCTTTTAGTTTGATTACATAAGCAGAGTTTCTCAGAAAGAGTAAGTAACTCAGGTAAAACCCTTGAAGTGGGCACTTTAACCCACTCCTCAGAAGAGCACCTATTCCAATAGTTGCTCCTGGCAGCCACAGGAGCTTTAACAATTTACACATTCTAGTTCAGCCCTCCGAAACACAATAGATCAGCCTCTTGTGTTTTTTCCACTTCCAAATTGGTTTTGAACAAAATACCACAGTGATTTTTGTGAAATACTGCATTCTGCCCAAGGATTTGGACCTAATTAAATGAAACTTCAGTAGCCCATGGGAGCAAGCAGTGAGGTCTGTAACATTTCCCTTGAACAGAGCTTAGACTGCTAGGAAGATGGATTTGTACATAAGGGAGAAAAGGCTTACTTGAGTTTTAGAAAGACCGGGGGAGATAATGCATGGAGAAACTGGAAAAACAGAATAGAGAGGGAAGGAGGGTGGGAAAATGGGGAAATTAATAGAGAAAGGGAGAAAGGCAAGATAAAAGGAGAGAATAAACAGAGTGCAGATAGCAGAATCCCAACACAGTGTGCATTTGTTTTGCAGCAAAATTCACTGAGTTTCCCCGAAATGTCACGGCAACTGAAGGGCAGAATGTGGAGATGTCTTGTGCTTTCCAAAGTGGCTCCACTTCAGTGTATCTTGAAATCCAGTGGTGGTTTCTGCGGGCTGCTGACGACCAAGAGGCTGGAGCTGAGGTGACAGGAGCTCAGGTATTGATCCTCTGTCATGGGGTCCTTAAACTACCAGGAACATCACAGGAATGGATAAAATGGGAGGGAGAAAAAGTGGGAGGAAGAAGGAAGAAGCAGAGGGAGGTTCTGGGTCTCCTCAGGCACTTAATTTCAATTTGTGAAATAACAGTGCAGGAACCTGTAGAGAAAAATTCCCATCTCAAGGAATGACACTTCTGGCATGTACCTTTTAATTTTTTTGTATTTTATTTTATTTTATTTTTGAGGGTAGAGAGCCTGAAAGCCAATGCCCCACACAAGTAAAAAAAAAAAAAAAATCCATACAATAGCGCAATTTCAGCCCTCCCAGTGGGACAGAAAGGAGCCTTGTCCCAGCAACACCTCCTGAGGGACCCTCCCCGTTGCCGCCTTCACGCCTCTCGGGGCTTCCGCCGACCTTGGCGGCCGGCGGGTCTCAGTCTCCGCGGAGATGGAGATTGGGCTCTTCCCTTTGCGGCCCGCAGGTGGCAGACGCGCCGCGCCGCTGCCCTACTACACGGCGGCACCGCAGCGGGGAGCGGGGAGCGGGGAGGCCGCGGCGGGCTGGGGCCGGAGAACTACGGCGACGCTCCTTTCCCTGCAGGTGGAGCTCCTGCCCGAGAGGGACCTGGAGAGCGACGGCACGAAGATAAGCGTAAGTGCCCCCAGCCCGCCGTCTGGGCAACTGTTTCCTAACCCAGAATTGTATTGGGCGCTGCCGGCAGGCTTGTCTTAGGGAGTCTGCTCCCCCGGGGAGCCCTTGGGCATGGACGCATATGCAGGAGAGGCTCTGGTGGTAGATCTTCGGTAGAAGCTGTTTCCATGTTGTGAAGCAGTCTTTGCCCATCGTGCTGTTTTTTGATTGCATTTCTCTTGGAAGACTGCTCAGACTGATTTAGCACTCTTAAGCTATTTTTAGGGCTAAACTATGGCCTGAAGCTGCACTTACCTTCAGTCTGTTGTACACCTATTTAAATGGGCGCTTTCCCAGCTTCCTAGCTTTCTGAGTGCAAGACCTCCCCACTGGGAGTAAAGTCTGCTGAGAGAGGGATCTTGCCAACAAATCGCTTTTTGAGGAAAGAAGGGTACTGACACTACCCACCATTCTGATATTAAATCAAAACATGTCAACAAAATTATGAACAACTTTGCTCCAACCCTTGTCCAGGACAACGATGCAAGGGCCCTCATACCCCAAGTCAGGCATGAAAATGGCCCCTTGAACTTAGAAGAGTTCAGACTCTTCATATGGCAACCCAAGATATGTACAGTGGTGGGATCGTGCTCACTGCAGTGGAAAGGCACAAATACTTAGTGAAGACTGCAACAAGAATACTTCTTCAGAGCTTAAAGGAATTTTCCCTTTCTCAGGCACAATCTCTTAGGGAGTGCAGTCAAGGTTATAACTACCAGTAAGACTTAGCAACAGATACAGTCAAATCATTTCCATTAAATTCTTTACTCTTCTCTGCTTCCATGCCCATGAATAGATAGCCAAGTAATTACATCAGGTGTAAGTGCAGCTAGATATAACTGAACAGCATTTATAAATATATACTATGCATATTCTAATGTTACTTAAATTTACTATAATACTTCTTAGAGTACTCTATGAACTATTTGTGTTGTGGATCATATCTTCAGCTGCATTTGTAGACCAACTTGCAAACAAAGTCTACATTTGGCCTTTGGAAGCAGTTATCCTAGATTTAGTGCTAGCAGGCAATTTATTCCTTATTGTAACCAAGGTATTCAAAATCCGCATAGCAATCAAGATCAGTAACACAGTATGGCTGGTTAAGCTTTCCCTATCTTTCAAGTTAAATCTCTTATCTTTTTTTTTATGTATGGTAATAATTTAGGATGGGGTATTTATACAGTGTTTTTATAAGTTTGCATAATACATTAGGGTGACAGGCTAAATACTCTTGGCAAATGTAGCCTTCTTCTTGATAGCATAAAAACACTACTCATTAAGGAAAGTATCTTCATGAAGAGGAATGTAGATTTTCAAGTATGTTTACTAGATTTTTAAAAGAGATGGTAAAATCTGTGTACTGAATTTTTAAATGGTACTGAAATACACGACTTCTGATAGTTTTAAATGGGATTATTTCTAAACGTCAAGCACAAACCCAAAAAGTTATTCTAGTCTTTTTTTGCGCACTACTGTTAAGTGCAGAAATTGCATGGAGTCTAACATAAGCAGACCATGGCCTGCTGATTTTATTTCCATCATATAGCTCGTAATTAATTTTTTTAATCTTTTAGCTGAATGTGAGCTGCTCATTAGAGACACATCGTTTTTTTGAGTATGGCTTAAATAACTATCCAGCACTTTCTATGAGGGATGCTCTGAAAGTAATGCCTTCTTTTTTATTATGTCAGCCCATAACATCAGTGGCATCCATTGACACTTGCTGAACATTTATGGATATCGAACTATGGATGTGAGTACAGTGAGGTGGTGGGTTGTGCATTTCAGTAGTGGCAACAATGATGTGAAATACAAGCCATGTTTCAGATAGCCATGCACAGCCATCACACCAATAAATGAAGAGAGTCTTGATCAGCTCATCTTTGCAAATCAGCAGATTACAACCAGGGAATATTGGCTTCAGTGCACTGGAAATGGTGGCAACATTGGAATATCACAAAGTTTACACCAGATGGGTCCCATCAGTGCTCACAGAGGAACAGAAAGAACATCACATGCAAGTTTGTCAGGTCCTGTTGAATTAATATAAGCCTGAAGGTGACAGTTTCCTGGATCACATCTTCACTGGTGAGAGATGTAGCATATCACCACTACAAGCTGGAGTCAGAACAGTAGTCCATGGAGTGGTGATATGTGGATTCATCAAAGAAAAGTTCAGGATTCAGCCCTCAATGAGTTAGGTGATGTGCACTCCTTTGGGATAGGAAAAGAGTGATCCTTCTGGATTTCCTGGTACCCAGGCAAATCATGCTGACTAAGCTGAAGGCTCAAACTTCCAGTCATACCAGAGAAGACAGCCTTTCTCTTGAAACACAATAATGGCAGGCCTCATAGTTTGAAGACCATGGAGCAGATTTCCAATTTTGGCTGGACAGTCCTACCACATTCATCATATAGTCTGGATAGAAGCCTTCTGACTTCTATCTGTTCAGTTTTATCAAAAATAGATTGCATGAGCAACATTTCCTAGCGATGATGTTGTTACAGTAGCTGTGAAATATTGGGCCACCTGTGCTGGTGCAAATTTTTATGAATGCAGCATGCAAGCTCTTGTTCATAGCTGATGAATGTGCATAGCTAATGATGGTGACTATGTTGAAAAAAAATCTTCTGTAAATGAAAACTTCCTTTATTGAATAGTTTTATTGTGCAATTTAAACTGTTGTAGTTTCCATGGAAGTATACTGGAGGCATTATTTTTGAAGATTTTTTTTTAAGATTATTATTTTTTTAATATTAATTACTGAGTAATTAATACTGCATTCCTTGGAAAGAATGCAATCTATACTTTAAACTCAGTCAGGTATAAATTCAGAGCTGAAAATATTACAGTTTCCAGCTTCAAGTTGTAGAGAACATCCAGAGCCTAAAAGCTATAATGTATTCATAGGTATTCATCTTCTGTTTATCATGCAGGAAGATTAAGTACATTGTGAGCACTGGTGACTGTGGTGAACCAAGTTATCAGAAGCAATATGTTGAATACCAGCAGTACATGTCTAGTTTCAATCTAACAGTTGCCCATTTCTGTTATACGTTACATATTGATTGATTTTTCCCCACTGCCTGTTGATGACACTGTAGCAGTAACATCTGGATATGCGTTTTTATGAGTGGAATTAAATTGGTGTTCTGTACTGCTGAATCTCTTTTAACTGGCTTGAAACTTTGTAATATATATTAATTCAGATAGAAGAGCCAATTGATTAAATAAATTCTCTGAGGTGGTGAACATATGGGAAAGAACGTGTGTTATCTATCAGACATTTCTGGATGCATAATTTTCTGAGGCACCCTAAAATTATGTGGGACAAAAGCATGTTATATTAACCTCAAATATTAGGAGTCTGATTGTAGCTTATGTCTTTTAAAATGATGTTGAATATGTGCTGCTTCCTATTGTTAAGTAAGAAATGATATATGACTTCTAATAAGTATACAAGATAAATAAATGAGACAAGAGGAACTACCTGACACAAGATCTCTTGTTATCATTAATACAGACCAAGGGTTTGGACACACCTGAAGGAGGTAAATTGAATTCCAAAAATGCAGTCTCAGTGAAGAGATGACTACCAGCTAATCTAATAAATAGTTCTTGAAGAAGTTTAAATAGGTTTAAATATCGGCAAATATCTCCAATAAAATTGTAAATGTAGTTCAAAAGCTGAATCATTCAATACATTCAACTAGCTGGAAAGGTTTAACCAACAAAATGCACAGATCTTATGCAAGAAAACTCATTAAGAATGCTCATGATCTGAAGAAGTTATTTGAAATGAATATGGTATTTTGGGTGGTTTGTTACATTTCAGTGTATCAAACCATCTAAACAATTTGGAAAAGAAGATGTCAGACATTCTTTCTCATGCAAATAATCAAACCTCAACTTTAATGTAACTTCCCTGCAGTAAGCACAATTGCACCACTGATTAAGTTGGCTTGCTATCTTCTCTGGACAGGCTCTGCATCAGTGCAGTATTCCTAGTGAAAGAATAATAGCTGATGTCATGTTTTTCTGTTTTGTTTTGTTTCCCTGAAAAATTTGTAGACAGTGAAAGTACAAGGGAATGACATCTCTCACAAGCTGCAGATTTCAAAAGTAAGAAAAAAAGATGAAGGCTTGTATGAGTGCAGGGTGACCGATGCCAACTATGGAGACCTTCAGGAATACAAGGCCCAGGCATATCTCAAAGTCAATGCTAACAGCCACTCTCGGCGAATGCAGGCCTTTGAGGCATCTCCAATGTGGTTGCAAGACATGAAACCTCGCAAAAACATCTCAGCAGCTGTTCCAAGTAACATCCATAACCCTGCCAATCAACGTGTGCGTGCCACCTCCAGCCCTGAAGGAGCAGCCAAAATCCCCAAACAGAGTCCACAATCAGGTATGGTAAAGCATTTTGAGCATTTCGTTTGACTGCTTACCAGCATGTAAAAGGAAACTAACTCAACAAGGTAACCAGGAGTTGTGACTAGGAATCTGGTGCTCTTATTCCTCCATCTTTCTGGCCTTTCTCTCCTACTTTCTCCTTAGTTCCCAAAAGCTGAAAAATCAGCTTCTGTGAAGAAAATACAAGAAGCCTAAACTCTGATTTGTGGAGTTCGTCTGTACCAGCTTCATTCATCTAACATTAGATCTCTAATCAAAGCTTAACTTTTCCTATTGTGAATGGAGAGAGGAACATGTCAGTGAGCAGTTCATCTCATTTTAAGATGACTGTTTACTATAAATGAAATAAAACGAATTTCTTCCTGGCATAATCTATCTAGTCACTAGTCACTCATCATTTTATTCTCTGATTTCTGGTGTAATTAATCTACTTTTTGTGTCAGTCCTATCTCAAGAGGAACTAGTTCTAAATCTAAGCAGATCTTAGATATTTGATCACATTTTTTCATAAGTCAAGATATGCAAGTTAAAAGGTTTCTGGGTTACTTCTGTTTACACTGAGGGCTTAGTTTAACAAGCTAGGAGATCACAAACTAGTTTAAAATACAAAATGGAAGCTAATCTCATTTGTTTTGATATATCATTTTAGTGCTAACAAATGATGTCATCAACATCAAAACTAGGAATACAACAAATTTCATAGCATATCTATTATGAAATCAATTTCAACTCACAGGCATAGTCTAAAAAAAGTACTTCAATAAAGAAAATATGTTTCATTTACAGAGAGGAACAATCTGATTATTATTAGAGAAAAAGATGCACATATACATTTATTGTGTATTATTATTGACTGATTGATTTTAAACTTACCTTTATTCCCCTTTACATGGAATTGAGACACTTTATTTTTTTTTATCTCTCCCATAAATAAATAAATAAATAAATTAGCTGTTAGAAGCAAAGAAATATGTTAATTGATAGAAAATCATCGTTGTATCACTACTTTTCATTCATATAATTGTGTATCATTCTTGTTTTCTGTTGCAGTCATGCATTTCCAAGTATCAGATTTGTTCATAAAATGAAAAATCTAGTTTCTGTTTAGTTCTGTGTGAAACTGATTAATGCGGTCACAAGTTTATGAACTGTATAGCTACAGATTACACCACTCTGGGGCCAAAGAGTGTTCACAATAGCTAATCCATTAAATCAGTTCAGATGTATGGTTGAATATGTAATATTGTTTATGCTTTAGCACAACAAATGCATTACATAATCAGTGGACATTTGCCATTTGAAAGCCAGTAAGTTATTACCTGGAAAGTTCCTTGTAAAAACCTGACAAAAAAACTCATCTCTAATCTTTTCCTGTAGATCAAAGTATGTCTAATCACAATCATATATAATTTAAAAATTAAACACATTAAAATACAATTTAATTTATAAATTCATTTGTTTTATGATGGAGCATAGATTAGTGCTGTGTTCACCAGAAGTGAAACTCATCAACTGAAAAAACAAAGGGTAGACAAGGAATCCCTATTACGCTTAATTTCAATTTAATGGTCACTTACTACACTGTTGATAGTTTGGATGAATAACAGCTTAACTTTTGAGAACTAAGATTTAATTTACTTTTCTTGATTATATGTGGTCATGATTGTCCATCCGTGGTGCATTCTGCATTTCACACTTACTCTACACAGATAGAAATACCCAAAAAAGCACAAGGCAGCAGGGAATTTAATTTTATGGAATGTCAAGGCTGAGGAGGGCAAGATTTCAGTTGTGACACTTCAGATTAATAAAAGGAGTTGGCAAAGATAGGAAGGAATAGTCTTTCTTTACATATTGTCTAATTAACACAATCTCCTTATACTTTCAAATGAGAAACTCTTCTTCAGCATCATGCTAACTGTATGTTTAAGCATAAAATAGTTGTATTATTACATTACACATAACCATTGCATCCATCCAACATGGCACACAGAAATAAGGTTGAATAGAAACTTATTATTATTAGCCAGATGTTTGTGCATGAAAAACGTAATGCTTGACTGATATGTGTTTATTAATACTGACTAGTACACTGACTTCAGTGATACTGTTTGAATAGAGAAGCACTTCTAATTGTAGGCAATTGCATTAAATATTGTCCGTTATCAAAGAGCCAGTACATATTTATTGGCAAGCAATACATTTTACTGCCATGTTCACAGACTATTGCAGAAACAAACAAACAAAAAAAACTTTAACAGCAGGGGAAAATAGGACACTGTGAAATTACTGGGAAATATATATATATATATTTCTTAAGAACTCAGCTACTAATTTAAGAAAGACAGGTATTAATCATACAAATATTTTGAATTTGTTTGTGAAAAGTAGATAGTACTCTATTCAACTCCTTCCATCCTGAAAAATACTGCAGAACTCTAGACTTTTCATAGCAATAAATATTTAATAGGTAGCTCCAGAAAAGTAGCTGACAATTACTGTCATTTTGAATATTGGCATTTCCCACGTGAGCAAGTGTTTCTGCCATTCTTCCCTTTTACTAAGAAATAATATCTGTGAGAATGACTACAAGCAGCTATGTGTTATGAATTTCAATCAGCATTTTGTGCTGCTCTGAAAAATGTTATGAGTGGAAAAAATATTTATTGTTGTAAAAATGGAAATTTAGTATAGAAAGAAAGCTAAAAAACAAGTCTCACAAGGATTTTCAGATAATGCACTGAAAAACATTAAGCATCTACTTCAGAGTAAAAAAATAATAATAATCAGAAAAGCAAAAATCAAAGCTAATTTTTTTATTATTATTATTATTCATATGCTGCAGCAAGTTAAGAAAGTCATTGAATTGTAACAGTAATTTGAGTAATTTAACAGGCTAATCTGCATACATCCAGAAAATGTCCTATGTAGGTGTAGTGACAGACACTTTTTTTCCTGCATAATTCACAATGTATTTAAGACCAAAGCTAAAAGTGCAGTTATCATAGGGTCTTGTAACTCTAGTTAATGTTTCAATTAACTGGGCTTCAGGCAAAGGGAATCTAATCTTAGTCTAGCTGAATTCAAGCCTCTCAGTGCTTGTGGAAACATAAGGGGCTGCAAAGTCTCAGGCGCTGAGAATGTATATATACCCCAAATTGTTCCTGTTCTGCCAATATTCTGTTAAAGTACTCAGTACATTAGCTGCTTTTCAGACTCATGAAGATCAGGCTGATAGAACTCAAGAGGGAATAGCTACAAATAAAGAAGTGACATTAGACACATTTTCCGATTGTTTACATTCAGACTTTGCAGATACTGTGCAACCTTTTGTTCTCCCCTGAAGGAAGCAATTCAACTACTGACTTAATTACATACCAAACTGTTCTTGTGATGACAATATTGGAAAGAGTGACTTCAAAAGAAGCACAGAGAAGAAGGTCTTTATCTAAGACAGATCACCCTTTTTTTTTTTTTTCACATTATAAATCACACTGGGAAGATGATAATCAGGTGTGTATGTAAAAGAGAATGAAATCCTGTTTATTGAGTCTGTTGATAGTGATAACCAGACAATGTACCTTCCATCCTTCATTTTTATCTTTGTAATCTAGGAACATTTTATTATCCACCTATTATAAAAATATTGTTTGTTCAATTTGGCATCTTCTGTGATATAAAAACAACTTCTGCTGTATTATTAATATTAGTATTAATTTTACATATCTTTTTAAAGTGAAGAAACAAAGCTCTGCTCTAGGTTTTACCAAGGTGACAGCTAACATTACTACTTGCTTCATGAAGAAAGATACTCTAGTTTTTAGGCTGTTCTTTTGGAAGCAAGACTGGGAGACACTAGCTGTTGTTGTGATTGTTTCAAAGTAAAAAGTGTAGTATCTGTTTTCTTAAGATATGTGAAAGTAAAAACCAAATGCATGTTTTGTTCTTGTTCTGAAATGTTACCAAAAGTTCTCAGTAATTCTTCCAAAAGGATGATGCAAGGACTATCCTCTTTTACATCTGCATACATTGTAATCTCTACTTTTATTTTAAATTTATGTTTAGTTCTCTTCTTGAAATGAAGCCACACATTTTTTGGTTTGACTGTTTTTTTTTGTTCATTTCTTGGAAATAACAGAATAAATTACAGCCATTGATGCTAGAAGTAGCGCATTTAGGCAGTTAGTTGTTGACCTTGTAGCTAAGCATCTTCAGAGAAGTGCTACTCTGCTTCAAATTGTTTCACTGACAAAGCACTGTGGCTTGACAACATTAAAAACATATTCTTTAGGCTAGGATTTCCAAAGGAAATAATAATATAATAACAGTATCTTACTTAGTCTACTTGCTGTTAAAAATAAATGCACACAAGTATTTCAACTCCTATTCCTGACACTTAGTCTAAATGAATTTAGCAATAATTTTAAGTGGATCTGAAATTCTAACTCCTGGCACAAGTTAAAAATAGAGGAGATAAATCACGCATTAAGCAGTATCTATTTTATTTTTTGTAAAACACTGACATTGCCCGTCACTGATACTACACCACTGTCACCTTCCTGTGCCTTTCTGTTCCCAGTCTGTGTTCATTTTCTGCTGCTCAGAGTTTTAGCAGTTGTTCACTACCAAATGCTTTTGCCAGACAGTATTGAATATACTTAGTTTCAGACATATTCTCTTTGAAATAAGAGTGATTATTTACATAATTATGCCAATATTTTTTGAGATAATCATGAATTCTAACTTTAAATACATGGCATCTGCCCCGTAATCTGCATTCCTCTAAAAAGTAGTTTCATTTTAAATACCACCTGAAATAACTACTCAGTAGCTGAGATCTTTTTTTTTTTTGAGTAACCTTACCAATATCTTTGTCTATTCTCCTGCCATTGCTACTTGCTCACGTATCTTCCTTTCAGACTCATGTTACCTTTTAAGCAAAACCAGTGAGGGATTCGATAGGAATATCCTGAGTAGCAGAATGACTGCAAAGTCATTTTGTACTGCATGTATGATATTTGGTAATTAACTGCAGAAAAGATTGCAGATGAACCAAATGGCTAGTGAAGAATGAGAGGATAAAAAAGAAAGAGAAGAGGAAGAAAAAAAATAAACTGCTCATGAGATGCTTGTCAGCTCACTCAAATTACTTTTCATTGCTGCACAATCAGGCAGCTCACACTCGGTCATCAGAGATTGCAGCATATGTGACAGGGTCTGTTCTTGAAATAACTGATGGAATTTCCTTGCTTCAGAACACAACTTGTTTGTTACTTGATACATATAGAGCAAAGCGAAGAGACATTTTTGCTTTTTTTTTTTTTTTTTTTCAAATNAAATTTTTTTTTTTTTTTTTTTTTTTTTTTTCAAATGAGAAGCAGGAAGCTTCCTATGATGCATTACTTCATTATAAAAATCCATTGCGTCATTTATAGTTTAAAATAATGGCTAGGATTTTCTGCTTGTTGGAATGAGTACAACTTTTCTGAAGCCAGAAGAACAGCTTTCATTTACAGTATAAATAGAGTCAAGCATAAGAACAAGGATAAATTCTCCCCCACTCATAAAATGAGAGTAAATTATAAGGAGAATTCAAGCTTTATACAGCTTCTACTACCTAAAGAAATTTAGAACACCTGTATGAGAGTACAATGAATTGCATGAAAAAACCTGAAAACTGTGGTTTCTCAACTCACCAAGATTCAAGGAGAGGAAGATTTTGATGTGTTTTTTTTTTTTAATTAATTTTTTTATATATTTTTTTTCCCCATGTGCTTTTTTTTAATATTTGATGAGCTTTTTTTTTCCTAGTCTCTCTTTGAAATCTTAGCCCAGACTAGCTAGAAAACTCAGCACTCCAAGTATTATTTTATTCTCTATAAGACTTTTCAGTCTGATTAAACAGTTATTAAGCTTTAAAGTTATTCTAGATACATAACGTTCTTTACTGTCAGAGTAATAATTAATTAATCCTATATTGCCGATGATAAAGCTGGATGTCATTTGAAGAGCAGCTGATGAACATTCCTGTCCTAGTGAAGATAAGACTCTGCCCCAAGCCCTGTATTTTACCTTATTATAAGGAAATTGCTGTCATGCTTTTTGACAGTGCAATTCACTGTTCTGTCTGTGTGGGTGCTCAGTTAGACCCACCTCAGTAAAGTTTGTTCCCCTACCTACTAAAAAATCTTGTTGCCTTGGTGCAAAACTTCCTATTGTTATTAAAGGAATTGAAGTGGGAAAATATCAGTCACAGCCAACACTCCTAGACCTTTGCTTATAGACTCTGTCTAAATGAGGAAGACAAAAAGGTGGAAAACGCCTGTCAAACATGACTATAGTGCTTTGGTGTATCCATCTTCTCTACTCCATCCTGTGCAAGTGAAAAGAAAAGTTAAAAGACCAAGACCAAGAATAAATTAGGTATAAATCCAAGAACTAGCAGTAGATCTCAGAGTGAGCTAGGCGTTCAAATAGTGCAAAGTCCTTAATTAAAACAATACTGATTTGTATACTATAAATTTTTTTGAGAAGATAGTTACAGAGCATCATGTCTGTCTGAAGCTCTGTCAAAATAACATCTCAAAAACTTATTTTGTGTTTGGTTTAATTCTTCACATGCATACAGTATGTGCTGATCAGTGATCACTTCTTTATACCTGAAAAATCTTTGAACAATGAATAGTGACATTTTGCATTTATGACTGAATTCACACCTCAGAACTACAATGAGAAAGTTAAAACAATCTGAAATAAATGTTAAAAGAAAATCAGTAGTTTAAAATGTGAAGATGAAATGAATAATGCACAGTCCTTCAAGCTGCATTCTAATGATCCATACTAATTATAAATGAATGCACTGTGCCTGTAAGGATGATAACATTTTGTACTTTTGTATTTATATCAAAGAAATTGAAAGGGTGAAGGCTTTGACTTGTATACTCTGATTTAGCTCTTACAATTTAAATTTTTACAATTCCAAAGTCTCTGTCTTGCCCCAGTCAGAATTCATTACCCCTAACCTGAACAACAGAAGGAAATAGATGCCAGATCCTCAGCTAATTCAGAGCATTGAACACTGGACAAAATCACTGGACTATGACAAATGATAAACTAAAACATCAGTTTGTTAAATTGAGGTAGATGAAGAGGTGTCCTGGGATTTGCTTCTGCCACTCCTACTATTAGGAATTTAATTTCCATAAGAGGAGGAGGTAAAGAGATGGAGTCACTAACTTCTTAAACTGCTCAGTTAAAATGATTTAGAGCTTGAGTCATAATCCTTAGACAGAGATGCACTCTGTTAAAAGAATTGTTCTAATCTCTAGAACTTCATTATCCACCAGGCAAACAGAGGATTAGAAGAATGGTTCCTGTCTCAAAACACTTAAAATCTAGGAATCAGAAAGAAGAAAACAGATTCATCCAGTGAGATGGGTAGAGACAAAAGGGAGCTCAGGTGAGTTCCACAAAAATAGCTCTTATATAAATGATCTAAATAGAAAGAGATCAGGTTGACTCTATGTCAAACATAAGCCTGAAATGTGCCAAGCGCATGAAAGGCAAACAAAGGTACTGAATATCTCATGATGAAATATTTACAAAGAATAATAATTTTCATTACTTGTTAAAATAACCCTTCTTGTATGTGTTTTTCTTCATATGACAACTTCATTGAAGAGTAATATTAAATATCATCTTAGATGAAAGGTTGAACAGGGTACAAAAAGCAGGAGATTAAAGATGAATTCAGTTATATTTTTCTTCAAATAAAACTTAGTTTTTACAGCAGTGTTATGGTGTCTTTAAGAAATGACTCTGTTACCAGTTTAAAAACAATACCAAGAAATGTCAAATGTCCTCACATTTGTGTATATTAAGAAAATGCTGAACATTTTGTGCTAGAGCCATGTTTATCTTCAACAGTAGAAAGTGGTTGGTAACAAGAGTCAATTCAATAATTTTAATTAACAGGCAAATTTCCCACCTTTCTGTAAGTGGGACATAACGATACGCAAATAAAGTAATAAGGATGAGATACCATAGGTCAGTCACAAAAATGCGCTTTTACATTAGAATCAACCATTCACACAGAAAATAGAAATGCATCCATTTACATTTTTTTCTGTCATGCATTAAAAAAGGCCTAAGACGTTTTATATCCTTTGTTTTCAGGAATAGTATTAAAGAGAAAGGTGCTTAGTGCTGATAAGAGCAGTCATAACGCCTGCTGCCAGTGGTTTGCAAAGAATACCACGAAACCAAATTACAGCCCACGTTTGCTTTAGGTTACTCTAACCTACCCCCAGCATCTTTTACCTGTTGCAACAAGCATTGCATATTGGTCCGCTTCTCTCACTAGCTTCATTTGAATAGCTGACACTGATGTTTCACCAACTATATGCAAGCACTCTCTTAGCTACCACTTTCCCTATAAGTACTACCTCACTGAAATAGAAACAGCTGAAGTCAATGTATCAGTTATATGTGTGAAGAGATAATTGGTGTGAAGAGAACAAAATAATCATATTGGGCTCAGATGCTAAGCATATAGAGGAAGAGAATTAAAATATCAGCTATGAATGGTTGATGCCTGAAAATTTGTGACTAGAGCCCTTATTACAGAGAAGGAAACTCTCCTAAGAACAGGAAGATATTCAGGGAAGGTCAACTGTCAAGACAAAAAAATCTTTTGCAATATAGTAAATATCAGTAGGAGTAGTTATTAGTTATGTTTGCTCTGCCTCTAAATAATTCAAAAAGCATCCATAAAAAAACACTATCTCCTTGTTTGCACACATGATACATGAGGTAGTTGAGCATGGGAAGATATTTATGTTGCTAGAAGGAGGAATATACACCTGGACATATCTAAAGCTTAAAGCTGTATGTCTTAAGTTCAAAAATCCTTTTGACTCTGACACACTATACTCTGCATATCTTCTGTGTGCCAGAGACAATTAATTTTCACTTCATTTCTCTGGGCAGCTTGATCTAGTGGGTGACAACCCTGCCCACAGCAGGAGGAATTGAAATAGATGACCTTTAAGGTGCCTTCCAACCTCAGATATTCAGTGATTCCGTGATTCATTTTACTGAATGAAGTATTTAATTTACATCTACTTTCTGAAATAGGCATTAAATTTACTGATGTATTCTAAGCATATTTACAGGAATAGCAGATGAAAATGCCAGGGAAATTGAAATTTCAGAAACTGAATTTTGGATAATATCGTCTGTCCAGATATCTAAGATAACTTGCAGACCAAACGAGTCTGAATAAGTTTCCTTGAAGTTAAAAAATTTTGAACAAAACATAGGAATACTTTATAGACGTGAATGACACTCATGAAGCCAATGTGAAACTGGATTTTCTATCAGAATTTTCTATCATGCTAGTGTGTAAAATACTACTTTGTTCACAACCACATATTAATGCAGTTTAAAGAAAACTACATTATTAAAGAAAAATGAAATGCCTGATGGAAATGATAATCATGAAACAGAAGATGAAGGGAATATTAGAGAGCAAATTCAGTAACACCATATAGTTCATCTTTGTGAAGCAAAAAAAAAAAAAAAAAAAAAAAAAAAGATGGTTTCAAATCTGGCAGTGATATTCTCATCAGAACAGTATGAAAAGCTATCAGTATTTATTTCCATTCAATTCAGCAATATGTTTATCTTACCCCCTCTCTACTGCCTTTCACGGTAAAGGACTGACTTGGTCAAATAATTTCAATGATTTCATTTTCATCTTACATTTCTAGAATATTAGGGTTGATTTTAACTTCTCCACAATGAATGATGACCCAGTTAGGAAGCCTGGTTCTAGTGCAGGACTAAAGAAAAAAATAACGACCAAAGCATTGCTTGGAGAACTAGAAAGAAAACCAAAACCCTCAGATATGTTGCAGAGAAAATCAAGATAAATTTTACCTTAGGTATGGATTGGTATAAGGAAAGGTGTAGAAAACAGCCTACATGTAGAATCCCATGTATGTTTTCTCATCTCACTCAGTGGATTGAGAGGAAGGTGAATCTTTGGAATCCCACAGAGCACTAGACAGGTGTTTCAGGAACGATGGAGTCAGACAGAGGCTGAGAGGAAGACAGCTTATTGATCTTTCTAACAATCAAACACTTTGAGACAAAATTAGACAACTTTCTTACAACAATTTGTAAGTATTGGTTAAGCGTATTGATGCAGGTGTAATTTCCTTATCAAATACTCTAAGGCAAATTTAGGTAATGGATAATAATGTGTACAAGAAGATGAAGAAGAAAGAGAGGAGATATAGGCTGAGAGATTTCACAGCTTCCTCGGATACCATGTGATCTTGAGTCTTGTGTCTTGATTTGTGGTTGATGGGTCAACAATAGGAAATGTGTGTTTTCACTGTTTTATACCCTAGTTGGTCTGAGATTTCCCTCAGGGTAGCAAGCCACTTGTGTCTAGATGATTCATGATTTTTCAACAAGTGTCTTTGGTGGTCATGCACCTCCTCAGTTAATACTGATGTTTTTTTTCAGCCATAAGTGGAAACAGATGCTGTTTATAAGAGGAAGTACAGCTAAACAATCTGTCATTATGCCTTCTCAGAGTGAAGGTTCATAAGCCTTACAGCTTCTGACTTGAATCGTTTAGTCCCTACTCTGTTTTGTCATCTAGTTGTTTGAGTCAACAAATTCCTTGTCAGTCTCAGATGTATGTTCATATCAGTGTACTCGTAATTGCACTGCTATCCATCCTGACACTGTGAAATTGCAGAATCCATTCAAGTTCTTTTCATCCATTTTTCTTTCAACATATTGATATCTGTTGCCCTTCCATAGATGTATTATGTTCTGGACAACTCCCTGAAGCCAAGTATCGTTTCATGACATGCTATCAACATATGAAGTCTCCCAAAGTTTTTCCTCACCTAAGGATTTTTATCTAAAATTTGCATTAGAACCTGGCTGTAGGCATGGTCATGAGTGAGTTCAAGGCTGTGATATGTACTGGACCAGAAGGAGCTGCAGGAGTTATTTTGACATAAATTTCTCCTCTGCTCAGAAATCAAAAACTGTCGTTTTCTTCTGATCTATAATAGCACTGAATCTCTCTGTTTGCCTGGGTGTCTTAATGTAGAGAAAGCTAAGGAATAACTGTCCATCTAGGAGCCCATTCCTCTTCCTCATTCATTCATCCGGGTGTCAAAGGCCTAAAAAAATGATGTGCAAATCAACAAAGGTACACACATAGATGTAAAGTCTAAGCAAACAGAATTCATGGAAATTTAATACATAGCCTATTCTAAACTTACACCAGTACATAACCTTTTTAAAATTAGCATCCTATTCATAACTCACATTAATTTCTACATTTCTTCTGGTAAGAAGCAGTAATTTTCCTCCAATATATTAGAAACTATCAGGTTTTTTTTGTTTTTTTTTTTTCTGGCATTAAAGGTGAATCTATTTGCCCTATATTGTACATTCACCCATAACTGGGTGATGGGCAATTCACACTATTTTGCAATGGCATAAATCTGACTACTGTAACAGCCACTGGAAAAAGATGGATTAGAGGACTAAATAAAATAAAGTTGCGGAAGCTTGAATGTAATGCTTGCCATAGTTCTATTATTAGTTGATTC
Source organism: Odontophorus gujanensis (assembly GCA_013399175.1). Classification (NCBI taxonomy): domain Eukaryota; kingdom Metazoa; phylum Chordata; class Aves; order Galliformes; family Odontophoridae; genus Odontophorus; species Odontophorus gujanensis. The sequence continues at coordinate 19,718 of VXAB01012729.1, forward strand.
CCCAAAATCAAACACAGCAGACTGATCCTTGAAATAAGTGCAAAGGTAATTCCCCTGAGAATGGAAAAGAGTACTTTATGTTTGTCAAAGGGAAATTTTCTTCCCCAGTGTAAGTATATATTTCAGCCATACATAAAACCCCTACGTCACTGTGATTTCTGCAGTTCAGAAGAAAAAACAAGGTAGTAATTGATAGGGCAGAGAGGAAGAATCTATTTATTTCAAATCTGCATGAGACACATTCATATAAAATTTCCAATAAATTCAAACATACATGATTTCACCAGTAATTTTGGACATAAAAATGCAAATGGCTTCCAACAAATCTAATGACTAATGATTTTACTCATTTAAAATTAAGGCAGATGTTTCATGAACTTTTACTTATTTTACATGGAAATCATAGAAAATTATGATTTCATGCTGCTTGAACTGCGGCTGACAAGCGGGCCATTTCAAATTTAACAGAATATACAGCGAATTTGAATGATGCAAACCAGCAAAATAGACACTTTAAAATGAAAGATGTTAGCACAGATTCTCCCCAAAAATAACATAACATAAAAAAATACATAAAAAAGCTGTTTTCATATCTGTATGATTTCAGAAACCAGCAGTTGAACAAAATTAACTTGTATTCAAGATAAGTAAAAAGGGAAAACTATACATGCAGAGTGAGTTTAGCATTATGTAATACATAAAAAGAATCTGGGATGGACTTTTGTGTAACTGGCTGTAATTTTCATGTCAGCACAAAACCAGGACACTACTCAAAAGTTTATCTTACCTTGTGAACAATCAGTGGCTTACTAATTGAAAGAAACTGAATTATAACCTCAGTGAACTTACATGTTTAGTAGGACATTGAAACAGTGCTGACAAATTCACAGTTCAGTCTGCTATTTATATGACAATACTTCATTTGATTTAGTTAAGAGTGTAGTCTTCAGAGGCATTAAATACTGAGGATCAAAATGCAGTATGCTATTTCAATCAAATGATTTTACAGATCTTAGATCAAGGAATGCTAAACTTATTGAGTTTCCAACTTTACAAATGTAAAGTGTGCGACATTTAAAGAGGTTAACTGTGCCATATGCTTTTATAAACAATAAATTCTAAAGCTGTAGAATCTGAAGTAACTGCTAAGTTTACAAATTGGAGTGTTTTGTTTTGTTTTTGCCATTCTTTTTTTTTTCCAGCTGTGAAAAATAGATGGACAAAATCATGAAACCAGCCTTAGTTTTTCTCTGCTTGGTTCTTATAATCCTATGTATTTTTATACAAATTTTGTCTGTTCAGTATTCTAATGTACACAAACCATTGTAGTCACCCAGACTACCATACTCACTGTAAGTGTGTAATGACCTTTTGGTCAGTTAGGGATAAATAACAATTTACTCAACACTTTATACTACTACACTCTAAAATTAATTTAATTAGCAGGACAAAATAGATTCTTAAACCACTGATCTGTATACTATGAGCCATGAAATGCACTTCAACATTTGTGGCAGAGATGAGTTTATTATTTCAAAAAATCAGATCACAGTTATTAATTGTTATTGTTCTCTCTTCTCTGTTTTCATGGTATTTAAGTAAATACTACCTAAAAATATATAAATAAATTAGTACAATAATATAAAAATTAAATTATGTGAAGCCGCAGTTTCACATAATTTAATGTCATAAACCACTCTTGTAATATCACAGAAAACCTTATCTCAATATCATATGCCTTTGGCAAAACAGCATTTTGTGAAGGTTAAATATTTCATGTACATTTGCTCTTTCTGATGTGTCAGTGGCAGGAAACAAAAAAACACGAGGATTTCCTTCTCACAACAAGAATTCCAGTGACTGATAGGCCAAAGTGTGGGAAATCTTGATCCACTCATCAAGCAGAGCTTAATTAACAATGTAGAAATAAGATATGCATACCTACTACCATTTTTCTTCCAGATTACTGTCTTTGGGGGTAACATTATTATAGTCCAGTTTTGTCCAATGCTCTTGACCTGCAATAAAATCTTTTAGTTTTCATTATCTTAATTAGAAAATAGTGTTATAAATAACAGGGAAATTAGTAATTTATTTAGAAAATCCACATCTAGATGTACAGTATTTTACTTATAGTACTGTGCTGACACTTCCAGTAATACTATTTAGGTCCCAGTCAGAAATGAATACCAAAAGCAGATCTGCATGAAAAATCAAAACACTGTATTTTTGTGATATTTGGATTTGAGTCTCTAATTTTCTTATGACTGACATTTAAAAATAGTACAATATAATCTCTGATTTAAACACCTTTTGACTTTTGGATTTGCAACCAAAATAGAAATTTCTAACCATTTCTTTTCATTCATCCTTCATCTAGATGGAAATCAAAATAATAGAATACGAAGTAACATGACAAATATGAAAAATTCTAGAAAGTCTGCTTTGAGTTTTGCTCAATATTATCATTCTACATTTGGAGCTTTCACCTTTCCAAAATCTAAAAATGTTCTTGGGTTTATGAGAGAATCAACTTAGTTATTTTATGCATTTCTGGGAGAAAAAAAAAATCAAACCTGTCTATAATCTTAGAGGTATTTTCCAATCTTTATGTTTCCATGATTCTATGATTTTTAAAGCCAGTTGCATTCCGTAAAGCACCGTTGAAAAGGTGAGAGTGCACCTAGCAATCTTGTTTGACACTGGAGATTACAAATCAATTTCATTGAGGGTGGTATGTCTCTAAAATGTATTAGTTTGGATTGGACAGAATTTTGGAAACTACTAAACCAGTAAATACTGTTCAGCTGAGACATTAGGGTATAATAACCAGTTCCCAAAACCATACAAAGGACACAGTTTAAGATGTCTAAATTGTTTTTCAACAATCTTGACTTCTTTTCTTGACTTAGAAGCTGAATTTACGTTAGTATAAACCCAACAATTTCTCATGTGACCAGTATTTAGCTTGCACTTACTGTGTGTACTCTAACCTAAATTCTTTTCAAGATAAAGAAAAAGAAACTTGTTTGCAGAGAAACATACACGTGGAATGTGATATAATTTATGGAGACTTCGTGATTTATGCAATGATTGAAGAATGTAAAAAAAAAGTTTATAATGTCTGCAATATATGACCCCTAATTTGAGACTTACAGATTGTCATACTGAAAAAAAAGGAAAACAAAAGCCAATGATAGTTTTGCTTGTAAATATAATGGTGTTAGTTTCCCCCTGTGAAATATTTCAAGTCAAATCTGTTTTGTATTGTATGTTTTTTCTTCCACACTACATTACAGCTTTAAAATTCTGAAATTATAATACCATTGTTTTTAATAATCCTTTAAAAATATACATGAAACTCTTGTGAGTGCTTATCCTCATTTGCATTGTATTTATTTTGTGTAGAATAAATGTGTCTCCGTTGCCTTAGAGATACATTGGAATTGTTTTAAGCTGTCTCTAATTCAGTCAAAAAGATATTTGAAAATAATTCAATATGACCCATCTTACACTAAAAAATATTCTGTTAACTGTGTTCTGCAAACCTACTTATGGAAGGAAAAGCCTTTACAAACTCTGTCAGACGACATATTTTACACATTATATAACAGACAGGCACAATCCAAACTAGAAATTAAATTCGACACTTGTGTACCAGTACGTAAACATTACCTGCATAAGAGCAATCCACAGGAAGAACTTGTAGTAAATTTACTTGTATACATGCTTGTTCCTAATAAAAAACAAATGTTTTGAGAAGTCCAGCAAACTACTGCAGAAGAGTACAGAAAAGTTAGCATTGTTAGATGAGTAAGAAGCAAGTATGCTCACCTCTTTTGTCTACATTCAGTAGGGAATTCACTCAGAGATGGAGTCTTCTCTGACAACTACTGTATGTGCAATGTCTGATAGTGTGTATTTACAGAACGAAGCTGTACTGAGAGAGGTGGGGTTTAGCTTAGTCCTCATTTTTTAAGGGAAAGATTTACTAAAAGTAGAAACCAAAATACATCTTGCTACACTTATAAACATAGTTAGCAAATACAGAGAAGTACTGTGTAAAAAAAAAATCTGGGAACTTAAAAAAATACCACTTGTCTTGAGTTCATTTGTTTTTCATTGTATATGTTCTTGTTGAAAAGATAAAAGTGCTTTTGGGAACTGCACAGGAATTCAGAATTCAATTTAATAATCAGTCCTTTACAACAGTAACATACATGATTAATAGATTTTTTTTACAAAAATCAATTATTAAACATCCAAAAGAATTATGGACAGCTTGTAACACTGTTATAACACTATTAATACTTTTTTATGGAATTAATGCCTGTAACTATTAACAACATTCATCCTTTTCAAATGTACAACAGAGCAATAAATTTATTAATCATGTATTAATGTTATAATTATTACTTATATATATGGCATAACCAAACTAAATGCATGATATTTAATCAAATAATATGTTTCAGATTCTAAATCTAATTTTTATAATAAGGCATTACTAAGGGCTGAGACTTTGTATGTAAGATGTTTAAGTCCTCATGTCCTTGGTGTGACAGCACTTCAAGTAGCTATGTCTGTTTTTATTTTGGTAATATGCTTAAAATATAAATTTATTTTTAGAAAAATAATATATGTCATTGTTTTCATTGCAGTCTTAAGAAAAAAAAGTTAGGGAAAATACAGTTGATAAAAATAAACACTTCAAATATTTTAGCATTCTCTTTCCCCCTTATAAATAACACAGCTGTTTGCCAGTATCTCTTCTGTTTTCTGTAGCCAGTAGATCAACTTTTCTGTGTTACTAGGCAATGATGTGATGCTGAAAAGATTTTGTAAAGAGCGCTCTGAAGTGGAAGGTGTTTGAATTTGTTCCTCTTGGTACAGTTTTCCACTGTATAACATTGTTTAAAAAAAAAA
>VXAB01012730.1:0-30454 GCA_013399175.1 Odontophorus gujanensis
GAGCGCAGCCTGCTGAGCTCCTGCGCCTGCTCCCGGAGGTTCGCCTTCAAGTTTTCAACCTGTGCACACGGGGATGCTCTGCTGGAAGAGCAAACCTGTACTTCCTCCCCCCCCCCCCCCCCCCACCAAGGAGTCCCCCCCCAACCGGCCNAGGAAGGGATTCCCCTCCGAACCGGCACCACGCCAACCCCCAGCCCAGGGAGCACGCACGAACAACAGTGTCCTTTTCTGACGCTCCTCCGATCGTCATTTAGGAGCTGCTGATTTGTAACAAAAGCGAACGCGCTCGCATTGTGCTGCAATTAATTACGATAAGTTATTAAGCCACTCCCTTGCAGAGACGGCGACGCAGCGAGCTGCCTGAGCACACCTCCTGCGTGTGCCGGCGGCACAGGCTGCTCCCGGAGCCGGGACCTCGGCTCAACCCTTCCTCCAGTGCCCCTCAGCCCCTTTCTCAGCACAGCACATCACTGCTCCAGATGGGAAGAGAGAGCCACAGCTAAGCCACCACCCTCCTGCTCGGATGAATGGCCCCGTACACTTCCAGCCCCGACCACGTCCCCACACCTTCCAGAAACTCACGGATAAACCTCACGGAAGAGCACCCAGCCACGCGCCCAGCAGGTGTTCAGGGGGGAGAGGAACTGTGCCCTCTGCTCCCCAGCGCAGTGCCCTGCTACGCCAGCACAGCCCCATGCCCTACCTCCTCGGGCAGCTCCAGCTGCAGCCTGCTCTCCGTGCCAGTCAGGCACTCCCTGGCAGTGGGGTGGGGGTCAAGGCACGGCCAGGCCATTGCTGAGCTCCCGGAGCCCAGGTTCACCCCACGCCGCACGGCCCCGGCACGCCAGCCGCCTGTCCTGCTTGTGTCATGCAGACTATGCCAACCAGATCCAGGACAATTACATCCACCTTTTTGACACCAGCGGAACAAGCCAAACCTGACTGTAATAGCTTCCACAACATCCACATGCAAATCCCTTTATTAGCAGCCTGGGTTTCAATCTCCCTGTAACGAGGAAGGTCCTCACACCCACAGCTGCGTCTGCACCAGCACGGGAAACGTTCGGGGGTCAGCACCAAGGCCGACCCCTGCCCACCACAACCCACAGCTGGAAACCCAGAGGGTGCCCAGAGCCCCCTACCTGCCCTCGCAGCTGGACGGAGACGGCGAGCTCCTCGCTCTCACGGGCGGCCAGTTTCTCCTGCAGGGCCAGCAGCTCCTCCTGCAGCCGCAGCTTCTCCTCCTGCAGGTGCGCCATGGATGCCACCACCTTCTGGATGACGGGGAAGGGCCGCTGGGCCGGCAGGCTGCCACGCTTCCCGCTGCAAAACCGGCCCCCTGTGGCACGAGCAGGCACAGCGGGGTCAGGGTCAGCCTGCCCCAGCAGGATGGGATCACCCGGTGGGGACGGGGACCTGAGGGGCACGGCAGTGCCACAGCTGAGGGTCCTGGAGGGAGGGCGGTGCCACCGGTGCGTGCCCGCGTTACAGCCAGAGGGATGTCAGCATCTCACGGCTGTCCCGCGTGGACGTGCTGCTCCTCTGATTCACCCCCTCAGCACCACAGCCTTTTTTTCCCCCCCGAATGAGCAGGTGCCGGTGGAAAAACAGCACGGGACGGTGTGATTAAAGGCTGCGTCACCGAACACGCCGGTGCGATGGAAGCCAAATTCAAATTACACGGGCAACCCAAACGGCGCTACTGCCCGACGCCGGTGCCTGTGACTTCCTGACCTTTAAACACAGCTTTCTGCAAACGAAGCCCTAAATTGCTCGGTGGTTCCAGCAGGGAACGAGCCCGCCTGACTCACCGCCACGCGGCGCCGGCCGAACCGGCAGCGTGGATCTGTCTGCTCCCTGCCTTGCTCGGAAAGCGAAGGTTGGAAGGCAAAAGGTGATGCTGGGGGCTGTTTGGCTGCCTGCAGGCGGGCTGATGCCGTGTGCCAGGGGTGTTTTGTACACATGCTGCAAGGCTTCAGCTGTCCCGAGGTGCTGACAGCCCGACAGAGCGCGCGGGATTTGTGCTTTCTGTGTTTGGGCGAAGAGACAGCAAAGAGGGACGGTGCTCCTGGCACTTCCTCCAGAAAGGACTGCTGGTTTTTGTTCTCCTGCCCAGGGCTGGATGCCCGTGGGTAGCACAGCCTCGCTCAGTGCCCGCTTCCTCCCCATAGCAAAGGGATGCTCCAGCCAAGGGACAGGAAACCCAAACTCGAAGCCAGCAGACCCTCCTGCCCAACCCCCATGCATCTCCTGCATGGATGCCGGGCCCCTTCTGGGGGACACGAAGGTGCACATCCCCTCAGCTTGTCCCCAGCCCCCATCCCTCTGTCCTGGCCGCGTCCACGCTGCCCTCACCAGGTTTCTCCAGGCTCATGGTGCAGGCTGCCCGCCCTGGCACAGCGGGCTGGTGGGGGGATGCTGGTGGATCCTCTGTGGCACACAGCAGGGCTGGCTGCAGGCCGTCCTCCGGCAAGAGCTGTGTCTGCAGGGGGAAACGTGCTGCTGGGCTCCCAGCCCCCTCCCCATACCATCCCTGTGGGTGTGCCCCTCCAGTCCCACAACCTCGGGACATCCCCACTGCCTGGGCACCGCGGGGACGGTCCCACATCCCCACCCTCTATTGTCACGAGGAACTCGGCCGCTCGCCTTCGGGTCTGCCAGTTACACGCCGTGCCCGCGCACCTGGTGTCTGTGCAGGGTGGGCTGCAGCGAGACCCTGACGCCTCGTGAGCTGGATTGAATGCAAAGTGCTGAGGCTTTTCCAGCTGCTACACCAGAGGAAAAACCCAAAAGGAGGGAGAGGAACACGGGAAAGGTCAAAACCGTCTGCCCTGTTGTGTAATTCCGCATTCCACGGCTCGCAGGGTAAAAATAGATATCTATATATTTTTTTTTAATAGCACCGGTTAAATTAAATAAATAAAGCCACGGAGAGGTGATTCCGCAAAGGTACGGCAAGGATCCTCCGAGCTGCCCCGGCCAAAAGTTCCCTTCCTTCCATCTGCTCGGGGGAGGAGAGGGGGGGAAAGAGAGGAGCGGCCGCGCTCGGAGCGCACCGGGGACGGCAGAACATCCCCAGCACCCGCGGAGCGGTCGGAGCCGTCCTACGCTGCCCCAAATATCGCTCTGCGGAGCGGCCGAAGAAGACCTTGCAGGAGGACGAGCGAGCAGCAGCAGCAGGAGGAGGAGNGGACCCCCGACGGGCGGCGGTGCCTGCGGGTTGCGTTGCACCACTGTGCCCCGTGCAGCCCGACGCAGCCCCTCTCAGCCCCACGCAGTCTCTTTCAGTCCCACGCAGCCCCCTCTCAGCCCCACCGTGGGTGCCGTAGGGGCTCAGCCACGCAGGGCTCCCCACGTCCGCGCAGCTGCTGCCGCCGGTGCGGCGATAACACGGACGGACGTGAGGTGGCTGTAAGCATTCCAGCAGCCACTCCGATGTCGTTACCGTCGTTGCCTTAATTTACGAGCTGCGAGGGTAAGAGAATGTTTATGCAAATGGCTCTAGGCGTTAAGTCATTTCCTGTCGTTTGAACGCTTCAGGTTTTTGATGGCGTTGCAATTATGCAGCGCTCACACGTTGCATCAAAAGGGAAGAAATGAACGAGGCGTGAGCTCCGCGGTTTGGGGAGGTGGACGGTCCCCGGAGCGAAACCCCAAAGCCTCAGGGGATCCGGGTGCCCACCGGCGGCCCCAGAACGTTACGTGGGGCTGAACACGCAAAGCCCCACCCTCAGGGCTCTTCCCTTGGCAGACCCCATTGAAACAAACCCCTCTATCACCCCACGGCGGGCGCTGCGAGCAATGGGGCTGCGTCCCCCCCACCCCCCCCAGCTCGCTCAGCGCTGCCTTTGCTTTCTCTCCACGTCCCACCGCGGCGCCGCCAGCTCTGCCCTTCCTTTCAGAGCGGCTTTTCCCCTGTCTGCAAAGCATCCTTCCTCGCTGCCAGCCTGAGAACAGACACCCGAGGGCCAACACGGGATCACTGAGTGCTGGGAGAGCAGCAGGAGAGCGGCCGGCCCCCGCTGCCCCCACCTGCGTGTGTGTGTGTGTATATGTGTGTNCGCGCTGCCCGCAGGGCACCCCACGCCCCTCCAGCCCCGCAGCAATGCGAAGAATGCGGGCTTGCCGGTTCCTCCCTCCCCCCCCCGCCCCTCTGCAGAGCAGTGCGGTACTCACGCTGCGGGGGCAGCTCCCCGCCCGNGGGCTGAACACGCAAAGCCCCACCCTCAGGGCTCTTCCCTTGGCAGCCCCCATTGAAACAAACCCCTCTATCACCCCACGGCGGGCGCTGCGAGCAATGGGGCTGCGTCCCCCCCACCCCCCCCAGCTCGCTCAGCGCTGCCTTTGCTTTCTCTCCACGTCCCACCGCGGCGCCGCCAGCTCTGCCCTTCCTTTCAGAGCGGCTTTTCCCCTGTCTGCAAAGCATCCTTCCTCGCTGCCAGCCTGAGAACAGACACCCGAGGGCCAACACGGGATCACTGAGTGCTGGGAGAGCAGCAGGAGAGCGGCCGGCCCCCGCTGCCCCCACCTGCGTGTGTGTGTGTGTATATGTGTGTGTGCGTGTGCGTGTGCCCGGAGCCGCAGGCAGCACGGTATCTGCTCGGCCAGGAGGCTTCGTTCCCATTTTCCCCGTGTGCGTGGATTGAGGGAAGCCCCATCGACCGCAAACGCAGCGCTGATGGAGGCCCTTTGCATTAGCTGCCTGCTCTGCCCCAAGCAAATATTTAACCTACATCTCTAACACCTTCGGGGAGGCAGGGGATGAAAAGATATCCCGGCAAAAGTTTAACCTCCGCTCCCCCTCCCTCGCAGCAAGCAGGAATGCAGGCAGGGGCATACCTGGGTACTCTCCGCAGGGAATTCCCACCAGGAGGATCAGATGGAATAGGAATACATCCCCAGAGAACGATTAACCATAGCGCAGCTCATTGCTGTAACTCCTCTCCTCCCTGAGAGCCCCCAGCGAGGGGATTTCTCCACGCCGAGCCTTCTCGGGACAGCTGGCAGAGCCCCACACTCCCTCGTTGCCATCTCAGCTCGTGAGCGAGTTTTAATTAAGTCTAAGCATGCTCCTGAGAAATTTGCACTCGTTTCCAAGTTCACAGAAGGAATTAACTCCACCTGCAGGCAGCGATGCTGAGATAGGGCAGCACACAGGTGGCCTGGAGCCGCCCTCATCCCCCACCCCAACGGCAGCAGCCCCGTCCTTTTCTCCCTGCTGTGCAGGAGGAGGGTCCCTGCGTTGGACCCGGCCCCATTCCTGCCCTTCTCGTCCCCAAGAACTGAGCCCGCGGCTGCCCGGATAGGAGATGTGAGCAGCAGCAGAAGGGATGGCAGCAATCTCCTTTAAAAAATGCATCCTTGTCCTCAGCGAAGCCTTCTATTTTTAGTGTGATTTTGGAGGAGACGCAGAGCTCAAGCAGTAATTCTGAATAATTTAGGGAACACATTTTGGGAGCTGATGTCAGCGGCAGTGCCACGAAGGCACGGGGCACTGAGTGCATGGGTTGGCCTCTCCGTGAGCACTGAATCCCACAGGGACCTCTGCAGAAGGAGAAATGCTGCACGGTCAGCCCGTGCCCGGCTGGAGGAGGATCCTAGGAGAGCTATGGCACAGCTCTGCCACCCCCTGACCTCCCAGGCTGCAAACTTACCCTGCCATGCATTATTCACACCCCTCATATATAATACACAGCCCTACACCCGCAGCTCAGAGCTGCGTGGCAACGGCCGGACGTTGGTGCAGTGCAAGACAATGAAAGGAAGCACTCAGTTCACCGTTTTGGCCTCTGTGCTGAGGGCTGGAGGAAGCAGAGCAGTGCTTCAGGAGTACCAACTGCCCCGTGCACGTCCCCTGGCAGCTGCCCGGCCCTGGGCTCCCAGCTGCACCCCGCTCCTCTCACCTGGGGGCCGTGTCCTGGTGCCCACCTCCTCACTCCCAGCAGTCCCCTGCTGCTCTGCCGCTTGCTGCCCTTGGTCCAGCCCAGCACTGAGAGCGCAGCCAGAGCGCCCAGTGCATGCATGGCACCACTTGCTGCTCCCCACAGGGTCCCCAGGATGGCTGCTGCAGGGCACTCTGTCTTCAAGGAAGGAGAAAGCAACGTCCCCTCTGCTCCCATCTGCCCGTGTGCTAAGAGCTGATTAAAGCCCAGCTCTGCAAATTGCTGACACAACCTATTTCTTAGACAGGAGGACAGGTGGACTTTCCTCCCTCTGCAGATAACCATGCTCAGATGGGAGCGGGTTTGCTCGCTGAGTGCCACCCCACTTGGGGACAACAGCAGTGCTGGCACCCACTGACCCCTCACCCTGACCCCAGGGCTTCGTCAACACCCACCCTCTCCCATTCCCACAGAAGGAGTGACACGAAGCCCCGTTTCCCTCCTGTCTACCTCACGTGCGGGCTGTCTGAAGGCAGCCAGCAAGGGTGAGAGCAGGGAGATTTGCAAAGCAAACAGCGATCAAACAAAAAGCTTTTGGTTACTGTTCTCCAGGCTGTTTGCCAAGACACACAGATCATATCGGGCTAATTTACAGAAGGAAAACCAACACAATTAGCGCTCAGGAAAACGCTTTAATGAAAAGAGCCTTCGTGTAAAAAGTGATGGGGCACTGCCTGGTGCTGCAGGAGGACCCAGAGCCATGCTGCTGCTGCACGGCCCGGCTCCACATGGTCACACCACCGTGCTGCATGCACTGCAGCAGGCAGTAACCATGGCAGCAGAGAGATCTGCACGTGATATCAGCATTTCTGCAGTACAAAGGAGCCTCTTATCTGGGCTGAGCCAATCGTCAGGCTGCTCCTCATTCCTCCACTTTGTTCTAGGACAGAGTTGTGCCGTGCCGTGCCATGTTGTGCCATACTGTGCCATGCTGTGCCTTGCTATCCTATGCCATCCAGTGCCGTGCTGTCATATGTCACCCCATGCCATCCCATCCTGTGCCATGTCATCTTATGCCATTCCACGTCATACCATTCCATAACCATCCCATGTCATGCTATGTCATGACATCTTATGCCATCCTATGTTATGCTGTTCCATGCCATGCCATCCTATCCTATCCCATGCCATCCCACGCCGTGCTGTGCTGTGCCATACGGTCCCAGCAGGTCCCATCTCAGGGCTGGCAATATGTCCCTGTGCAACATCCCCTCTACTTCATCTGCCGTGCTTTTTTTGGTTGCTTCTTGCCCTACCTGTCACTGAATCATAGTGGTTAAAAAAGACCTCTAAGATCCCCAAGTCTGACCCCAACCCACCCCCCCATGCCCACTGACCACGTCCCTTTGACTTCCAGCTCTTTGCATGTATCCAGTAACCTCCACAAGAGGGAAAATTGTGTGAAATAATTATGTGGATACCTAATTCTTCTGATGACTCAGTGCCAACTTGCTAGATGTTGCTCAGATCTCCCTGAGGCACTGGAAATGATCTACACTTGGGAACTCTCATCCCAAAACGAGAACAAGTAGATGAGGGAAGGGTGAGAAAAGGGATGTGGTTTAGCTGGCAGTATTGGTAGGCTGAGTAGATCCTGTGCAGGGGAACAATGTCAATCCTCATTTCAGGGCGTTAGCCATGTCCTGGCAGAGCAAAGCAGGCACTGCTCAACTCTGTTTTGCACCGAGCCAGGTTCAGGGGGACAGGATTGCAGCCATGCCTCTAAGCAGATCCACACAACAGAGAAAAACATACAGACAGAAAAAGGATTCACGGACTTAGAAGCGCGTCGTGTTGGCTGAGATCTCCAGGTCTCGAGATTAAAAGGCTTCATTTTATTTCAAGCTTTATAATTAAATGCCATTTAGCTGGACTTTCCTTTCATCCTGCAATTTCTTTTAGGCCTGAGTCTAATCCCCAAACCTGCTTATTTGTTTTTACTTTTGTTATAACCTTATCAGCGATTAACCTGCAATTGCACTTAATCTTTTTAAAAGATTGCTTTAGCTATAAATAGAGAAGATACCTGCCCGGGCTCTGTCTGTGTGAAAAGCAAAACAGAATGTGTTTGCGTTGGGTTATAAACCTCTGATAAATTGGTGAAATGAGGGAAATGGAAGTCAGCTGGAGGACTGCAATGCAGGATTTCCAGCACAGCTATTGGTGCTGGACTGGCAACGAGAGGCTGCGTGGAAGGATCCTCATCTACTGCATTAATATTATTAGAGCATCTCATTGTGGATCGATAAAATGCTTGGCCAAAATGCTTGGCCAGTGTCAAAATGGAGTGAGCAAAAGCCAAGAAGAAATGCAACGGAGGTACACGGAGCGTTGCAAAATCAGTTGGGAGCACTGCAAGGGTGGTGGAAGCAACAAGCCTGGGATGGGCTCAGTGGGAACCAATGCAAAGAGCACCTATTGCACGTGAAGCAAAAGGAAACTGTGGATTGCAGCAGAAGGATCCAGTGGCTTTCATGCTCTGTCCTCCAGCCAACAGGATGAACTTGGAGCTGCCCTATCCCAGCAGCCCTGCACGGAGCTGGGCTGTAAGCCCCAACCCCACCTCGACCTTAATTATTACCTGGGAATAATCTCCAAAGCACTAAAGCCATAAACAGGCCCAGTGGAGGATGGCTTTAAGCCTTCATGTGCTTCCAGAATTACCAGTTACGTCTCCATTATCTTCTAATGCTGTGTGTTGAAAACTCAAATCCTCATGCGAGGATTTGTCACTTCAGAAAGACTTATTTTGTTCTCCTTCTGGGGACTGAAGAAGGTTGGATATGAGGAAAAGGGATGGATATGAGGAAAAGGGATGGATATGAGGAAAAGGGATAGGTATCAGGAGAAAGGATGGATGTTAGGAACACTTTCTTCCTTGAAAGAGTGGTTAGGTGCTGGATGGGGCTGCCCAAGAGAGGTGGTTGAGTCGTTGTCCCTGGAGGTGCTCCAGAAAGGTTGAGATGTTGTGCTAAGGGACATGGATGAGTGGGGAAACAGTGGTGGTAGGTGGGTGGTTGGACTGGATGATCTTGGAGGTCTTCTCTAACTGTGAGGATTCTACAATTCTATGGAAGAAAATAGGAAAGGCCCATGAGCAGTATGACATGACCTCCGTGCCTCTGAAATGCACTGGAAGATGTGTGAGTCAGTGTGGGCTGGCTTTTCCCTCTCCCCTTCATAGGATCATAGAACAGTGTGGGTTGGAGAGACCTTACAGATCATCTCATTCCAGCCTTCTGCCATCCCCCAGTCTGAGTCTGGCAGGAAGCTGGGAGGCTGTTTTCTCATTCAAATGGAGCATCAAATCCCTCCCAAAGCCTTTTTGTGTCGTTATTAACAGAGCATTGCGTGGCCTTCCCATGGAAACCTGGAATTCTGAAAGAAATCCAGGGAAATGGAACGGTGGTAACAGAAGTGGTGTTTATTGTAGATACGGTGGATTATGAAAGCTGTTACAGAGCACTACCAATGTAAACTGTACCAAACCAGTCTGACTTTGCCACATTTCCTGCTTTCTTTACTGAGATCTTTACGTACCGCCAAGCACTTTGCTTCTACCCCAGCAGGGAACCACGTGCAAATAGCTGAGGACACAAAACATGGAGGGAGGCAGGGTGGAGGTTGGGTTTTGCTCTGCAGTGTTAAGGGCAGTGCTGGAGTTCCTTGAAGTTTGGGTTTCTCTCCCCTCCCCTGGAGCTGTTGGCTGGCAGCGTGGGGCCAGGGGGGGTCCCCCGTGCACTCACCATGGTGATTTGGGTCTGTGCTTGGCTCCGGATGGCAGCCCAGATCCTTTCCAGATGAGTCACACTCCCGCTGCTTGTAACGACCTTGAGTCCAACAGAGAAGTCTTGTTTTTCTCCCTCGGGTGACTCAGCTTTGGAGGTGAAAAACCCTTCGTGCTTTATCTGAGCAGACACTCATTAACCATTCAGAGATGTACAGAGCCATTTCTTCTGGGCTCTCCTTCTGTACGATCTCAGGCCTGATACTTAGAGGCAACGTGCATACAGATGATCTATAGGATCGGTTTTTTCAGAGCGCAGAACTTCCAATCATTGCATCGTGAAGGTTGGAAAGGTCACTGAGATCATCTAGCCTGACCATCAGCCAATGCACATGGCTGCCCTGGTGCCCCTCTGTGCCACATCCCCATGGCACTGGAACCCCTCCAGGGATGGTGACCCCCACCCCCTGTGCAGCTCTGGGTTCTGTTGGCAGCGGGTGAAGGTCTAAGCAAAGAAGAAAGGCAGAGCCCACCTGCAGCACCTAATTAGCAATGCCTACTTCCAATTTGTAGGAACCATTAATGACTGAAAGCTTCTACCCAAGGCATGTGCCTAATTCCTACTCGTGCCATCAGCCCCCACATCAGCTTAGTTCTCATTTCTCTTCTTTCTTGTCTTCTTTCTCTGAGATCTCAGCAGCAAGTATCTCTTCATCCTCCTGCGCTGTTGAAATCACACGGATGGCGACTAAATTATCAGCAGATTTTGAGGATATCTCTTCTCCTGGAGGAGTCCGTGCTCTGGGGGAGGCAGTGGGTGACCTCTGGTGCACTGGTGACTTTGGTGGGACCGGACTGAAATTGGGATCCTGTAATACAAAAATTAAAAAGGGCGTAATAAGCTTTGGCAGACCCTTCCTTGTTCACGGCAGGACCCCGGCCACATCCCCAGACTTCAGCATCTGTGCTGCACAAAGACAGCAGGGTGTTTTGGGGAGCTTTACTTCTCACCATGCTGCCTGAGATGAGCCACGTGAGATTGACTGAATAACTAAAGTTGGAAGGGACCTCAAAGATCACCCAGGGCAGCTGGATTACAACCTGCACACTTCGAGGTGAGGGAAGGTATTTGCCAGCCTAGAGGCTGCAGCACACTCCCCATCAGCTGTTTGCCCATCTCACTCTCCCCATCCTGACCTGCGCCTCCTGCATCGCCTTCAGCTGCCGCAGTTTCCAGCGCAGGTGAGCGAGGTGCCCTCTGCCTCCGGCCTTCCCCACGGCAGCCAGGGCAGCCTGGAAGAGCTTAGGGGTGTCGGTTTTGGGGGGAATGATCAGCGGGTCTCCGGGCCCTCCTTTCTCATCTTTGGGTTTATTATTGTTTTTCAGCATTTTCCTGCAGCAAAGAGAATGAGAGTTGATGTCAGTACAGGGTTACATCAGCTGGGACTTCTCTCCCCGCTGGCTTTCAGACTCCATCCTTCAGCCCACACTCACTTAGCCTTTTTACGCAGCAGCTTCTGAGACTCGGGGTAGTGCACCAGAATCTCGTTCAAATCCTTCTTGTCCAAAATGAAAAGATTGGCAAATCCGTGAGCGATGACGTTAGCGGTTCGGCGATTCCCTCCTCCAGCTGCCAGCAAGCTGAGCAGGACACCAAGACACGTGAACACTGCTCTTGTGCCACCATGAGCTGCTGCAGCCCAAGCCCAGAGAGCTGGGGGGTGGTCCTGGAGGTGACCCAAACCATGGATGGGCCCTGGGCAGCCTGAGCTGGGGGACAGGAGCCCACAAGAGGGGTTGGGGCTGCTCCAAACTAAGCCATTCTAACAGGCTCAGCACAGCACCCTCACTACAAAACCTCCCTCTTCCCATCACGTGCCTCCAGTTCTCTCCCATAGAGGACTTGGGGTCTAATTGCTATTACGTGCAATGAAATTTTCCGAGCCTCGTTTTTAAAGAATGAAACACTACTTAAAATACTGCCCGTCCTGAAGTTTTAATACTGCAATTTAAACCAGACTTGCATATGGTGGGCCATAGGTGGGCAAGCAGGATGCCAAGTGCCCATGGCATCTCAGAGGCTGGAGGGCTGCTCAGTGCTTGGAGCCTGAGGGCTGTGTCCCCCCAGCAGTGCTTTGCTGACCTTATTTCTCCAAACACTGATCCAGCTTTCAGTGTCACCAGCACAGTTTTGCCATCAGGTCCCCCCAGCACCTGCACTTGTCCTGCCTGGATAATGTACATCTCACGGCCGATTTCCCCCTGTAACAGAGATGGATGCAGTGAGGGGTTCCCACAAATGGGACCCCCATCCCACACAGCAGCTCGGTACCTTCTTGCAGACAAAGTCATTGGGCAGGTAGACCACCGAGCGGAGCCGCTTCAGCATGTCGAAAATCATTTGTCTGTCACAGCCCTGTGCCAAATTGGAGCCAGCAGCAGTCAGTCCGTGCCAACGGGGCCGGGCATTGTGAGACAGAGCCCACCCTGCCAGCCTACCTGAAAGAGGGCCACTTTGCTGACAATGTTGTAGTTCACATCAATAGCAATGTCCAATCGCATCTTGTCCGGCAGCTGCACCAGCAGCTCAGATTCATCTGTGAGAAGCAGAACAGAAAACTGTGTTTCCAGCACTTTCCCAAGGAGATCAGCACCCACTGCTGCAGCAGGGATGGGTGGGTGCTGCAGTGGACACTGTGGCTCTGCATCCCATTGGCAGCCTACACGCAAGCCCATATGTAAGCACGGATTGGGAAAAAAGAGTTAAATGTAGGCTCTCCGAGCACGACGTGGCCCTCCAAGAGGCTCTCACCTAGCATGCCTTGTGAATGCCACGTGTACTCGTACCACGTTTTGACCCGGTTCTGGACGGTCTTGGGGATTTTGTAGAAGTTCATGTACTTGATGGTGCTGTCCATGCAGCTCCGGTAGTACGTCTGCCCGGCGGTGGCAGCACCCACCACATCTCTCATCTGCAGGGCAGGAAGGATTGGAAGAGGTGGTTTAGTTGCTGTTATCACCTCTCGTACAGATACAGCAGTTTAGGGAGCGTGGACATCTGTTGTGTCCTAACAGGGGGCTCCCAGGATCCACCAAATCCTTTTTGATGAGCAGCTGAGGAGCCGTTGCACAGGGAACACAAACCTGGAAATAACACTGTGGACTGACCCCACCACCAAGCCTGCCCCTCCTGAGTTGGGAAGCCCCCTCCACTCACCTGCCCAATCATGACAGAGAAAGCAAAGACACCCGTGAAGTAGTTGAGCAGCTGGAAGACGATCTCAAACAGAGTCTTGGGATCTGGCAGGCCCCCGATGGTGATGAGGGTTTTGACAGCCCAATAGTAGCAGCGGATGTAGCTGGGAGGGGCAGAGCATGCAGCTGTGGTTGTGTTTTGGGCATGGAAACCCCTGGACTGGGCTCACTACCCATGTGCTGTGCTCATAGTACAGCCCTCAGTACAGCAGGAAATGACAGTCATTGTCCCACCTGCACTGCATGGTAGGCCTTTAACACATTGCACAAGCCTTGTTTTCTGGGCTTTTTCAGCCAGCACTCATGTGCTGCACGGGAGAATGGTGCTAAATTAATTAAACATTATTTGGTGTCTCGCTTTGCTCATGTTGTACAACACGCAGCTGTGGGCATTAGTCACCAGGCAGCATTCAGCTCATGAGCCAAGTACTGCACATGCAGTGCTCTCTTCTCCCCATGGCATCCTTGTCCCCAGCACCCAGTTTGCAGCCTCCCTGATCCACCGTTGCCTCAGGTCTCAGCTCAGCCACAGCCCCCTCACCTGCTCTGCCCATACCACCCCTCTCACCCTCAGGATTCTCTGTATCTTCTCCTGAGATCCCCCATAGAGTGCATAGGTGATGGGTTGATGGTTGACCTGGATGATCTCAGTGGTCTTTTTCAACCCTAATGGTTCTATGATTCTATGACCTCGGAGGTTTGTATGGAGCCAGCTACATCCAGACTCGTTTCTTGCTTCCACCCATCACAGCGTGCTATGCTACATGAGGACCCGAGCCCTGGCTCATACCTGTTTCCCTCCCCATCGTAGACCCAGGTGGTGGAGCCCAATCCTTCATAGGCTGATGCCCAGTAGTAGAGGCAGGAGTTCACGTGCAAGCTGTACAGCAAGTAGGCAGTGGTCCGAATCACTCTGCAAAGCAAAGAATAAAAGGAGTGAACAGGAGGGGAGAAGACACGGTGTCTGCTGGGACAAACACACGGCATTGGCTCTGGCATCACAAGGGACAGCAAGTCAGATAGATGGAACTGGCGTGTGCCAAAATGAACCATTTTCCCCAGTGAAACAATGAATATCACAAACGATTCCTCAGCCGCTCCCCTCACCTGTAGATGTACGCCTTGCTCAGGATGGCCTCCAGGCGGTTGTTGAACTCAAAAAAGGCCAGGTACTGGGAGGAGAAGGAAAGCAGTGTGCTCTGGCATGCCGTGGCTTCCTGAGAAGCCACCAGCCAGGGGGCACCTCCCCACGTCAAGATCCTGAGAGCCCAAGTGCCCGGCCTGCTTCCGCAGCATGAGCTGACACAGGCACAGTTGGCTCCATCAGTACCCACCCTTCTTTGGAAATGTGAGAGTCATAAGAGGGAAATATTCACCAACAGCCCCTGAAGGCCTTTGAGACAAGACTTCCCATCCGTTGTACAATGTCTTCCCATTGAGTAGTACGGCCACAGCCACCCAAATCAGCACAGGACTCTTCCACTCACCTTCAGGCAGCGGGGAAAACGCAGGAGCGGGTTGACACCAACTTTGAAGTAGAAGAAATCCAAGGGAAGGAGGCACACCACATCCATCTGAAACCCACACATAGAAAGGGGCACCTATGGGGACCTGCAGGCTCAGTGGGGTGGAACTACAGCCCACACTGCAGGTTGAAGGCGGGAAGTAATAAAGCTACACCGAACCTTAAAGCGTTGTGATCGCAGGTAGTTCTCTTTCATGGCCTTTTTGTCACTCTGGTTGGGAATAGCAGGGAAGAGAGGGAAAGAGAGGTTGCGCTAGGTGATCTTAGAGGTCTTTTCCAACCTTAAGGATTCTACAGCTCTGTGATCGATGGCTGCTTGCAGAGAGCAAAGTCACCACCAACATGGTCATGCCTGGCTTTCCCCTTCTTTACCACCATGGGGAACCCATTCCTGTTGTGCATGGAAGGGGTGCTGAGCGGGAGGAGCAGAAGACCTAGCTGGTGGCCATCATCTCACCTATTTTCAGGACAAGCCTTGCTCATTCTGCACCCTGGAAGAGCCATACTGCAGTGCTAGCACCACAGAAATCAGAGTTTACAGGAGAAACCTTCAACGTCTGGGTCCTCCCTGAGCACACCCAGCCCCAATGGGAAGGTGAAGCTCAAACCCCACCATGGTGGGAGAGCTACTGGGCTGCTCAGAGCTCAACTCAGCCACTGACAGCCAGACCATCGGTGCTACTGGGGGAGATGGGTGGGATTTCTCCGTGGCCACGTCCCTCTGTGGGATGCAGTTCATGCTGCCACTCACTATGATGTCTCCACCCCGGACAAACTGCAGGCGGGTCTGAAACACGATGATGTCCAGCAGGTAGATGAGGTCACACAGGTAGTCCATGAGCAGCCAGTAGTGGATGTTGGCTGGTGTCTGGTAGGGAAAGGCCCAGCGGACGGGGATCAGCCAGCAGTTCCAGTTCCACGCCAGGACAACAAAGAACAGCCACAGCACGTACACCAGGTCTGAACATAGGGAAACGTGCCCTGATGAGATGGCCACGCATCCCTCTGTCATGCAAGCCCACAGACAGCAACACATCCCATAGACCAGGCCGCCCAGCACCCCATCCAGCCTGGTCCTGAGCACCTCCATGGATGGGGCACCCACATCTCTGTGCAGCTGTGCCAGCGCTTCACTGCCCTACAAGTAAAGAAATCCTGCTGCCCCCTCCACGTCCCACCCAGCCTCCTCCCGGCCTGGCCACGCTCCATCTCTCACTGGTGAGCGGGTCGATGCTGCTGGGGAACTGGTAGCTCTTCAGGCGGTCCATCCAGGGCTGGCATTTGAAGGTGCAGCACAACATCTCACAGTAGTGGTCATCGTCTGCTGGCTTGTCCCCTGCCTGAGCATCCCCCGGGGGTGGGGGTGGGGGTGGAGCTGTGGATGCTGGCTTGGAGGGTGCTGGGAGAAAATCAGAATGGCTTTGGTTGGAGAGGACCTTATAGATCACCTCGTCCCAATCCCCTGACGTGGAGAGGGCTAGACTCAGAGCCAGTGCTGCCCCATCCCAAGCACCAAATCTGGGATTCCCATCCCCCCAGCCCAACCTGAACTCACAAGCCGTAGGGCTCTCCTCATCAGAGGTGACATCGGGGTCAGTCAGCTTCTCCTTCACCTTCTCTGTCCGCTCCTTGAAGAGCCTCACCAGCTCCTGGAGGCGGTCGTGGATGATGGCACTGGTCTGGCTGGTGGCCGAGCCGATGCGCTCAGGCAAGCTGCGGGGTGGGAAAGCACAGGGGCACGTCCAGCACCGCACCCTCTCCCTCTGCTGTCCCAGCGTGTCCAAGACCTGCACTATTTCTGCCAGCACACACCTGTCCAGCTGCTCCTCATCCCAGCTCCCCTCACCCAGGCCATCTGTGGGGGCTGACGCCTTCTTCCTGCAGACACAAAGCAGAGCTGTGCTGAGCTGCAAGCCCACCCACCCCCCAGCCTGCATCTCCTGTGATGGGGAGCGAAGCCAACATCACATAGCATGAGCGGTGCAAGGGCAGCACCGAGCTCTGCCCTGTGGTCCTCCCATTTTGGGGTGGTGAGTTTGCGTTTCCCCGCTGTTTCAGGCTGAAGAACCCAAAGCCATGGCAGCGGGTTGCTGGGTGCCTGGCTCTGAGTGTGCCTGAGATGTGGGGCATGCACGAGGTGGGGTCAGCCTGAGCTTTTGTCCATTTTCTACTTCTGCTGATGGGCTGAAAGGATGCCCGGCTCCTGGGCGCTGATTCAAAGGCGGTTAAATGGAGCTTCTCGGCCATCTGCTGGCAGCAGCGGGCAGTGCCACCGATAATCAGGAGTCATTAACGGCACTGTTGAGTCGCAAGGGACCTTACAGATCCACCCAGCCCCACTCTCTGCCGTGGGCTGGCTGCCCCACAGCTCGGGCTGCCCAGGGCCCGTCCATTTCCTGGAGCACCTCCAGGATGGGGCACCCACAGCTCTGGGCAGCAGTGCCAGCTCCTTTCTGTCCATCAGGACCTCCAGGTCCTCCTCTGCAGGGCTGCTCTCTTGAGTTTTTCACCCAGTTTTGTTGAACCTCTCTGGGTTCTTGTGTGCTGTTTTTGAGCCTGCCCAGATCTGTCTGGATGGCATCCCTCCCTTCTGTTATGCCAACTGCACTGCTCAGCTTGATGCCACCAGCAAACTGCTCAGGGTGCACTCAATCCCATCATCTGTGTCACTGAAGTCGAGGAGCACCAGTCCCAAGATGAACCCCTGAAGGACACCTCTCATTACCAGCCTCCCCCTGGCCATAGTGCCACTGACCACAGCCCTCTGGCTGCGACCTTGCAACCAATTCCTTATCCACCAAGCAGTCCACACCCTTGAAATCCATCTTCCTCCAGTCTGGAGGCAAGGAAGTACTGTGGGACCACGCTGAAGGCCTTGCACGAGTCCAGGCAGATTACATCAGCTGCCCTTCTTCTGTCCATCACGATGTGCAAACACAACCACGCAGCTGTCCTTCACCCCACACCCCAGCACAGAGGCAGCACACACCGGGGCTCGGGGGTCCCTACCTGGTGGAGGCTCCGGGCACCACCAGCATGTGTGGGGAGCCGGGGGTGGGCAGCGGCAAGCAGGTGCCATCATCATCCACAGGGTCATCTCCACCATCCACGTCCTCAATGCCCACAGCTGGGCAGTGCCTCGGCCCTGGGGGGGGGACAAGGGCAGAGTGAGGGGTGTCCCATAGCTCCATGCCCCGCCAGCCACCCATCGTCCTGTCTGCTCAGCAGCTGTGGGTTTGCATGAACACTGGGAAGGGAAGCTGTGCGGGCAGTGGGGGTCGGCCCTCGGCCTGCAGGGCGTCTGGAGTGGGAGCGTTGCTGGTGGCTGTTTGCACGTGCTCGGGGGCTGAGCCAGCAAGGCACATCATGGTGAAGCAGAAAAAGAGGAATATTGCTCCCCAGCCTTTGTGCTGCAACATGAAGCGAGCTTTTATTTTACATTTCTATACAACAAGCAGCTAGGAGCAGCGCCCACCCCCAAGCCACGCAAGCCCACTGCCTAGTACCTAAGGGGTGGGCAGGGGGTTGCTCCTCATTGCAAAAATTGGGGTTGACCACTCCAGCCTTCCACCTGCGGGCAGCGAGGACGGGGATGCAGTAGCTGGGGACATTGGGGAGCTGCTCTAGCATGGGGGGGGGTGCGTCCCCACGGTCGGGCGCCGTGTCGTGCACCAGCCGGTCTAGCTCAACGTCTCGGGAGCGCTTGGCCATGCTGCTAGGTGCCTAGGTGCTTCAAGCAGGGGCAGGGCTGCAATGAGAGACAGAAGGGTGGGAGACAGGATGGTTATATCAGCGCGGAGAGACGTGGGGCTGGTGGTGGCCCACTGCCGTGTGCACCCATGGCACAGCACCGCGGTGCCCCTGCCTGCTCAGCCAACACCGCGCTGCTCTGCTCTGTACCTGCAGTGCCTGCTCCTGCAGCTTCCTCCTGCACTGCCTGCTCTTGCAGCTTCAAAACGGAAAAGGAGAACAGAATAAAGCCATGACGTGCTAGCAAGAATAATGGCCTCTGTGGCAGCGTGGTGCTGTGTACCCAAAGCCGAGCCCGGGCTGCACTGGGGCTCCGTACCTGTACGAAAGCGCCTTCAAGATCACTTATCTCAGCTTCTTCCCGTTGTGCAAAGCTGAGGGCCTCTTCTGCATAGAAGGTGTCCTCCAGCCCCTCGTTGGTGGAGGGGTACAGGGAGCAGGGCAGGGCTCTGCAGGACAGATGGAGAGTCCCTGGGGCTGAGCTGTGCCTGGTGAGGCAGCACCCGGGGTCAGCCCACAGGGCACCAAGCTGCCCACAGCTCCAACAGCAGTGCACACATCTTGGTATAGCACAGCTTTTAGGCTGGGAGGTGCTCCAGGACCCCGCCAGCCCAACCTAGGAACCCAGTGACATCTCTGTTTTCCCATAAACAAGAACAGAGGAGGATGGAGAGCACCTCCCTCACTCAACCACTGAAGCTTGGGTAGCACAGCGCACCAAAGCAGCGTGCAAAGTGCACCCGCAGTACTGGCTTGGATATCTCCGAGCATTTTGCCATGTGAAATCACAGCAAAACACAAACTGAGCAAGAAGATCTCTCTAAATACAGCCAGCTCCAAAACTGCTGCCCTCAGCAGCTGTTCTCTGCAGCAGAAGAAGCAAAAAACGCACCTAGCGGTCCTCAGCAGCACTTGCCGTGTTTGCATCCAGCTCCGACCTGCTCCCGGGGATCCTGAACGCAGGAAGGAACGGAGCAGGCAGCGGTGCCCCGGGATCAGGCAGCCCAGGGCTGCGGGTGCTGTTGCTACGGTGGCTGCGGAGCCGGAGCTGCCGTCGCCAGGAGATGAGCACGGCGCTGGGAGCGCGTCAGCAGCAAACCCAGCAACGAGACGGCTGCGTGCCCTGTGAGCATCCTCCCAAAGCATCCCCCGAATCGCCCTCCCCAAAGCATCAGACATGCATCTGAGCCAACTGCTGCTTGCCTGCTGGTCTCCAGCCCCTGTGCAGCACTCACCCTGCGCTCTTCTCCTCCATCTCCTCCTCCTCCTCCTCCTTCTTCTTCTTCTCCTCCTCCTCTTCTCCCTCCTCCTCCTGCTCCTCGACAGCGCTTGGGGCACAGGACCACAGCCTGAAAGGGAGCAGCTCATCGGGTCAAAAGCATAAAATGAGGCTGAGCTGTGCCCCCCCAGCTCAGGATGCCCAGGGCTTCATCTGCAGCCTTGGGCACCTCCAGGGATGGGGCACCCACAGTTCTGGGCCGCTGTGCCAGGACCTCCCACGAACCCCAGTGACAAATGGATGGCAATGAGGCCTAAACCCTTCAGCCATACTGGGAAAAGCCATCCTTTGTCTATCCCAAGGGCAACGGGGAGAAAGCAGCCCCCTGCCCTACCTCATGTCCTCCTGAAGCTCCTCCTCAATAGGGGGAAGGGGACAGCCCTGTGTCCCCAGCTCAGCCATGTCATCCCAGGCCGTTGCTTCGTGCATGGTTTCAGCACTCCAGCCATCATCGAGCTCTTCCAGTTCAAGGTCCATCTCATGCGGCTCCACAGGGATGATATTAACTGAAATGGGATTGGGGAAATCTCTGCAGTGCTCAGCCCTGGGCCTGGCCCCAGTGGGCAGTGCCACGGGTACTGCAGGAGCCTCCCTTGCACCCCACTGTGCCCCAGCATTGCCTGTATGGGGCTGCAAAACGCACAGCCCCACACATCTGTACCCAACCTGACAGAATCAGGAGGGATGAGGACATCGGTGTGGTGTAAAACCAATTTATTGTGGGGCACTGGGGGGAATTTACACATCCAAGAAACCAAGAGGAAACATACAAATTGCAATACAGAAGGGCAGAAAACCCAGTCGTGCCATCTGCCCTGCACTGCATGTACCAAACCACATCCTCACCAGGAGCCCACTCCCCCTAGTCTACAACATGGGATGGGAACCAGGAGGACAGCTCTCAATACATGGCATGAAAACGGGGTGAATGCTACAATTCCATCCTGGTTCCAGTGGAGTGCATTGTATATAAACACAGTGGCTGGGGCTCAGTTGGGTCACTTTGTCATTGTCCTAAAGGGATGTGGGGATGGGGTGTGTGCCCAACACCTGGCACTTGGGGCTCCTGCCTGCCCCAAGCCGTGAGCCCCAAGCCCCATTCCTGCTGTGCCTGGTGCTGCTGCCTTTCCTCCCCAGCTGTGCTTTCTCCACGGGTTGGACCCATGTGGTGGGGGCCCTCCACTGTCTTCGTTTTCCGTTTGTTTCAGAGGTGCTAAGCCCCTTTGCCCCCTGAAACAAAAGGAGAAGGAAAACATTAGGGAGTTGCGGGTTTGTGCTGCAGCTCAATTCCAGTGCTCATTGCTAGCATGGGGCATCTTGGGGTGCCCTACAGGAGAAGCAGCACAAACCCCACTGTGCTTCCCTATGAGTGCACACACTCACATCCCATATATCTAAACCCTCCAGCAGTGGGAGCTTGCTTTTCTCAGGTACCCCCTCCCAAAATCTGCTGGCAGAAGGGCAGGGCACGAGCGGAGAGCACTTACTTTCCTCCACGGGGCTGAAGGTTGTAGTGGCTGCTCCCTGCTAGAAAGAAAGGGCAGCATGAAGCACAGCTCCTGCCCTCCAACCAGCGGCAACACCGCAGCAGGAGCACTCTGGGAGAGGCCCCACAGATGTCCCAGCACACCCACCCACCCCCACAACCTTGCAACCAGCACACCACTCTCACTTCCCAGCATCTCCCTGCAGACCCCATACCTTCACATCCTGCTTCTCCCTGGGCACGGGCTGTGGCATCACCTTCTCCAGCCCCTGGACAAACCACCCGAACATGCTGTCAAGCAGAAACCCCCCGTCAGACCCCGCTTTGCTCCCACCACGTCCCCACCAGAAGTGTCACCACCCATACCTGCCACTGTCTCCAACCAGAGGCCGAGGGAGGAGGGTGGTCTCTGGTTCTGGCTGCCCCTCACCCACCACCGGCTCCACTGCTCCTGGGATGTTGCCTTCACGCTTTGCCTGGGTTTTAGTCCTTTTTGTGCCTGCTCAGATTTGGCCCCAAAGAGAAAGGGGTCAGGCAGTGTAGCCATCACCTTAAAGGGCACTGCACACCCCTGTGAGGTGCTCACCTCTCACTGTGGCACTGCTCCGCTCCTCCTTTGGCTCCAGCTGCAGAGAGAGGGATGGACACAGCCATGTGTTGCTGCCCCAATGCACTCTGTGTATTGCATCTGCCTTCCCCTGCCCTCGTCTCTCAAGACCACTTCTGGCCCCAGTGGGCTGTTTGAACGTTGCAGCGGGCAGGGAAGGGCTGAGGAAACCCCCCGTTGCCTCTGGAGAAGGGGGCTGCAGCACCTCGATGCCACACCGGCACCCACAGCTGTGCTCACCTTGGGCCTTTTTGGCACCTCTGGCTGTGGCACCATCCTCTCAAAGCCCTGTACCAGCCAGCTCAGCACGCGAGCTCCTGCCCTGCAGGGAGAGCAGGTGTGGTGAGAGTTAGTCTGTACCCTGCGTCCCTCTATCCCGTATCCCTTCAATCCAATGTCTGTCCATCCCACATTGTTCGGTCCCACATTGTTCCATCCCACATCCCGTGTCAGACAATCCCAAATCCTGCATCCCATATCCCGCACTTGTGCCTCCCATGCCCGGTATCTCACAGCCCTCCACCCTGTGCCACCCCTCTGCCACTGGGAACCCACCAGTTCTCTGTGCCCGTGCCCATGCCATCCTCCAGCTCACAGCCATCCAGCTCGTCCTCCTCAGGGTCGAAGGGGGTTATCTCTGCGGGGACAACAAGGTTGGGTGTCCAGGAGCTGGCAACCAGGAGGGAACCCCAAAGCACGGGCTCACTGCTTCCCTTACCCAGAGCATCCTCATCCTCATCCTTGAGGACCTGCACCTCGGTCTGGAAAAGCAGAAAGTGTTACCCAATGGGGCAAGGAGGGAAATCTGCCCTTTTCCCGGAGGTGGGTGAAGGCAGAAAGCCATGCAGGGCAGAGGGAGCTCCCACTGGTTCATGGCCAGAAGAACCCAAAAGCCAGGATATGGGGACATGCCCGTGACCCACCTGGTCGGGGACATCAACGCTGGTCTCAAAGCTCTTCCCAAGTGCCTGCAGTGACCCCGGGGCTGGTGTTGGCTGCGGGACCACCTTCTCCAGCCCCTGGGAGATCCAGGACAGCACGCTGCTCCCCACGCTGCGGGGCAGGACCATGTCAGTCAGGCACGGGGCAGCGGCGTCCCCATCCCCACTGTCCCCCCATACCTCTCAAAGACTGATGCTGATGCAGGGACTGGGTCCTCGGTGACTGCAAATTCCACTTTCTTCTCTGTTTCTTTGGTGACAGCTAGAAAAAGGCAGCTCCTGTCACTGCTCTGTGCACAGGACAGGGGCTGGCGGGGCTTAGCGACCCTTACCCTGCGTGTGGTCCGCAGCATCCCCAGCGCTGCCCTTCCCCGCCGGCACCTGGGGTGATAGACAGCCTCAGAGTGGAGGCACTGGCTGGTGGTGTCCCCAAAGCCTCCTCCAAAGGGATGCTGTGAGCTCTGTCTCTCAGCCCCCCCGCTCACCTTGGCTGGCTGTGGGGTCACGGGGCTGTCCTCGGGTGGGCTCGGTGCTGGGGGCTGCGGGACCACCCGCTCGATCCAGCCCAGCATCGCTGCGCAGCGGGGACAGCTGTCCCCAGTGCAGTCCTCTTGCACAGGTCCTTGGCTTCCTCTCTGTTCCTGCTTGAGCACAGCCAGCTCAGCCCCACGCCACGAACACCCCCCTCTGCTCATGTGCTCAGCACCCACTGCGCTTCCCCATCCCTTCCTCACCCCGCTTGCCGTGGCACAGTGCCCTGGTGGCAGCCAAGTGAGGACATCTGAGGACTCGCACTGAGGATATCTCCTGATGTTCCCTCTCCAAAGAGCCCCACTCTGCTCCCTAATTCACAGCCCATGGGGCCATGACCCTATCTTCTTGCCTGAATGAGCGTGGGTAACCCCCCATCCCCCTTGAGGGGCCCAATGACCAGAAACCAACTAAGAAATTGCCTTTCACCCTCCATGGATATAAAGGATTAAGGAGCTGCGAATAGAGACGTTATCCAGGGGACAAAGGGGACAGCGAGGAGGGGTATGGCACACTGAGCAGCACAGTGCCATTCTCACCTCTCTCTGGGACACCTTCAGCTCATGTGAGAAGCACGGGGGCAACGCCTGCAGCTCACTCACCCCAGTATTCTGTGCCCCAGGACACCCCAAGACACAGAGGCTCCCGCTGACCCCAAGCCCACCCCAGTTCCCTGGGGATTAGCACCACGCCGCCCGCAAATGGGATTACCAACACCAGCTGTCCCCTACTGCCCAGCTCCCGGCTGCCACCCCGACTTGGGAGCCAGAAGACCCCAAAACAGAGCAGCTGAGAGCACCCTAATAATCCTAGGAGCCACCGGGTCTGCCCCAGGCACTTACCACGGGAGTACGAGCAGCACTGCAGGGTCCTGGCCGCCCTCTGGGTGCTGTGTAAGGAGCAACCCCAAGCACAAGGCACCCGTCCTGCTGGACTCAGTGCTAAACCGGAGGATCTGGGGCAGGAGGCAACAAATCTGCATCGGGTTGGGCTAAGCCCCCCCTTGCTGAGCCTGCCAATTGCTGCTTGATCCGTTTACCTCCGGCCCTACAGCACCAGCGGCATTTCCCAGTGCCCCTAATCCCTGTGTGAGCACAGGGACCCGGGGTGTGCACAGCGTGTTCGGGCTCGTGATTTGAGGCTGGCAGAGCTCTGGCTTTGCTGCTCACTGCCCTGCACCCTGCCCCTGTTCTGCTCCCACACTTGAGCACACACTGCACCTACTGTATGCTCACGGAACAGCAGAACCCAGCCACCAAGAGCTGGAGGGCTCTTCCAAGATGCGCGTTATCCACGTCTCTTACAGCTTAAAGGATCCGCCACGACATCAACTTAAACTATACAGTACTTCTTTAATGAATATTAACAAACTGCTTTAAAAAAAGGAAGGGGGGGGAGGGGGAGGGAAAAAAAAAAACCATGGGAAAAAAAAAAAAAAGAAACGCAGACAGAAAACTTGGTGGGAAGTTCTACATCTCTGATGCAGCATGAAGTCAGGATGAGCATCAGCCCCTCTTCCCTGGGCAGCAGGGAGGAAGGTCTGTTTGAAGCTGCATGTGGACACAGCGCTGCGCTCCTCCTCAGCACTGGAGATGGAACTGGAAGCTTTTCTCCACCTTTTAGTGTCCCCCATCAGCAAAGCAGCCCAGCTCTGTGCAAGGCCTGCCTGCCTAGACTTTAAGCTTGTCCCTAATCGCCAGCGCAGCGCTGCAGGCTGCTGTTTGCTGACTGGAGCTGGTCAGAGCACCCCGAGCTCACCCACCAGCCAGCCCAGGGCACAGGAGGGCTGAGATGGGACCTGAGCTGCAGTCGAAGCAGTACAGCAGGTCACCCAGGACCACATCCAGCTGGGTTAGAGCACACAGGGCTTTAACATTCTGTATCTCCAAACACGGAGTGGGGAAGGCTGGTGGCAAGCCGGCAGGCACAGTTTCAACCCTGAGGGCGTCCAGCTGGACGCCTCATGGGGCTCTTGGAGATGGGAAGCTAGCAAAACCCTGCAGAGGAAAACACCTGAGGCTGCACCAACCTTGCTAGGGGAGATTTATTTGTAAGTGATGTTTACAAGAACTGTGCAAAACCTGAAAAAACAGTAGAGGTAAAGAAAGAGGAAAGGGGTAAAACAGGACTCCCGCAAGAGGGGAAAAATAACCTCTCCTTTACCCACTGCTAACCTTCCTCTTTCCGTGGAGCCAACCCCACAGGGTGGGAAGGGTCTTCCCAACTTGTTCTGGACAGCACTGGCTCCCCCCAGCAAATCAGACACCCAGAGCACCACACTGGGTCACAACCGGAGATGGCCGAGACCACTCCTGAGGCTGCAGACTCTTTGTAGTGATCACCTCACCCCTTAGTGTTCAAGCTGCGGGGACGTCCCTGTGCCTGACCCCTGGAGGTATGCTCAAGGCCCAAGCAGCACAGGGAGGGAAGGAGCCTGGGCTTGGAGGTACGTCTTCACAAGAGAGCAGGATCCCTCCCGAGGCAGCTGGTCAATGCCATGCTCACAACCAGGAATGGAGACACTCCTTGCCACGCTCTCTGCAGCGTGTGGTGCTCAGTACTCTTCCCCTCGCTGCCCGCAGAGACCAGGATGGGCAGGCTCGCTCAAAACTCTTGCCAAGTGTGACAGCCACCAACTGCAGAAGCAGCAATGCCAAAGTGCATTTTGGAGGTGTGCAGCCCCATGGCTTTTCCCTTTCTATGCTCCAGAAAGAGGGAGAGCAGGGGAGGTCAGGGTAGTCGATAAATGCTAACGGTCCCCTCGGGTCACTCGTTTGAGATTGGATTAACAACGCTGGGAGAGCCCAACACGGAAACCTGCCATGTCCTCAGTGAGCAGCACGCTCAGAGGGAGGGCTCTGCTTTGCTCCCAAGCACTCTCTGCAAGAGGAGTCACCAGGTGGGACAGGGAAAAGAGGACGCACACAGAGGGCGGCCGAGCAGAGCCCCGCCAGCTCCCGGCACCGTAACGCAGATACGGTGGGAAGCACAGTCCAGGGGACTCCAGGGAGCTCCAGGCATCTCTTCCTCTCGCCACCTCCCTCCTCTCCTCTCCGCTCCACTCTCTCTGAGCCTTTCACATCGTCTGTCAACCCCTGTGCTACAGGTGGATACAGACCAGGAGGCCAGAGGAAAGCTTCCCCGCCCGCCCGCCAGACCTCGCCTTTCCCCCAGCACTCTCTGGAGGCCGCCTCCAGCTGAGGAGAGGGAAGGGGAGGCCGAAGGCTTGGGAATGTCACATGCAAGCTGAAAGCTGCCAGGGGCAGGAGGCTCACGGCAAGCAGGCGGCCACCTGGTAGGCGCCCTCGGCCGTGTGCTGCACGCTGTGCTCCTGCAGCAGGCCCAAGTCCAGGAAGCGTTCCCCGCACCACATGCACTTGTACTGTTGCTCGCGGGCGTGCACGCTGTGGTGCTTGTTGAGGTGCTCGCGCTGCTTGAAGGCCTTCTCACACGAGGGGCACTTGTAGGGCTTCTCGCCCGTGTGCACGCGCCGGTGCCGCTGCAGGTCCGAGGCGTACTTGAAGCGTTTTTCACAGTCGGGGCACTTGAGGGGTTTCTCGCGGGCCGGGTCGCAGCGGTGCTGCACGAACTCGGAGGAGGAGAAGAAACGTCTCTCGCAGAGCGTGCACTTGAGGGGCTTCTCGGCGCAGTGGGCCAGCTGGTGCTTCTGCAGCGCCGACGCCCGCTTGTAGGACTTGTTGCACACCGCGCACTTGAAGGGCCGCTCGGCGTTCTGCACGCACTTGTGCCTCAGCAGCTCCGAGGACTGGTTGAAGCCCTTCTGGCACACGTTGCACTTGAAGAGGTTCTCTATGCCGTGCACGTGCTGGTGGTACACCAGGTGCGAGGGCTGCACGAAGCCCTTCTCGCACAGGTTGCACTTGAAGGGCTCCTCGGCCTTGTGCGTGCGGCGATGGCGCATGAGCGCGTACTGCTGCTTGAAGCTCATCTGGCACAGGTCGCACTTGAAGGGCCGCTCCTCGCTGTGCGTGCGCTCGTGCTGCCGCAGGTCCGAGGGCCGCTTGAAGGCCTTCTGGCACTCACCGCAGCGGAAGGGCCGCTCGCCGCTGGGCGTGCAGGGGTGCTGCAGCAGCTCCGACGACTCCTTGAAGTGCAGCTCGCAGACGTTGCACTTGAAGAGGTGCTCCCCCGAGTGCGCGTACATGTGGCGCACCAGGTGCGAGCGGTGCTTGAAGGTCTTCTCGCACACCGTGCACTTGTAGGGCCGCTCCGAGCTGTGCGTCCGTTTGTGGTGCACCAGGTGGGACGACTGGCTGAAGCTCTTGTCGCACAGAGTGCACTTGTAGGGCTTCTCGCCCGTGTGGATGCGCTCGTGCCGGGACAGCTCCGAGAGGTGCTTGAAGGTCTTCTGGCAGATGGAGCAGCTGTAGGGCTTCTCCGAGGGGTCGAGAGGCTGCGGGTGCTCCGCCTCAGGCGGCTTGTAGGTCTTCTCACAGATGGAGCACTTCATGGCGTTGCCGTTGTGGACGTTGTGGTGCTGCGCCAGCGAGGTTAGGAGGGAGAAGCCCATCTTGCACACCCCGCACACGAAGGGCTTCTGCTCCACCTGGATGCACTGGTGCTCCAGCAGGTCGGTGGCCTGGTGGAAGATCTTCAGGCACTGCGTACACTGGAAAGAGCGGTCATGGCCCGGCAAGCACTGGTGCTCATGGGGGTTGGAGAGGTGCGTGAGGTCGTGGCCGCACACCCCGCATTTGTGGGACGGCTCCCCAGCCTGGAGCGGGGCGTGCTGGTGGTGCTGCAGGCCCGGGTCCAGCTGCAGCAGGATGCCGTAGACGGCACAGCCCAGGGGGTTGTCAGTGGTGCTGGGTGGGATGGAGTGCTCCGGGAGGGCGGCGGGCCCGGCGTGGTGTTGCTGCGGAGGCGGCGGCTGCGGTTGCTGCTGTTGCTGCTGCCAGCTTTCTGACATGCTTGGGAAAAAAACAACAGGGTTTTAGCAGTGACAGCTTCAGCTCCTCGGTCAGAAAGGTTCAAGTAAAAAATGAAAATCAAAAGCATCCGAGATCCTGATTCCCTGTAACGATCCTGAAATTGAGGATGGGAAACCCAGCCCGCAGCGAGGACCCTGGGAAGCGAGGAGCTGAGATGTTGCAGGCTCCTCCTTGGATCTGCAGAAGTTCTTTGTGTCTCTGTGTTCCAGTTCTCCGTTCGGCTTTTTCTCTTTCCTTTTTCTTGGATGAAAAAAAAAAAAAAGGAAGGCAGGTAGAAGCAATGCCTTGAAGATGAGAGGAGCCCCTTGTCTGTGCTGGCTGTGACGTGCTCACACGCAGGCAGGGCGAGCGATGCGGCGCAGGGAGCAGCTCTGCCTGCAAGAAGAACACAGTTCATATCAGATCTCGGAGGACAGACAGGCAGCTCTCCAGTCAAGTGAGTTCATGGTTCACTTTGCAAACCCTCCTGCACCCCTGCAAAACACCTGAGAGCCCACGGAGGGGAGCTGACCACAGCTGGAGCACTGCACACTGCTGGCAGCAGCCTGGGACTCAGCACAGAAAGATGAACCCTGCCTGGGCAGCACAGCCACGGTGAGCTCTGACACGAAGCAGCAGAGGCTGCCCCAGTCCCCATCAGGCCCAGGATGCAATGTGGGGTCTGAGCAAAGCGCTCCCCTGGAAGCTCACCCATTTCCACTGGAGCAGCTCTAACAACGTGTCACAGAGCTATCTCTAGACCTGAGACCGTGACAGGAGCACACACAAAAAAGAAAAAGACTGAAAAAAAGAAGACACAGGAGAGGAAAGGAAAGGGAAAAAAACAACCGTCCCACCTTTTGCAGCGTGGCTAGCCCCAAAGGGGGCATGCACGGGGAAGGGGGAGGGATACGGAGACTGCAGATGGGTCTAACAAAAAACAACGGCAACGATCTGAGGAGGAACGGTCATTTACTAAATCCAACAAAATGAAACAAAACGAGACAAGAGTGTCCCAACATGTGAGGTCTTACACTAGCAGACTGCAGGGGAAGCACGTACTTTTCTCCATGGCAAACCAAGAGAGACAGAGAGAGCAGTGCGTGTCACGCTGGGACCTCCACCTTTCTTCCTCTGCCCACCAGGTCCTCCAGGAATGCCGCTCCCTCCTCCTCTCTGAGGACTCAAAATGCCCGAAAAAGGCAGTCCATGGAAGCAGAACATCAACTCTTTAACACCCATTGTTTTACACGACGTTCTGATGTGGAATAATGACAACAAAAATCACAAAACCACAACACAGGGTGAACACATCCATCCGTTTCTCTGCGCGGGTTGATGTGTGCTAAACCCTGTGCAAAAAAGCTACCGAGTGAAATGTTACAAATACCAGGGCAGATTCCCACCCTAGTGAGGCAGCTCTGCAGTCCCAACCTCCTCCTGGAGCTCCAGCAACGAGCACATCAACCTCTGACAGAGCCAGGGGAGGGAGGTGCTCACGAGGTTTCCCCTCTGCCTGTAGGAAGAGCCAGAGAACACACAGAAAGTTTTGCCCTCGGTGTTATCCTGTCCACAGACAGAACAGAAGATACGGGCATCATGCAAAGCACTCTCTGTGATGGCCAAAGAGCCATTACAGCAATTGGTGGGCTGAGCCTTCTTCCAAACTTGGGGGTGACAGTGTGCTGGGGCCCAGCACCTTGCCCCAGAGGTACTGCTTGGCCTTGCTGCAGGGCTCTGCCCACGGACGTCCAATAAAACCCAGTACTGACTCAGAGAAGAGTTATATCCACCAGCGAGCAGTGGGTACAAACGAGCGATGAGACACCTCAAGAAAGAGCACAGAAGTGTCCATGCTGCTGCAAGCACACAACCCACATCCCCTCAATGCCTCTGCTCTGCAGGGACAGGGCAGCACTTCATCCTCCAGCACGAACCTGAGCAGTACAGTACCCTGAGGCCCGTGTGCCAGGCCGGTTTCCTCCAGGACCTCCGGCCTCAGTCCTTTTGTGCCGACACCTGGAGCAGACGCTGCGGGCGGGACCCCGTCCCCACATCGCCCTGCAGGAACACGGCATTACTTCGTCCCCCAGCGCAGATCTGGGCTGAGCACAACACCCACAGCGGGCCAGGCCGGGGTCCCGCCAGGATCTCGGCCCTTTGGCTCTGACACCCGGAGGCTGAGGGCGGCATACTGCCCCAGCAGCCCCCCAGCCGAGGCGGCACGGCTCCGCAGCGCAGCACCCGGCCGGTCCCACCGCAGCACCCCGGGCAGCACCCCGGCCCGGCGGCAGCCCGTCCCACCCCGCGGCAGCGGAAGAAGCCGTACCGACCTGCTTCACCGGGACCGGCTCCGGGACCCGCTCATCCCTCGGAAGGAGCGCCCGGGCGGAGCGGAGGCACTTCCAGGCCGGGCTCAGCGGGCGGCGAAAGGCTCCGCGCCCGGGGCTCCCCGCAGCCCGAGCCCACCGCCGGGCCCG
>VXAB01012732.1:0-47927 GCA_013399175.1 Odontophorus gujanensis
GTTAGAAATCAGTGCTTAACACAAGTTCCTATACTCACACATAAACACCTTAAAATATACTATCAGTTTCCATTATTAAATGAATAAAATAAAAATAAATTAAATAAATAAAATATACTGTATTTTGTGATCAGGGAGTTTATAACTGGATACGTTTCAGTCGATAGCTTCTGCAACGTGTTGCAGCAGGTTGAGTTTTTAATTCCACATCTAATTTCCAATTAGAAGTTCCAACGCTAACCATTTAATAAGGTTCTACTCCCATTCCTGCTCATGTACAAAAGTGAATTTTAATTACAGAATCTGCAATAACTCAACTTTTGCATGCACTTTTTCACTAGAAGTTGAACTCAAGCTTCACGCAGAACACTGTCGGTGAGCTTTATATTAAAGTGTCCAGTGGTGGTTGATAAAGATTTGGGACTTTCTTTAGTTTAAGAAAAGCATTTAGGAATGCATTTGAAACAGAAGAGCAGTGGAAGCACAGTAAAAGATACCAGTCTGACAGTTTTATGGTTTCAAAACAAACACTCAATCTGAGCTCTATATCAGTGTTTTTGTCCCAGTGTGAAGGACCTCCACAACTGCAGCTCAATGAGCAACAGTAATTGATACAGATTTTAAACAATGTAGAAGTACAGTCAAGATAGGAATACATAACTGCTTGCATTTTACAGAGTTCTAAGTAGAGTAATTTTAGCTACTTTGCAGTAGTAGTTCCCCAAGTCAGAAAAATCTCAATTGCTGCCATTAAATTTCAACACTGTAGTTCCAAGTTATTTAGACTATGGGGAACGTGTTGTGGAAGAAGCAAGTTTTAAAAGGTGGCTGATGGATTGCATACAAAATAAAAGTTTTTGTTTAATTTATGTCAGAGTTCTTTGCTAGAATATAACATTTTGTGGCAGGCAATTTCTTCAGCAGTTGTTTACACATTATTTTGACTTTGAAAAATCCAATGGCCACAAGAAATAATCTCTCCCACAGGTAATTAAATGTGCAAATTTCATGAACAAACTAGCACATAAATTCCACTAGAGTGTAAGTTTAATATTTGGCTATTTTTTACTTCCTGTCTTCTGTTTCAACAATGAAATCCCAGCATTCTACTGTACTGTGATGATGGATACTGCAAATAATGTCAAATCACCTGCAGTGCATGGTAAAACCTTCTTTTGAAGCAGAAAATGAGCATATCTACATATGCTCATAAATTTGTCCTGTTATTATAGCTCTTTGCACAGCTGCCCATGTTGCATTTCCCAATGACATTCTCAGGCACTATTTCTTGATTTGTTTGGCGTTTGCAATATTTACTTTCAGACATTAGCATACTGTAGAACAATGTGCTCAGAACCGGACACTCATATTGTTACTGCCATAGTTGATATATTACTGCAGTTATGATCCCATTAGAAAATAAAAAAAGTACATTTATTTAAAAAAATTCAGGTTTCCTAAAATTATGAAAAGCATAGATATCCTTTTTATTTATTTATTTCCATTTTCCAACTTGCATGTGAGCACTGATTCCCTGCCTTGCTGTAATAGTTTGTTTTGCAGGACATTCAGTATAAAATTGATGTGATAAATTTGCCAGAGTAGAGCTCCAAACAACCAAATGCTCCAA
Source organism: Odontophorus gujanensis (assembly GCA_013399175.1). NCBI lineage: Eukaryota > Metazoa > Chordata > Aves > Galliformes > Odontophoridae > Odontophorus > Odontophorus gujanensis. The sequence goes on from VXAB01012732.1 coordinate 1,631, forward strand.
CTCCTTGTTTTATGTGCATTTTCTCCCTTGGATTAATGTATTATCTTTAGAACACTGATACACAGTTTAAATATATTTGTTAAGCTTGGAATTAACAAAGCTTTGGAAAAAAGAGAATATTACTGTATGGCAAAAATGGACTAAAAAAAATAGACCATTTATGGTGACAAAATTTTGTATGAGAATTAATAAGCAGTGGATAGTTGATCATAGAATGGCCTGGGTTGAAAAGGATCTCAAAGACCATCTAGTTTCAACCTTCCTGCTGAGGGCAGGGTCGCCAACCACTAGACCAGGCTGCCCACAGCCACATCCAGCCTTGCCTTGAATGCCTCCAGTGATGGATGGTTGATCTGTTTCATGCCTAGAGAGTTAACATGAACAGATAAGCACGCTCAAAGTTACTCATCATGTAATCCTAAGGACATCCTTCCTAAACCCTTTAAAAACATCCTTCTAAATTAAATTTGTTAATGCAATTAATCCAAATTGGTACGTTGTGCATGGAGTGTGTTCAAGTTAAGGATTCGTGGTCTGCCAGAAAATTTTGAAGGTCATGCAATTTTGATATGGAGATATAGTTTCATTAATTTTTGGTAGTTATCACAAAATAAGTAATGTCTTGACTGGTGAGATTCTTTTGTGAGTCAGAAGTCCTGTTAGAGAAAACACATTACTGTAACTCTTAACGGCTCCACATATTGTAAAATAAAGATATATATTAGGAGGAGCTTTGAAAATTGCAGTGAAGTATCAAAATAAGATGATTAAGTAGTGATTGACAGTTTTAGTTGCGAATTTCCTGTATTTATCCTGTTATATTTTATTTATCTGCAGTCATAGGAAAATTTTAGAGCTTATTATTGTACTATTCTCACTAAACATGGATTATGGGCTGAAAATATTTTTGATTAATGGATTGCAAGTAAGAGGGATAGCTGAGTCTTAGTAGAATCATTCCTGTTTATATAGGCTGACAAGTGGACACACAGAAGTGTATGTTATAATTCGAATGCATATGCTAAACAACAAAATCATTCTCTAGTTTGTAAGTTTAATATATTGTAATCTAGTTAGCTAAAACAGAATGTGAGTTAGACAGAAGATGCAAACTATATGCAGAATAGTATATAGTACAATATTTTGATATTGTCACAACAGTGCAAGGATTTCCTTGACTGATGTTTAACAGAGAGCCATCTGTAAATTAGTGGCAGTAAGCAAGTCACTTAGTGAAAATATCTCCTTATCTCTGAGTCAGTTCTTGATTTCCCGACAGATGAACAAATAATAATAATAACCTTGAAAACATTGGCTAATTTGACATACTAGATTCCAGTGGAATAATCTTGTCATTTTTGGTCCGGAATAGAAAATTAGATGTGGATTGATTTTAAATACAAATATTTGTACATATTTTCCCCAACTTTCAGATTTTGTTTGAAATGAAATAAAATAAAAATAAATAAAATAATAAAATAAAATAAAATAATAATAATAAAAAATAAAATAAAATAAAAATAAATGCATACATACATAGTGTAGACCAAAGAGTTACATCCACAAGACATAGGTTTGAAGAGAGGGAAACACGCTTATTCACTTTGCCTACAGTTCAGTAATCATCAGTCCATCGGTTGCTACATTTGTAAAATAAAGCAAACCCTGAACTCCCTGTATCCTCACGCCTGTACCCGCTGCCGTACGCCCCACCACTACATCACATCAAGCTGCTGGACACTTCCCTGATGCTGTCGAAAGAGATAACTGTACCTGAAGAACGCGATCCACGTATTTACTCTCCCCCTCGGTGGTGCTTCCGGCAGCGTAGCCACGCTGAGACATGCGCGGGCTGCGTGTGAGACATGCGCCCTGTTCCGGCGCGCCAATGTTCGAACGCGAGGCGGCTGCATTCCTTATAACCCAAGCGGTCGCCGGGAGGAGTGAGTTAATCCCCCTTTTCTCTATTATCTTGTCCTATAGCGCCTTTATCTCAAATAAAGGTTCCGTCCCCGCCTTTTTTTTTTTTTTTACTTTGCAAACACTAACTTAGTCTCCTCTGTCAAAGTGCTTTTGTTTGGCATAGCCTACTTAGTTTTTAACTAGAGCCAAGGCAGGAATCAAGGGCATTTAGATTATTATCTAAATTATCAAATCTAACTTTTGGCATCTGACTGCTACACAGGGACACCTCAGATTTCATCTTCTACAGTACAACCAACTCTGCCAGGATATTCTTATTTTACTCTGTGATCCCTCTTCCCCTCTGCATCAAAGAGCCTAATGACCCAGTGACAGTGGCAGCAGACCAACTATCCCATGTACTTTGATAAGGTTGAGTGCTCTGAGCTTGCATATATTGTTTCATTATTGCTATGCATTTTAAGCCATAAAGAGAGTGGCAGAGGCTGCTGTAATATTCTCTTCACTGTGCTTCTGTTGAAGCTTACCAGTTAAATTCTCCATCTTGAAGCAGACTCCGAAAACAAAGCATGCAGAGATGAACTGGTAAATTCCACATACACAGCAGGTACTAAAAAACTTTTTTCTTCAAGTCCTGATGCTTGTGTTTATTCTGGAGGAAAAAAATTGACCTCAACAGAAACTTAATTTCCTGGGAACTTAAGTATCCTCAGGGTTAGGTTCCATCGAAGTTGAATGTGGGAAGCCCCATTTCCAGACCAGTTATGCCTAGGTATCTCATCTGCTAAGCTATAAGAGACTACATATTATCTTTCTGTGGTGTTAGAAAGTGGATCTCAAGAAAAAGAAAGATCTACTCAGAAATGTTCAGCGTAGTATAAGTTATATCATTTCAAAGCTCTATAACCATACAAAGCACTATGCAAACTCCTTCCTGAATGTTTTTTTCCAGAATATTTCATTTAAAGGGGAAAAACAGTTTTGCAGTTCATGAGCAACAGAAATACTGGAGAAGAATGGACCAAGACCCAGCCTAAATTAAGAAATGAAGTGTTAAGAAATTGTTTCATTAAAAAGAGCAGAAAATTTTATAGATTTGTTCTGAAAATTATAAACTTCTCCAAGGTTGTCATTCAGCTCCCAATTAAATCCTTTAGTTTCTTTCAGGTAGTCAGGTCCATCAGGATAGGTGCCTCTGCCCATTCAGAATAGCATAATCTGATTTATTGTCATAGTTTAAGTTCATTTGGAGAAATGTTTGGAGAAGTTTGACAGCAATGAGGAAATGCCTCCAGATATGAACAGTAGATCTCATTGAAGCTGGATATTCTTGGAATAAGTACAGACAACCTACCCACCAGCTTAAGAACAGCACTTATAACTACTGCATCTTGAGACACTGTTCAGTGCTAGTAGGATTTTTGTTGCTGTTGACAGATACTGGCTCCTGCCAAATAAAGTAGAAGTTACTGTATTTATCTGGGGGAGGAAAGACAATATTTTAAACTTGCAGTAGTTTATTCAAAGAGTAAATCCATGAAGATATTTAAGAAAAAGTGTCCAGCAGTGCCCCTAGGCTATCTGCATGCTAAAACAGACAGCCAGAAAAAGGAGAAAATTGGTGCTTGGAGAGGGGTGGAAGCATTCTGTATAGCTTTCTTGCATGGCATTTATAGACACAGTGTTCTGAAGTGTATACTCCTACTGTTGATATGATCATGGAAGGAAGAGCTTGCTGTCTTCATATGTTGTAGTTTTAATGATAGTATTAAAGATTGGGAGAATTTTTGTTTAAAAAAGCTTAAACAATATTACAAGGTCCTCCCTGAACATGTAAAAACAGAACTAAGCAAGAAAGGTTTGTAGCGAAAAGTGTAATAAGGGCATTAACAGAAACTGTCTGAGGGGCATGCACCTAGTTTTTTCCTCTGTTAGTTACACAAGTAGTGCAATTCCTGATACCTTGCTGCAAGTCTTTACCTGCTGCCTGTGTACATTTAATTAATCTCAAGATTTGAGACTTAGAAGGAATAGCAGAGGTCTCTAATTTAATCTTCACAAACTAGTCATCTGCTCAGAGTGAGGAATGAGTAAGTGTTAGGCAGTCAAAAGCCAGTATTCAGTTCCAGAGAGAAGCAGGAAGAGCAGAAGATCAAGAAGTGAAATTTTCACTGACTTTTCTGGGTCTTAAAAATTACAAAAGCAATCCTTCTTACACCAGTTTTAGATATTGAGGGCTTACTAGTAGTATCAGACTAGGTATTTACAATTCTTCCCCCCTTCCCCCCCATGTCTGTGCAGTATTTTGATTGTTTTTTATTCTAAATTTATTGGTTAAAGCATTGGTAGCATTTCTTGAATGAGTCTTTTGAGAATAATATCTTCCAAGCATTATTTATACTTTTTTTTTCTGTTCAAGTTCAGGGGAAAAATAAACAAAATGACTTCAGGATTTAAACCATGGCCATATATAAACTGGCCTTGACCAAAGAAAAAAAAAAAAAAACAACCAGAGAATTATCTCTTTAGCAACTTCTGAATCACAGCTGCATTATTGATATGAAGCTAAAAAGGCTTTGCAGTTCTTCACGTAATTAAAAGCAACTGTTATGGAAATTTTTCATAACAGCTGTTGTATTGGAAGGAAGGTTACCTCTTCTCAATCTGTAATCCCTTTAAATCTCTGACACGATTCATAGATTCTCAAACAATGCCTATGAATAAACAAACTGGATGCTTCTGTGCATGCATTTATTTATCATCTTCCTCCCCATCAGTAAGTTAGGTAAGAACAAAACAACAGAACTTGAATTATCTCGTGAAAATAATGTGATGTCCCTTCATACGAACTTCATTTCTATTTTCATTTTCTGAAATACTTCTTGTTTCATTGTGCTCAAAAACGGTGTACACCTCCTTCATGAAGCTGTACAAGCCCTTGTTCAAAAACTTTACACTTGCTACTTAATTCGTGAACCATCAGTCAAGGGTAGCAGGAAAGAATGAGTTTGATAAAGGCTAGAGACAGGTTTGAAATATGACAAAAAGCTTTAGCTCTAAATGAATTTCTTCCTTTCCTTGTGAAGAGGGAAACAGGTTTTTCCCCCTAGCTAGAAAGAGGCAGCCTATCAGTGCTACAGCTGAGGTTCTCATTTTTTTCGTGGTTTGAAAGCCAAAAAGAACCTTGGAAAGAGGAGAAGGACCAGCCAGGATTTATTTCCTTTCCCCTTAAGGGCTAAGAAGTAGTATGAAGCAGAAGGAAAGAAAGCAAATGTCAAAGACTAGACTGCTTGCTAGGTTTCAGAGTGGGTGGTTGTGAAGAATTTTTACTTGTGCATTTCATAGTATTGAGAAAAGTCAGAAACAGGGAATTCTTGGCTTGCAAAGAAGCTTCTTTTTGAAAGCAAGATCAGTAGCTGAATTTTTAGGCAGCTTTGGACCACAATTCTGCAGGACAGGGTCTACAGGAGTGTGGCAGGTCACAGAAAGTGAGCCAGTTGTGTACATTTGTGACTGGGACTGCCAACAGCACTCAGTGCTGCATTAGAAGGAGGATGCCATCATATAAAGGAAAACAATTCTCTTACAGTGGCAGATGTGAAACCATACCTGGACCATATCTATTTAGCTTTGGTCTCCTCAGTGGAAGAAGTTTGTTGACAAACCAGACAGCCCAGCTGAGCTCCACCAGTGTATTTGTGTGCTCCAGCCCCCCCCAGTGACTTTAGACTGAGAGCAGGATTTGCTTAGCAGAAGAGAAGGGTAATGCTTTCTACATCGCTCTAACTGTTGTTATTTTTCTTTTCCCTACCTTCTTAAAGGTGAAAATTCAACTTTGTATAATTAAAAAATGTAAAAAAAAAAAAGCTAAGCACATGAACAAGTTTTCCAGGTTGTATATGAAACATCCATCCTTGCAGAACATCCCTAGGGAAGATGCTGGGCAACAGTTCTTGCTTGGAGCAGGCTGGACTAGGTTGACAGTCTCTCTTCTAGTCTGCCTGTTTTTAATGCATTCAAGATCCATAAAGCTTGTCAGCCAGATTTCTCCAACTGTTTTTGAATTCTTCAAGATTCTTCACATCAATTAACTGAATCTCAAATGCTGTCTCACATGTACTGTAACTCCTTTTTTCCCCCCCTTTCCAATACTGAAATGCTATTTTTCAGAGGTGCTGGCAAAGGACTATCAATATAGAGTTGCTGATTTGATTGCTACAGCAGTAAGAGGTGGGCTCCTGTGCAAAGAAGTTCCTCACAATTTGTGAAGTGAGGAGAGTGCAAGATTATTTGGCAGTGTATAACCTGTTAAGGAGAATTTTTGACAGGATACGAAAAACCTGAAAAAGGACAAAACATTGCTTTTACCTTTTTTTTTCCAGTATTGCAATACAAGGATTCTTCCAGTTTTTGAATATTCGGAACTCTCCTTATAATATTTCAACTTCTGTTTTGAGGTCCTTCATACAGACTTCATAAAGGATTATATATTTGTATTAATAGAATGCAATCCGTTTCAGGCTAAGAAGTTAAGTCTAGGGAAAAGAGAAGCTATGTAAAACAGTGAATAAAAGAATAAGCACTATAAAAGACTGGGAAGAATAGAGGACTAGGAAATGCTTGCTGCTAATAAGTAGAATCTCTAGCCTTCACTACTAGCCCTTAAGTGAGCTCTGGGAAGGGGTGGATCCTGGCTCCTCATCTTCTGGTCACTCAGGTACGTTTCATGCATCTGAGCTCCCCTGGGTTGGCTCTGCCTTTCACCAGGTGCTCTATCACTGATTCAAGCTGTGACTTAGCATTTCCACTACATATCTGCATAAAATAAACCAAAGAAGTCTTATTTTATAACTTTTTTTTTCTCCCCAAAGGGTGAAAGATCTTGATTTTACCATCTGGAGGTTGATTTACCATAAAGGAAAGCTATATCATCAAACAGTAACAGTGGATTATAGGAAGAGATGTAAACAACCAGTGGGAAAAAAGAAATCAAATACACCACATAGGTAAGAACACTAACTGTGTCTTAATCTGGGGAAAAACCTTATCTTGTGAATCCTTCATCTGTAGAAACCTCTGTACAAAATAGTTGAACTACTGCTAATTTTGCCCTCAGAAATACAGAGAAAGCTGACCTCTCCTAAGGAAGTTCAAATTTTTAAGTCTTTTTTTTTACTTGGAGTTTGTATCTCAGGTAATCCAGTACTGCTTCTTTTTGGAAGGTGGGGATCTGATTCTGTGAATTATCATCCAAAGTATTTATCGAAATCTGATTTGTGAACTATCTCTCATGTGTTTATAACCAAAGATTTAGAACTCTTCTTTAAAAGCTTGTCAACATTCTCTGTTTTCTGACTTTCAGCTAGTAGTAAATAAAATCAGAGAAGTTTTCTTGTAATTGGTGTAATATGCTCCCGGTGGTTAACACAGTTAAGCTGGTGGGCAGCCTCCTTTTGCATCAGCTGTATCTTCCAAACAATGTCCAAACAAAATATATGATGAATTATGTTGTGAAGAGAGGTGTCTGCCAAGGCACCATGGGATTATTGTTGGAGCTGGTCTTTGTTAACATCTTCACTAATTATCTGGAAGAGGGACTGAGCAGACCATCAATTAAACTGTCAGATATTACACAGAAATAGTTTTAAGATCCTAGCTGGACTAGAAGATATGCAGGCTAAAAGTAAAGGCTGCTATTAGGAAAATAAGAATAATTTGGGGAAAACACAGGTTTTCTTTGCCTGCAGTGGCATCTGAATTGTTAACTTTGTATCACCTGCACATACAAACTGTTTGTTTTTCAATTAAACAGTCATCAACTTGAGAGGAGTAACAGTTACACGAGATAGGGTTTTCTTGCCTTTAGCTGCATGGTTTGGTTTCTTACTTGATCATCAAACTTGCTTGGTTATAAGATTTGCTGGCAATTACGGTTGGTTTTTTTTCCTCATTAATTATGCTTTAATTCCTTACAGATCTAATGTTGTATCAGCAGTTTCATGATTTTGATAATGTTTCATATCAGTCCATCCAATCACCAATATAGTATAGTTTCCCTTTTAAATTTATTTTGAAAAGTAAAGTGAAACTCATTTGTTATATGCCAGTTTTGATGTAATGCCATTTAAGGTACACAAAAGTGTAGCTAAAAATCAAACATAAGATCAAGCAACGTAGAATATAAATCTGCTTGTTTTTTAAGAATTTGTGAATGTACTTTTTGTGTAATGCTCTGTATAGATTGTGTATGTGTAGAGTGTATTCCCTGCTCATGTTAGGGAGACAGAACTGCACATGCCACAGTAATCTGGGCTGAATGTTTTTCCTTCGGAAAGGCCAGTTGTTTTTGTGAATCAGGAATAAACCCACACAGCATAAGCTACATTTGGAATATGGAAATTAATTGTGTATCCATAGGACACAAATATTACAGTTCTTTTGGTGCTTGGAAGTCTTCTGTAGTTGTTATTTATAAGCATAGGAAGCAGCTTATGGTACAGCAGCGCTCTCAGGAGGAAGCTGGCAATATAGCAGAATCTGAATAAGGCAAGAAAAAGAGAAGCACTCCTACAAGTGCATCTGTCAAACCATGGGATGCAGGAGAAAATGAGGAGGTGACAGGTTGGACAGAAAGAGAAATAGCATAATATGAAGTGAGTTAATGATGCCAGCAATTTTTAGCAGTTGAGAAGGTAAGGGTTGCAAAGGCAAGGTGGTACTTCATGATTTATGTGCAAGAGGAAGGCATGCTGATATTTTTTTTTTAAGTGTATGTTTTAAGCTGTTAAGCTGAGTTCATATATACAATTTCACTGTTGTCCAGGATGAATGCTGTAATTAAAAGAAAAATCTGTGTTGCTGGACTTACCCAGTTTTCAGTGATTTGCTGTCTCTTGTGATCCAGCCTAAATGGGATGATTTGTATGTTCTGAAGTATTCGTTGCAATTCAGAGGTCTTTTCTTATGCCACTTATATGCCCAAAAGGTCCATTAGTTTCAGTTTCAGTTCCTCCTTATTTGTCTTATTGAATATAAGAAGTTCAATTTGATTAAAAACACTTACTATAAAGATGTATATTTTGAAGAGAAGACATTTGTCTTGGCCCAAGATACCTGTTTTCAGCCCGGTCATAAGATACAGTGCTAAGTAGCAAGAATCATGCCATGCAAGGTACCTGAATTGAGCTGTGGTATTTTCTTTATGAAAATTAGTGGAAATTGAAGGATTAAACAATTTTGGAAAAAAACCAAACAAAACCAACCAACCAACCCTGTAATGTAACTAAAAACATTTTAATAATCTGAAATAATATTTCCTTGGCAAGAGTTTTTTAGTGTCTGATATTGTTTCAAAGCATTTTTTGTAAAATTTAATGCATTTCATTGCTGTCATACATGCCATGTGTATTTTGTGAGCTGAGCAACTATTGTTGGGATTAAGTGTACGTTATAGATACAAAACATTATTAGCATGACCATAGATTTTGAGATTCCTAAAAATAAATTAAAACAACAGCATGAGACAAATAGATACTGGATACTGTGTTAAAACAATGTTCATTTGACCTTCCATATTTCTAAGTTTATTATTTCCAACTACTATACTTCTGCTCTGATGGGGCTAATTGCAGTCTTAGCTGCTGAAGCCCTCATTTCTGACAGTGAATTCTTACTCTGAAGCTCAGTATCTCTTTTGGAAAGATGCCTCAATAACGTTTAAGGATGAAACTTGAAGAAAAGAAATTATCTAGAAGGAATAGTGAATACTGAATAGTGCATTGCAGGTTAGAGGTCATCTAAAAACAATGAATAACAGCTGTCAAAGGAAGCTTGTTGAAGTTAAGTTTGCAGTAAATAGTAATAAATCATCTTGGAGCACAGCAGTAGAAATTTTCAATATGTTGGAAGTCAGGTCAGCTTATAGTGTGACAGTCACTGCTCGCTGCAAGGATAGTAGCTTCTAAAAAGGCAAAGAAAATAAGATGTGCTTTTGTCAGAGTATGACTGATGCACTGATGCCATTCTAATTATGTCATGAGCACAAGAATGCTGTAATACAACTTTGCCATAAGGGACTCTGGGCCATAAATGTATTTACCAGCTGTTGTGTGGAAGGAAAATCTATTGCAAGAATTTGTTTTTTATAAGACTACTGAAGAGGTGTTGATCATTGAATCAAATAATGAATTCTCATGATCATCACAATCTGGGCAAGCAAAGTATCATTTTGTTGTAGGAAACATCTGTTAAAGAATTTCTCCTGAGTCTCATCAGTAGTTGGCAGATTTCATTGCCTTAGTAATGTTTTCATTATTGCTGTCTATAAAATGGCATAGCATGTTTTATACCACTTTTCTTTTTTTCTGTATTCTCAGTGCAAACTAAGAACAACTATTTTAATTGCAACTTCTTTTTAGAAGTAGAAACAACAAGTAAGATAGACATCTTAGTGCTATTATACAGCATATCCCATACAGACAATTTTGGTTTCTGTGCTATTATAAATCACTGAGCATGAAAATACTATATACCTAATCTGTGAGCTACATGCGTACCACTGTTTAAGACTTAGTTACTCTGGGTGAGCAGAGCCAGGTCCTTTACTATCTTCTGTAGTAAAAGGTATACACGTATACTTTCTGCAGCTGACACAATTATTATTTATGGTGGAGAGTTCAATGTTTAAATAAGTGCTTTACAAAATACTGTCTTTTAACGTCATACGTTTTGTTTTTCAGTTTTCTTAAATGGGTTCTTACTCTTATGTAACAAAAGAAGATAAGTGGATTTACCGCATAACCTTCAACTTACATTCATTACTTTTCAGAAATTATGAGCAGTAGCAAAGAATGTCATCCACTTCTGAAAGATTTTGGGTAGAAGACTTTAAATTATATGCTTGTGTATGCATTCTTGTCCTCCCTACAGCTTATTGTGCTTTAGGAACATAAGTTGATCTACAAATAACCTTGCTGTATGTCAATGTGCTCCCTGATATTTTCTCTTCTTTTTGACTTCATAAGGAATATTATCATCTCCACATCTATGCTGTGTCATCCCTAATAGTCTTGCTGTACAATCGCTTTAATATGACTTTTGATTCTCTTGAACACAATCTCATATTGACCATACCTAGCATCTTAAGACAAAGTTCATTACAGCTACACAGAGCTTGCTTTACTAGTGTACTAATAGCTATACTAAATTATTCCAAGTAATTATTCCTAAACTATTGAATAGTGTTTTCATATCTAACATGCATACTTTTGCTGTTTAACTGTTTAACTGGATTAGAACTGCAAGGTCACCAACGACTGTGACTGACTTGGCAAATGCAAGCAGTTGTCTGTGTATAGAAGTGCCTTAGTTCTGTAGTCAGGAAAATCACTTAGCTAGGCACTTTTTTTGTAGTGGCAGATTTGCAATGGAAAAGCAGTGGTGTTAACATGGCAACCTTAACTGTACCATTAAATATATAAATGCTGTGATGTATCTGGAAAAAATTTGTTCTAAATCTGAATTAAAATCACTCTGTTAGAGGACAGTAGTGATTAAGGTGTAGAAATTATCAATATAATAAAATTCATGTGTATGTATATATATATATATATAAACCAAATAACACAACAGGCAGGTTGTGAAAAATGTAATCTTTGGAGCCAGAGCACTTTTATATAACTTGTGAATTTCTCCCATTTATTGCTATCAAAGAGAAGTTGAAATGGCTTAGCTTCTGGACAGTTCCTCAGTCCTTTACATGCAACTCCAAGCACCTGGCTCTCTTCAGAAAGAAAACCTATTCATTTGTCAGTCTGCAGCTTGAAACTGGCTGTTCCAGGCTCTCTTTGCCAGGTATGGTTTTATCAGTTGACAGAAAACATTAAGTTCACAGTTAAATTATTACAGAGTTATAGGGAAGAACCAAGATCAACAATTTGAAGTTAGTGCCATGGATTTTTTTTTTTTAATTTTATATAACATACACTGTCAAGAGATTGATAGCAAAGTGAAAATGAGGCAGTTGTTATGATTACAGTTCTTAAGTCTGTAGAAGCTCTTTTTCAGTCAGTTGTGATTCAACTTGTGATGCCTTGAGTTCATCAGTTGATTTCAGGTTTTGTAGAGATGCATTGAGACAGACAATCCAAAAGCCAGGAAAGCAACAGGGGGAGGGTTTTACTGAATGCTATTTTACAGTGCATATGAGGAGAAACACACATGAGCAGTTACCACATCTTCCCATCTCAGGTGGTGGTAGTAATTAACAGCTAACATATAATTAGATCAATTCAAACCCTAACAGAATACTTGTAGATTATTAGTTTTTTTCTGAAACTATTCTGAGAAAGCACAGTTTATAGTGCCTAGGACCTGATTTTCAATTTGTTTTCTACAGAGTACTTAATGCAGTATAGTTAGACACATAAAATTAGTTCAGAGCAGGAAAAAAGGAGGTTAAATACATTGTCTGCAGTAAATAGAACTCTAGCTTACCTCCTGTGACTTCATTAGGTTTACAGTAGGGATGAACTTGTCTCACTTTCTCTGGTTGATGCTAACCTCTAGTTGTTGATGCCATTATTAAGTTAATTGTTTGGAACATCAATCTATGTCAACAAAACTTTCAGAGTGCTTGATGAGATTTCAAGCATCAAGCTGTGAGGCATTAAAAAATGATGAATTTACATCCAGGTAAAACGATGCCCTTCAGCTATAATAATGAATCACTACTTTGTTTACAAATGGGTATTCATCATGAGACATGGCATGCACAGACATTTTTGAAGGGGAAAGGCATTAGCACAGTAAATGATCTTTGCAACTAAAGCTGAATACACAGCAAAGTGAAGAAGGAGAGCATGTCAAATTATCTTTTCAGAAAGGAATTATGAATGCAAACTGGCACTGGTGTTGCCTGATCCGTTTTTAATAAGAACAAAAGATATAGTTCAGTATTAAGATGTCCTTCTCCAGTAAAGACAAATCAGCACAATATGTTTCTTCGAAAAGTTTCATCATCTAATTGAATTTCTTGATATATACTTTTAGACCTTGAAGAAAATGCTTTGTTTTATAATGAAAGCGATATTCTCTAATATGCAGCAGGTGCTAGTGCTCTACATCTTACTGTCCTGGCAACCAAGGAATATTCAGCTATGTTGTCTGTCCCTCCCCATACTTCTTCTGTAATTGGTTGGGAAGATTAATATCATTTTATTAGGCCTGTATGCCCAAATAACTGTATGAGCATGTCACAAAAGTATTTAGTGAAATTAATTTGTCTCATAAAGGCCATAACAATACTACTGCACAGGCTTAAGCAACCCCAAAATTTGCACAGAATTTCCTTATATAGTGGTTGCCAGCAAATTTCAAATACTAGCTATATTATGTTTATCAGATATTTGTTCACCTGTCTTGTAGTCCTATCTGTCTCATCCCTTACTACTCTATACATGGAATCTAATTCCTTGGTTGTTATGCTTCTGGAGACATAACAGCATCGTGCATTATTCTGTAACAACTACAAAGCCAGCACACACAAGTGAATTGAGTTGCAGACTTTTCCATATTCTGTTTGGGAACTGTTGATTGAGAGGTGTGGCTGGCTGTCTTTGCACCTGTGCTCCCCAGATGGTGTGGACCCAGGTTGAAGCCTCCTCTGCACTCATAAGGGCTAACCACTGAAGGGGTAGGATTGCTGGGACCTGGGTTGTTTCTTGAGAAATAGTGCTGCATGGCTGGAGAGCCATTTCACCAGTTGGGTGAATTCAAGTCTTCTTTTTGTATGTAACTGTTGACCTACTGTGTGTATTTTGCCTGATATTGTGTAGAACCTGTTGGGTGATGCAGTTTTGCTTCTTCATGAGCAGAACAGCAGTATAAATCAAGGACATATTAATATTGCAGCAATAAACTGTTGATATAAAGGTCTAGATAAAATGTTTATTAACTCCGAAGACATCTAGCTAAACACAATCAGTTTTTCAGGAGAGGAATGTATTGTACAAAATGTAGGCATTAAAAAAAGAGTTTGTAATCAAATCACCTAGGCTGGGTACTATCATTCCTATGACAAATGTATCCTAAAGCTCCTGAAGGAATCCTCTTAGGATATCTTGCATTTGAAAGTCCTGAGAGCGGTCTTGGAGGAAGTTCTTTGCTGGTTAGATTATAAGTATCTCAGTAGCGTAGATTAAAAAGAAAACAATGCTCTGGTCAAACTGCTGCATTAGAGGGAGCTTTTGGGGTTGAGGCAGTAAGCATTTTCTGGGTAACTACTGATTCTAGAGTTAAGAGAAGTTCTTGTTTTCCTCAGCGAATGAGGAAGGAATCTGTGTAGTCAATGAGCTTCAAGCATTCGTTGCTTTCATAGCTCTGTGCAAAATGCTGATGAGCCTAGTCACTGAGGAGTAGGGAAAGAAACCTCAAAGTAAACAGTATGGCTTTCCTATTGCAACATGGTAGTGACCTGTATCATTAATTGCATCAGTTCCAGGGCTTGTTAAATTTAAAATAGAGTTGACACCAACTTCCAAGGCAGATAAGTTTTCCTCCTTAAAGTTGAAATGTGCTGGCATAAGTTTACTTTCAGTGTTGGAGAAAAAAAAAGAAAAAGGGTAAAGGATGACTGTCTTAAGGAAATGCAATGAAATTTGGAATCTATTTGCATAATTTTAAGGCAGGAAATGTCTGCAGTAACTATGTGCTAGCAGTGCTACCTACCATCGTGTATTTNGAAGCCTCCTCTGCACTCATAAGGGCTAACCACTGAAGGGGTAGGATTGCTGGGACCTGGGTTGTTTCTTGAGAAATAGTGCTGCATGGCTGGAGAGCCATTTCACCAGTTGGGTGAATTCAAGTCTTCTTTTTGTATGTAACTGTTGACCTACTGTGTGTATTTTGCCTGATATTGTGTAGAACCTGTTGGGTGATGCAGTTTTGCTTCTTCATGAGCAGAACAGCAGTATAAACCAAGGACATATTGATATTGCAGCAATAAACTGTTGATATAAAGGTCTAGATAAAATGTTTATTAACTCCGAAGACATCTAGCTAAACACAATCAGTTTTTCAGGAGAGGAATGTATTGTACAAAATGCAGGCATTAAAAAAAGAGTTTGTAATCAAATCACCTAGGCTGGGTACTATCATTCCTATGACAAATGTATCCTAAAGCTCCTGAAGGAATCCTCTTAGGATATCTTGCATTTGAAAGTCCTGAGAGCGGTCTTGGAGGAAGTTCTTTGCTGGTTAGATTATAAGTATCTCAGTAGCGTAGATTAAAAAGAAAACAATGCCCTGGTCAAACTGCTGCATTAGAGGGAGCTTTTGGGGTTGAGGCAGTAAGCATTTTCTGGGTAACTACTGATTCTAGAGTTAAGAGAAGTTCTTGTTTTCCTCAGCGAATGAGGAAGGAATCTGTGTAGTCAATGAGCTTCAAGCATTCGTTGCTTTCATAGCTCTGTGCAAAATGCTGATGAGCCTAGTCACTGAGGAGTAGGGAAAGAAACCTCAAAGTAAACAGTATGGCTTTCCTATTGCAACATGGTAGTGACCTGTATCATTAATTGCATCAGTTCCAGGGCTTGTTAAATTTAAAATAGAGTTGACACCAACTTCCAAGGCAGATAAGTTTTCCTCCTTAAAGTTGAAATGTGCTGGCATAAGTTTACTTTCAGTGTTGGAGAAAAAAAAAGAAAAAGGGCAAAGGATGACTGTCTTAAGGAAATGCAATGAAATTTGGAATCTATGTGCATAATTTTAAGGCAGGAAATGTCTGCAGTAACTATGTGCTAGCAGTGCTACCTACCATCGTGTATTTNATTGAGAGGTGTGGCTGGCTGTCTTTGCACCTGTGCTCCCCAGATGGTGTGGACCCAGGTTGAAGCCTCCTCTGCACTCATAAGGGCTAACCACTGAAGGGGTAGGATTGCTGGGACCTGGGTTGTTTCTTGAGAAATAGTGCTGCATGGCTGGAGAGCCATTTCACCAGTTGGGTGAATTCAAGTCTTCTTTTTGTATGTAACTGTTGACCTACTGTGTGTATTTTGCCTGATATTGTGTAGAACCTGTTGGGCGATGCAGTTTTGCTTCTTCATGAGCAGAACAGCAGTATAAATCAAGGACATATTAATATTGCAGCAATAAACTGTTGATATAAAGGTCTAGATAAAATGTTTATTAACTCCGAAGACATCTAGCTAAACACAATCAGTTTTTCAGGAGAGGAATGTATTGTACAAAATGCAGGCATTAAAAAAAGAGTTTGTAATCAAATCACCTAGGCTGGGTACTATCATTCCTATGACAAATGTATCCTAAAGCTCCTGAAGGAATCCTCTTAGGATATCTTGCATTTGAAAGTCCTGAGAGCGGTCTTGGAGGAAGTTCTTTGCTGGTTAGATTATAAGTATCTCAGTAGCGTAGATTAAAAAGAAAACAATGCCCTGGTCAAACTGCTGCATTAGAGGGAGCTTTTGGGGTTGAGGCAGTAAGCATTTTCTGGGTAACTACTGATTCTAGAGTTAAGAGAAGTTCTTGTTTTCCTCAGCGAATGAGGAAGGAATCTGTGTAGTCAATGAGCTTCAAGCATTCGTTGCTTTCATAGCTCTGTGCAAAATGCTGATGAGCCTAGTCACTGAGGAGTAGGGAAAGAAACCTCAAAGTAAACAGTATGGCTTTCCTATTGCAACATGGTAGTGACCTGTATCATTAATTGCATCAGTTCCAGGGCTTGTTAAATTTAAAATAGAGTTGACACCAACTTCCAAGGCAGATAAGTTTTCCTCCTTAAAGTTGAAATGTGCTGGCATAAGTTTACTTTCAGTGTTGGAGAAAAAAAAAGAAAAAGGGTAAAGGATGACTGTCTTAAGGAAATGCAATGAAATTTGGAATCTATTTGCATAATTTTAAGGCAGGAAATGTCTGCAGTAACTATGTGCTAGCAGTGCTACCTACCATCGTGTATTTCTGATTTATTTCCATGAAGAAAAGGATTTTTTCTGCATTACTCTTCCCTGTCAAGCAGCCTGGCCCAAGCGTGCAACCCATCACTCAACAATAACTGAAACATTAGTGTGCTGTTAATGCTGCCTCAGCTGAAACCAGAACAAGGGGAGAGCACAGTGCAGTACTTACTACACCTCTTTGTCTGCCACGGACACTCAGTTGGATTGAAACCCACGTGTGTTACGCATTATGCTCACTTGTGCAACTTGTTGAGTAAAAAGCAGTGATTTCTAATAGTATTTCAGCCTACATAATATTGTCTCAAAAGAAAACAAAATCCAAAAAGTGAAGAATTGCCGACGAAGGGGTTCAATTCAATGGAAAATGGACAGATAATTCCTTTTTTGAGACATGTTATGGCACTCTCCTTAATTAGTAAGGAAATGGTATCATTTTTTGAAAGATTAAAATTTGAGAAGACATTATATGCAGAAACATGCTGCTAAATTCAATATACGTCATGAAATGGTCCAAAAAGACAAGATAGCAGAATTGAGATAACTGTCATCTCAACAAAATATATATTTTTGATGTTATAACTCAATCTTTATTACGTTCTCTAGAAGTCTGTTATAAAAACTAGTAATGTGGTAATCATTATAATCACAATAAATCAAAAATAATCAAAACTCTTTACTTATTGTGTATTTATCAAGAAATGTACAGAATGAATGGCAGCTGTGATTTGTCATTATAAAAGTCGCCTGCCTGTGGCCAGCTGAATTGAAGAAATAGGAAAATCTGAAGAGTGAAATTTGGAGACACATTTTTCTAGTTTAAAGTGTTATGCTTTGCAGTTAGGTTAAAGTACTGATGTTGCAGATAAGGCTCGACTTCCTGTTTTTATTAGAGGTATTGATAATAAATATAATGTAATTATAGAAATGACTTCTTTGGTACCATTGAAAGATCCAACTAAATCTCTTAATTTGTATGAAGGAGTAAAAGAAATACGCTGAAGAGGTTTTCTTTAACCTTTGTCAGAGTATCTGGTATAGCTACTGATGGTGCCGCAGCAATGATTGGTTTAGAAAACAGAGGGACTCGTAAAACTAATAGAAGATGATGTAATTGATGTAATTGCCACCAAACATGTCACTGCCTCTTACATCAAGAAAGCTCATGTGGAAGTTTTAAAAATGGACCATGTCATGTAAATCATCATCAAAGCTGTGAATTTTGTAAAATCTGAGGGACTGATTCATTGCCAGTTCCAGGGGTCCCTTAAAAGTGTGGGTGCTGATAGTGAGGACATCATTTACTTTTCTGAAGTAAGGTGGCTGGGCTGGGGTAAAGTGCCGATTGGGGTTTGAGAAATTAAGTCATTAATGGAAAAACTTGCGATCAACTGCTTTCAAGAGTAAAGAGCAGAGTTACATTTCATCAAAAATCTGATGAATGCCTAGGGAACCCACTAAGAATTGCAAACACTGTGGTTGAACCGAACACTAATGCGTTTGATTCACAAAAACAAGATCTCGCTTTGTTTTTATTCCACTCCTTTGTTTTAATTAAAAAAAAAAATAGAAGTAATGCTGCCTAGGCAAGCTGAAAGGTTAGGCACCCATGCTTTAGGCAGAGAGGTAAGACAGCCAGCCAAGAATAATGAATTGTACTGCTGTCTGACTGCAGCAGTAATAATGAGCCTCCTCAGATATTTCTTAGTAGTTGAGTTTATCTTAAAAGCAGAGATGTTTGTGTATCAGAACTGTGGTGTGCTTCATCTGAAATTCTCTCCTTTTGCCTTGTATGGAACTTTGCTATCAACTTATTTGGAATTAGCATGGTTACATTTTCAGGTTATAATGAAAATAGAAAATAGAATCAATCAACTTCTGTAGAATGAGTTTCTGTGTGTTTTCCAAAGGTACAAGTAGGCTGGCTGCTCAGGTGGGATGCAGTACAAGACCTACTAGATGTGTTGTGAGGTGCAGGTGCATAGCATTGCCTTGTCACCATTCCCCCTGAGTTATTCCAATAAATTTGTAAAGCACAAGATTTAATAAATATCTTGACTAAACTAGGATAAATTCTGCAGGGTAAAGGAAACTTGTATGGCTCTTAGAGATGGAAGCCTGTTATGCTGAAATGTTTCAGAGTGCTCTTATTGAGGATTTAAAAACCCGTGGAATACAGCCAATATCGTATTTGTTTACAGTAAGCATGCTTGCAACAAGGTGCTTACTCTAGTAGCAACAGTTTGAAACTTCAACTGATCCTGCAGTGTCAGTGTCAAGAATTGATGTTCTTGAAGGTCAGATGCTGTTTGCTGTTGGATGTAGCTGCAGAGGCTTGTTCTGGTGTTGCTTATTTTAGTGTCTCCATCTTTTGGGAACAAGAGGTCAAGACTGTTACATGGGCAGGGCCTCTTCTGTTATGAGCTAATAGCAGGAAATGACTTCTTGTCTTTATTTAATAACTTGTTACTAATGTTATTGAATATTTAAATATTGACTACTTAAATATCAACTACTCTGTTGCACCCTATGTTTTGATTTTTCTTGAGGAAGGAAGCAGTGGTGGTTCTCTTGCCCATGTTGGTTTCTTCCCTTGAGTATCTCCTTTAGAGAAGACTTGATGACAACTGGGCTGAACCTTCTAGTTGAGCTTCCTCTGACAGAAATAGAAAAACTGTGATTTGATGCATGGCTCTGTAAGTGGGGATGGGGGGAGATGCACACAAATGGTGCACTGCTGGTCTAAAACAAAACCTTAATGCAGATCTGTATCAAAAACACCCTGTTGGTACACAGTCAAGAGGAAATCCAGGGCGGATCAGAGCTCAGGTAGAGATCTCAAAGGATCATGACTTGGATAACTAAAGTTACAGGCCCTATGTTCCTATAGGAAGACTATGGCAGCATTCCTGCTGTTTCTCTCCACAAACATGGTCATATCCATCACAGTGAAGCTTGGAAGTAGGTTACTTCTGTTGGTGTGTACTAGATGTGACCTGAAAATACCTGCTAGCTCTGGACTCAGCTTTTGCATTATGCGGTTTTTTGAATGATACCATTTATGAAATCTGTTACATGGAAGTTAGGTGCTAATCTAACAAACTAAGCAGAGTGATATTCAGTGAGCCAGGTACTTCCAGTATCTGTAACGACATATTTTTAAATATGGTTTTCAGTTCAGACATTCCAGTTATTTCTGTGTGGCTGGTGTTTTTGGATATGAGAATTATTCCTGATGATTATAATAATGATAAAGGAGCAGTCCTGTTAAGCACTATACAAAAAATACTGAGAAAAATTGCTCTGAAGACTATAATAACAGAATAGTAGAGAATAAAGGAGTAATATTTTATCATATTTGGAAGTGGAACACAGTGGAAACAAGGTGGAACGGGACATGAGTGTCTCATTAATGTAGTGACAGGTGAGTTCATGTTGCTGTTCTTCCTGGTAGAATTATTTATGCCCTTCTCTGCTGCTTTGTGATGGTAATGATGTTGTAATACATCATCTAGCTGTAAAACTTTCATGTATGTTTTCTACTTTATTTATTTATTTATTTATTTATTTTCAAAATAGCTTTATTTATTTTTAAATATGTTCTGTTATTCAAACAAATTTCTATCCTTTCCTGTGCTTTGAGAGCTATGAAGTTTGTTGTCTCTGGCCCAATTCTTTAAAATACCTTTATGGACTTGAACCTTAGCTCACTGAAGAATTGAAGATATTCTAATAGCAATGTAAATGATCTAAGGACTGTAACATAACAGTTGCATTGTGTCTTTGAGTCAATAGAGATGCAATTTTAGAAGCATTCATCAGTCTAGATTTTTTTTTTTTTACTCTTTCTTTACAGATGATTATAAGCTTTGATATTCACTTGGCAGTGCTGTAAATTCATAATCTGCTTTCTTTGGTCACCGTATTCTTTTTCACAATATTTTCATGATATATTATGATGCAATTTCTTCTTTGTTAATATCTTTACCTTAGATGGACTGAGGATATTGGACGGAGCTGCCAAGTCATTATGATAAGAAATGGAGAGTTGAGAATTATCAAGAGAAGATGTTTACACAAATACCCCTAAGAAACATTTGGGCACGTCAGCTATATTAGCAGAGTTAATTGTTGAGCATGACCAAATGTCCCTTCAGTCTAATTATACCAATTCCTGGATGCCTTGAAAAACAGGCAAGTGAACAATACACAGCTGGAGGAAGGATTTCAAGTGCAGATGTCTTTGTCTTTTTAACTGTGATTTAGAAAGTTTTTATGCAAGAGATCATTATGATAAACAAATCTTTTCTTCATGTGAGCTTTGGGGACAGTCTGCCTGCACTCTGCTTTTACATGAGAGTTGAGTAGTAATAAGAACATGCAAGTATTTTCTCTAAAAACATATGTAAGACAAAAATTGGCCTGACTGTGAGTTTAATAACTTCATGCCTGAGTGTTGACAGCTGAGTAAATTTAGTATTGTACCAGTGACTCCTCCTGTGTAGTCCATGCTTAGTCATCTCTCATTCCATGAACATAAGAAACCTAGAGAATTTTGTACCAAGCATTAGTGAAGAACAATTTGTATGACTTCCAGTAGAAACTAGAGAGTTCTGGAATAGTATGGTTCTGTCTGAAGATTTTCAAATGGTTCTACTAGATACTTGTGTTCAGACAGCTGTTTTTGTTAGCAGTTAAAGCTGACTTGCTGTTTGCCCTTGATTACATTTTAGGGTCTAATATCTGTTGTCTAAATAGTATTTCTCTGGTACACTGTATGCAGTGGGGATAATGAGGAGTGTTCAATGTGCAAGTCCACTTTCAGTCAGGGAAAGAATTCTGACTCAGAATCGCAGTTTCTCCTGTGTCTTTTCCTTGCCATGTTGTAGGATGGTTTGCAGGGAACAGTTTACTTGCTGTTGTTTAAATGGTCAGGTTCTTTGGCTAGCAAGAGTCAAATCCTCACCCTTCCATACATGTGGGTGGAAAGAGAAAAGACAAACAATTAGTATTCAACTTGAAAAACTATCTTTCTAGTAAGTTTATTCACCTGAAACTGCATTCTGCTTTCCTATGAAGCCAGTGAGATTATTTGTAAAGTACTTTTCTTTATAAGTATTGGAATCTGCCACTGACTTGGCATTCCATAATGTTATTCCAAGGGTCCAATATTCCAGTTGAGTTCTTCATTTTTCCGCAGCTCAAACCTGAAAATTACTTCTTTTATAATGTTTTTTTTATACATAGGGCTGCTACATGTAATGAGAATAGCACCATGCCATTGTGTCATGTCAATTCTGATTGAGTAATACTTCAGTTTCCTTGTAAACAATTATTAACACATTGAGCACTCATACAGAGAGGTGTTCAGTTATGTATGTCTTTATGTTAAGGTTCTGCACAAGTACAGTCTATAAAGAGTTACAGCTGTGTGTGTTTATCCAGTAATACAAAGAAAAAGCATAAGAGACTTAAACCATCAAAGGAGTGCATGTTATAGAAAATGACCTTCAACTTCTGATAGTTACTTCCTTCCTAACAAAACAAAAAGCTTGGCAGTGTAAAAAATAAGTAGATAAAAATGTACAAGAACGCTTTGTATTCAATGGCCATGCTTCAAAATGAAGTGAAATTAGGTAGTCCTTTTGTTTGCCTTTTTACATACTGAAAATCATTAACACTACGTGAATATGTTCAGAAATATACATGCCTTGATGCATGTCACATTGTACCAGACTTGAAAACTATATCTGATGCAGAAAAGTTTTCAACTACTATACTTCATTGATAGCTTCAAAGTGACCTCAAAAGATATAGCAAGTCTACACTGGAATAGGTAGAAATATTTCAATTCTACTAATGACTGTGTTTTGATGACAGTTAATATGACAGACAGGAGATCTGCTTCTGTTTTGAGAATGCCAAGCAAGTTGTTACTCAGCTGATTATCTCCTGCATGTGTTTTAACTGATACATTCACCAGCAAGTGTTATAGTGTTTTATTTCAGGGATTTTAATTGCCCAGTAAGAAAGAAACATTGACACAGAGAGATGCTTATACCTTCTTTCAGTGATTAAATACCCTTGGTCTTGTATCTTCTGATTTCTTCATAATAAAATGCAAACCAGTCTGAACTAGAAAACTTGATATCTAATTATCTGATGGCTTTTACTAGAGCTTGATTAGATCTAGTCAATGGAGCCTTCTATTGATTTTGCAAGGGCTGAGAAAGGAACTTTGTCACAATCCATCAGAGTTGAGTGAAGAAAGAGATTGTTTGGACTCAGTTTTTGACTTTTGCTCTTGTTTCCCAAACCTTTGAAGCAAGATGGAAGAAATACCTGAATTAACTGAATTTTCAAAAGAAGTCCAGTATTAAATACAGTGAAGTATGTGATTGCCTGTGTTCCTTCGTGGAAGCTTGATTGTTGTAGGTGATGAGAGCATAACTGGACATCTGAGTATCTATTCCCATAGAGGGGATACTAGTAGGGGTTTTTCTTCATGTTCTTGATAGAAACAGCAGATTCTGTTCCAGCATTGGAGAGCACATAGTCATGCAAAGTTCCCTGCACAGAAGCCTGCATCTTGCTGTTATTCTTTTTGTACTTCTGATGGGGATATTTGGTGGAAAAAATCTTTAAAAATCATTTTTATATTGTAAGAAAACAGATTTTGTGTTATAAAAGGCACATAATCTAACATTTTACTTCAACTTGCCTAATGTTTTATTGGATTCATGAGAGCATAGTGGTTAGTACAGTCTCAGCATCCACATTTTTCTTTAAAGTACCATGTCTCATTGAGTACTGTAACTGATATAATAGCACTCTCCCTAGCTTTCATGTCTGAGTCTCATTTGTATACACGTAGAATGACTGGGTATGTAGTGTCAGATTTCAGAAGGCACCCCTGCGTTATTTCTAATATTGATTTAGACGTGATAAAAAGAAAAAGGCTTTAAACTGAAGGGCTGGAGTAAAAGAATGACTAGAGGGGAGGAGTTTGTAGTTATATAAAAATATTTCACTTATAAAAACTGAACAAAAGTAAATGATTGACAAAAATTCATGCAAAACGTGAGGGAATTATGAGTATACAGCTAATCATCAGGTCAAAGTAGAAATATCATAGAATGGTTTGAGTTACAAGGGACCCTTAAGATCATCTGCTTTCAACCCCCCTGCTATAGGCAAGTACACCTCCTTCTAGAGCAGTTTGCTCAAAGCCTCATCCAGCCTGGTTTTGAATGCCTCCTGGGAGGGGCCAATACTTTTCAAGTAAAATGGTTTCACCCATCTCACTGGATGGGTAACCAGATAAGACTTTGAATTCCTGGGTGTTCACACAGTAGAATTATTTCACCTATCTAACACACTGGCTGCTGATTTTAGTTAGTGAATTGTAAAGTAAGTGAGCTGAGTATAGAGTGTAAAATTACTTGAAGTAACAGAAGAATAACGGAAGTGTTAACTAGCAGAATAGAATGTTTTTCTTTTCAGAATGGATATACCCAGGAAAGTATTGTTTTGAAGTATTACCTACTGTTTGCTATGAGCTTAAACAGTTCTTTTTTTTTTTTTTTTTATTTGAACTATAGAAAATAAGACGAAAGAAACTGTGCATGAAATATCGGAGAGAGAGCTCTGTCAAATTCAGTACGGGCACAAAACAAATATCTTTTTTCAGTTGCAATAGACAACTTAAGAAAATAGAAATCCATAGAAGTCAGAAATATTTTACTTACTTTGATAGTGGTAAAATAACTCAGTGTTGTAGGCTGTTTATGAACTTTTTTCAATACAGAAGATGTCAGAATGCTACAGTAATTCCACACTGGCTGTGTGAGTCATGAGCCCTTTATGTTGCAAATACATATGCAAAAAAAACCCAAAACATAAAATAAAACAACCCAAGAAACAAACAAACAGAAAACCAACAGGACTGTGAAGCAGATGTTGTATTTGCAAATGCAATTTACTGGAGAATGGTGGAAATTGAAGCGATCTTCATCTAATTCAAAATAATTTGTCTATTTCTCATTATCTTATATGACATTAAGCAGCAGAAACTAGTATCTGTAATATCTGATAATAGTAGATGTGATATGACTGATGTGGTGTTCTGCAAAGACAATTACTTATTTTCCTGCCAGTAGTAATTTAAACAGTAGTAAAAGGGAGTAGGGAGGAAAAAAAGGAAAACTCTTCACATCCTTGTGGTTTTCACATTTCAGGAAGCCAGCTGTTTGCGAAGTCTACTTAAACCAAATTGTGGGCTTTTGAAAATGTGAACACGAACTCTTCAAGTCAGCTTTTACGGTGATGCATTGTTTTTCACCTTGAAAAGCTTAAATAAAATACCTTAAATAGCATGCTTTTCCACTGAAGGGAGAAATTAACTGAAAATGTAGTCAGAGAAGATTTCATTGAAAAGTAGCACTGAGACAGAACTAAGAATCACGTCCTTATTTTCTTTATTTACCCCTTACCTTAAACGTCCCTCCTCTTCCAAGTGAACAAAAAAGTATTTTTGTCTGCATAGCAAATATTTCATTTCTAACGTAGTTCTCCTGGCTTGAATTCTGTGGTGACATTACCAAACTACAGTCCGTACTGACTCACCTTTTTTTAAAATCCAGTTAAAACTGTACAGAACAGATGCAGGCACTAGAGGGAGACGTGAGCACATGATCTTAACCAGTACGTTAACACAGTACTGTTTCGGTGTTGTGAGAAATTGCTGTATGGAACAGGTGAAACTCTTTTTCTAAAAAAGAAAACCATAAATAGAGCTGGAATGAATGTGTGATCAGTAATAATTTTGAGGGTTCTAAATAGCATTTTAAGATTCCCCCTAAATTCAAATCATACAATGACTGACTTATTCTCACTAGTTAAAAATATTCTTTCAATTTTACTTTTGCAGAAAAATTTGTGGACTAAATCTTATGAAAGTGTAAAATAGAAGAACATATTACAAAGTTCTTTACAAATTTACCTGTATACTTTGACAAGTACATTTTTCTGTATAAAGACTTATTTCAGGGCTAGATACTTCTTGTAGAATGACACATTTGTCCAGAAGGTTGCTACCGTATTCTCTTTGTGGTGCTCAGATCAGATAGTCTGTCATTTTCAACAGTTTGGGAGTAATATACTGTTTCCTCTGCTTTTTTAAATTCAATTGGGCAGTGCTGATTTGTGTGTGTAGAACGTGGTTCTTATACGACCTTTTAAAGCCACAGTATGCTTGTTTGACATCTTTAATACTTTTTACTGTAGTTACTCAGTGTTTTTTCAAGGTTAAAAAATGCAGTTTGCTGATATATTACTTTTTGGTTTTTTTTTAACATTCTTTTATCAAATAATGGAGGCTGTGGCTTGGGAGCTACAGTCTTAAAGCGAAGTTTAACTCTTCCCGCCAGCTCTAATTTTGGATAAGTTCTTAATGGTCTATCAGAAAATATAATACTGTTAGCTTCTTTTTCAAGGTAACAAACACTTTTTTTTCACACTACATTAATAGATTTACTTAATTTATTTTTATTCTTTGTTTAAAAAAAAAAAAAAAAAGACTAGATTCCCACTCTTTGTCTCACATCAGTATCCAGTGCTTACGTATGTCAACTTTTCAAAGACTATCGTTATAATACAGACAGCACATCTCGTCTTTATTTCTCTAAGGGTGAAGTGGAACTAGCAGTAGATAAATCTTCACCTGTCTTTACAGCATTTTGCAATTGTCCGTGCCCTGGACACTGGGAAGATATAGTCAAAATGAGAAATATATACCATAAAGTATTTTGTAGGTCATTGAGTTTTCTCAATGTGAAAGAAATCACATTTTTATTTCAAAATATATACATAAGGATATTTATTGCTACATTAAAGTAGTTACTGGGAAGATCGTTTTGTAAAGATTAGTTGCTTTTCAAAGCATGTTTGTTGACAGTTATATTTCTTTTTGATATGTCTCTGCAATATGTTTTTAATTATTCAATTACAAAGCAGGAACCGCAAAGGAAGGTTCAGAATGAGGTGAAGCTGTTCAAAAGGCACTAAAATGAATTGCTAGAATACAAACTTTGTTGTACTTTATGTTAGAGGCATAGTTTATAAGACTAGAGAAAAATGTGAATCATCGTTAGGCTTTTGCATAGCTGGGTTTAGTTTAGATGTTGTCTGTAATACTAACTTATAAGGAGCATAAATGTGAGATCTGCTTTATGTTCTTTGTGGAAATGAGCTTTTTGTAAAGACCTACTCATTGCACCCTGTGTATAGCTACCTATTTATTTATTTATTTATTTTTAAGAAGAAATATACAAATGAATAAACAAAGAAAGATACTCATATGGCTTCCAGCATCCTAGGTGAGCTGAGGTAGAATCATTCCTGCTCTTGTCCTGCACCATGATGACCACTTCAGTGTTTAGAAACTTTAACATCGTTTGTAGAACCTTTGTGACTGATTACCTTTTCCCTTCAATAAATGGACAGTCAGTCTTCTCACTCAAGGTAGCAGTTCAAGTTACTGCTCTGCATTATACAGAGGAGTGTAATTAATAAGTAGGCTTGATGCTATTGTTCCCCGTCCAGGGGAGTTCTCTAATCCTGTGCTGTGGAGAATCCTTTGTTTTTCTTACTTTGTTTACAGATTACTTCCATTAGGAAACCAAATTCCAGTTAT
Organism: Odontophorus gujanensis; assembly: GCA_013399175.1. Classification (NCBI taxonomy): domain Eukaryota; kingdom Metazoa; phylum Chordata; class Aves; order Galliformes; family Odontophoridae; genus Odontophorus; species Odontophorus gujanensis. The sequence goes on from VXAB01012732.1 coordinate 29,216, forward strand.
TTCCAGTGAGACTGTATAGCTAAGCCTTACTCTTCAGTACTGTTTATTCCCATCAACTCATCGACTTCTACTGGTCTTTCCATGTTTTCCTTAATTATATCACAGTTATGAGGAGTTCAGAAATCTATTTTGGGGTTTGGAATTTTACCACCATGTATTTCCATTACTCTTTTTTACTTTGTGTTCTCCATATTGTTAATTTTAATTCTTTATAGTTTACTTATCAAATTATTTAACTGTCAAGGGAAGCTTCTCAGGTAATGCTTTCTGTAATAGTTCTAGCATCTTTCTAGAATCATTCAATAAAATGCTTTTAATATAAAACTCTTCAGCAGACAGGGTAACAATACACTGTGCTGATTGGAAATAACTTTTATATTGGTGTAAAGAAATATCCTTCATCTTTGGAAGACTGTGTTTACTGGTTCAACCTCTACTGGTGTACTACTACAACTGTAATTTCTGTACTCCCAGACATTTTTAATTATGCTAGAATACAAAAGGTTTGGGCTTTATTTTTTCCCCCTTTTTGGACTAAAGTGAAAAGACTTAACTGGCAAAGTGTGTGCTTTAGTAACTTTGTCAGGCACAGACAGCTTCATTTTCATTGTTTTTCAGTACAGATTTGTGGCCTTTCACATTCTTTAGTAGTCTTAAACATACAATACTTATCGAATTATATATGGGAAAAAATATATGAAGATACTGACAATCTTTGGCAGGCATTTTTGTGTGATATCATCTGTTCAGTGTTGATCTTCTGTACAGAATCTTTCATTCATTATGAGCCTGACCAACTGTGCTAATAGTCTTATTGGTTTTGATGTATCATATGCTCTGGATTGTCAAATTTGAACAATTCCTAAATTCTCTTAGGCATTTATAGTTTAAAATTTGCTGGATCACAATATTAACAACTAAAACAGATAATAAAAATAACAGGTAATTTCTGTTAACTTTTGATAACTTTAAAAATTATAAATGTAGGAGTTCAAAGAAATAAAATGTCTTCAAGAATAAGAATGTGAAGAATTTCAGAGAATTCATTCATAATACAGCACTAGATGAAGAACCTGTAAGATAATCTGATTCACTTTTCTTTCCATCTATAATATTACATATCTATGTTTTTCAGTTATTTGGAAAATTACATTGGCAGACTGATGTCTGAAAAATGTTGCAAAACTTACTTTGTAGTTCTGTTCCCCAAACCTCTATTATTTGATGTTGAGATTTTCTGGTTTTAAACAAGACAGATACTTAGAATTTCTCTAACTTCAGCTCATTAAGAAAAATCAATTATGGTTGCAAAAAAATACCCATTGTTTCAGTGTATTTTATATGACCTATAAGAATTTAATGTCTGATACTATGTTAAAAGCTGGATTTTTGAAGGAGAGAGACAGTGCATGTAGATTGAACAGAGTAGGTGAAATCTTAAACATTTTGTTCTTTGCATAGCTTTATATTTAGTCACCCCATCTCTGTCAATTCTGTTTCTAAACTAGCTCATCTTTCAAGGCATGAAAACAGCAAGAGAAAAGCAAGGTCATGCTGATATCCTACCTAGACTGTCTCATTGGATGAGTAGCTGAGGAACATTTCTTAAAGTGCAATCTTCTTTAGCACCAAGAAGGTATAAAAGTTCTCTCTTTCTAAAGTAAAGTAACCTATGGATTGATGGTCTAGGTTGCTTCAGTTATTCAGTTCATTTCAATTGGTTTGTTTTCATTTTGTTATAGCTCTGTAAGGATGAACAGTGATGTTTACGTGAAAGATACTGTTAGAAAAGCTTTAAGCAGATAAAGCTTAAGCTTTTTCCCCCAGGTAGTATTCTCATTAATCTCTACAATGCATTATTGCATGGTTCTCTTCGCATATACAGGCATTTAATTTGAGACTGGGGACACATGAAAATAAAATGTTGCTATTTCCAGTCTATAAGTGCCTGGAATTGAGCCCGTTTGGAACCAACTTACGGTTGTAAAAATGAAGCAAAAGTAAGAGCTCACAACTGTAGTAGTTTATTGCTTTGATGCTTGTAGTCCTTTCAAAAATCAATAGTTCTGTCATTATAGTTTTGTAGTGTGAAAAGTTAAGGGAAAGCAAACAGAAGATATTTAGAACTGATGAAGCCTCTGCTGGTAAAGCAATATGCTTCCTACCTATTGATTTAAAAGATAGATGAGATAATCAAGTTACATTTGTTTTGGCTAAGTGAGGTCAAATAACCTTTACCTCTGTAATCTCACCTTACAATTTCTGAATCATCGTGTTAAATTAGTTGCTGGTAGTGATGAGTCTTACCTAAACTGTACCTTGAAATCTTTCGGAGCATGTAGATAGTTTTGTCATTAGTGTTTTACAATAAGTGCAAGTGAAAAAGAAACACCATTGTGTAAATACTGCAGACAAATAATCAAAACATTGAATTGCCTGTTGTCAGGTTAAAGTCATGTACTCCTCTACTCAGTACAGCACCAAACTTCACAGTTGTGTTGTCTACTACAACATCATTGAAAAAATAAGGTGAGTGTTCAATGCCTATTCAGAGCTCTGTCCAGTAAGATACTGCTGTGCATGAGTAGTATTTGAAATAATTCATAAACTCTGGAATTAATCTACAAGTGGATATCTGTGTGGCAGTGCTGTGTATTGTACCACTTCTCATTTAGGCACCTGCTCTGCCGCTCTTTCCACAGTGAGTTAGATGCTGAGTCTGGTATGAAATGGACAAAATCAGATGTCTCAAAATAGAATCGGTCCATCTTGGGCAGCTAAGATACTCAACTTTTAATGTAAGATCAGATCTCTTCACCAGACAATGTCTCCTATCCAAAGGGTATAGATTAAATTCTCAGACCATTTTAGTACCTTCCTCTGTCTGACAGTCTCAGGATGCAGTTTTCTCCTGTTAACAAGTGCTCGTGTCCTTCCTCACACTCAGTGTGAATAATTTTCATATTAATGGGTAGTGGTGATACAGGCAAGCTCAGTTTAAATAGGTGAAATTTTCTCTTCATCCTAGTGAGCACTAGAATCTCATCAAATTGACTTAGGTTTAGTTATTTCCCCTTTAATGTGTAAAGTTCAGAATTCTTGAATTTTTTTTTCTATATTGCCCTTATCACATAGGTCTGTATACTAATAACTTTCCTGTGAAAACTGTACCATTACAAAGAATTAAAGATTCACTAAACCAGGAGAAAATGGGAGTGAGGTAGTATTCTTTAGTCTAGTTTCAATTCATCTATTTGTATCCTGGGTCCTGATCCAGGAATTCCAGTTCAGGATAGTAGTTTTCTTCCTACAGATCTTTGTTGTGTGCCTCCTTGTAATCAGTGACTAGCCAGTGTAAGATAAGAAATTCACTTTCAGGAAAAGAGACTACTATCGCCTAAATTCTCCTCTGTTAAATAATATGATTAGATGAAATTTACACTAAAGTAGCTACTGCTACATAAGCAGCAAAAGTTACTGTTCTATTTTCAAAGTAGATGTCAAGGTGGATTCCAAAGCAGATTAATGGACTTCTCAGCAGGCTGCAGCTGAAGGGTTCCTATGTGCGACTTCTTCTGAAACTGCAGGGGCATTTGCTAACTGTTAAGACAGAGTCATGTGCTTTCTCTTGCAAAACTTAATTTCTGGCCCCATTAATCCTGCTATGCAGAAGGGAACACTGCATCATTAAGCTGATGAGCAGGACATTCTTTTCTGGGAGGTAGGATTTCCGAGTATACATACATTTCTCTGTAAACTGGTGGTGATGGCACTTTGCAGTCTGCAGAGCATAACAATTAGGGGAGTAGAAGCAGAAGTGTAACAGTACTTAAAATGTGTATATATATATATACACATTCAGAATTGCATTTTCTGGGAAATCAGATTTTTTTTTGTTAAGGAAATTCAGAACATGGCTATGGAGCTAGGCACTGCTGGTGATGTGGCACAGCAGTTCTTGAATTCTGCCCTGTTTTGGAATGAGACAAAATCTCAAGACTGTGGCAGTATGGGACAGGAATGATGATCTAAGCAGCAAGGCACATTGGCAGTTGCTTGGGAGGTGATTTTTCTCTAATCCATGAAGGTTTTGAAATAACTATAATGTAATTATGGGGGTGGGAGGGAGAGAGGATGAATAAAAGAAGAACTTAGTTCTGTATTTAAAACAGATTTGAAAGTTAGGCAGTAAATAAGCCTCATATTATACACAGAACATTGGCAGTTAAAAAAAGTGTAATTAATAACCAGAACTAGACACTGATAGGAGGTTAAAAAAAAGTTATATATCATAATTCCTTCTATTCCACTGGTGGGGAGTGAACAAAGGGCTGTGTGGTGCTGAGTTGCCTGCTGGGTTACACCACAATACACAGGGATTACATTGCATAGCTAAGGGAAGATCTTGAATTAACGTGAATTAAAATGTGATTCATCAAACATAAAGGAGGGATCAGGCACATGTCACATGCTGGAGTATGGCTTATAATTGAGGTAGAGCTCGTAACATGAAGAAGATCAGTGCACTGTTTAACAGTTTTTCAGTTTCAGTTATGAATGCTTACATGTTTGTTTGAAATCTCAGTTATGCAGTGAACCATGCTGAACTGTTCAAAAGCATTTCAGAATCCATCTCATGCTTTCTGCACTATTTCCAAGAAGTAAACTGTGTAAGGTCTTTCAAGAATTGCTTTGGTTTGCAGTTATCTCCTATAGCCACAATTGATCAGATATTAAATAAAAGTGTCAGAAAATATCCATCAAATTTAAACTTTTCATAGTACTAATTTTGTATCTGTGACTTGATGTTTCCTAATGATTTCCAAAGTCTGAAATTTTCCCTCAGTCAAAAAATTATGTTCCACTCAGTTGTTGAATCTTAATTACATTCAATCCTGGCATTTTGTTTCTATATTTCTTGGCTAATTGTCAGCTTTCCTTGACATTTCTGTGTCATAAATTATTTCAAACACTGTTTCCATCATGAATTCTGAAATGTGTGCCAAGTCTACTACTCTTTTTGGATTCAAATCTATATCCATTTATTTTTTCCTCTTATGCATACTCCAATATATTATGACTGCAAACTGCTTAGTATTTTTTCTGAGCTTTTGTTTCTTTCTTCATTAGGAAAAAGTAACTCTTTTTACATTCCTCTTCTGAAAATGTTATCTCAGTGTTTTACATGAACATCTAGTTTTTTTTTTAAATTTACATTCACATGGGAATGTTATTTCCTTTATTGAAGTTAGGTTTCTTGCTTTATAGAGCAAATATATTATCCTCTGATAGTTTTCTGCTACAAAAATGGCTGGTGAGCAATCAGTTGAGTTCTGTTTTGCCTGCTGCTGTCCTATATACTATATAAGTATTTTCAACCATACCCTTATTCTTCAAAGTTAATGGATATTTGGTAATCTCTTTATGACCACTCTTAGTGAGCACAAATATCTTGTCAGCTGATGAATTGAAACCTCTCCTTCTTGTCTTGAAGTTAGAAATGTTTTCCTCATCTTTTTTGTGTGGCAAAGGAATGTTCCTTCCAGTGTGATATTAAAACTTTGTCTATCCATTGAGAATGTAACCGTGATGCATTATCATACTTTAAGAAATTCAGACTTTACATGTAAGAAAAAAAACCCGCAACATAACCCTTTTTGTAAAATAGATAGAGAGTAGCATATAAAAGCTGCATAACGGCTAGTCAGATTATTTACAACCTAACTTTTGTTTTATACTGTCTCACACTTTTCTGTATTCTAGCTTACAGCACCATCTCCCCTCCCTAGCAGTCACATATACTGGACAGCAGAAGTTACGACAACCTTTCTGCTCAGAAGATGAGTAAAAGTTCACAGCTAAAGCAGGAGTAGGGCAGCGTGTGCTGGAAGCAAGGCGAACATATCCCTTGATCGTCAGCCCCCCAGAGGGCTCCAGAGGCTGTGGCAAAGCAGTGGTCATGGAACCCTAGCAAGATTTGACTATGCAGAGTAGAAACTGCTGAAATCATTTTGTCTGTTGACAGTTAATTACGCTTTTTCTTGCTACAGGTTTGTCTGTGAGGGAGTACCAGTCGATGGGAGCCTAGTTCCAACTCATTTTTTCACCCATGTCTGTTGCATGCAGTTGAGCTCTCTGCCTTTGTTACTGGCCTTGCAAGCAACCATGGGTGCAAGCTGCCTTTGTCCTTATGATAACTAGTAGATAGAGGGCAGAGACCTCACTAGCCATGGTGATGATACTACCCTAAATTTATCCAAATTTCTTCCGATGATTCTTAGTGTTAATTCTAGATACAAAGAAAAACAGTAGATAGTGAGAGCTCTGTAGTCAGTAATTCTTGGTAGCTATAAGTAGTATGAGACAATAAAGAAGGTTGTGAAAACCTCAGTTGTGCTCCAGCAGAGCATGGGATTGACCTTATATTCACCTTAAAGCAAAGCGTTAAAGAAAATGTAATTGGTGACTTTCTAGATGGTGAGATTTTCTGCATTCTCTTACTGTAGAAAGAACTATTTTTCATTCTTTCACATGTGCGTGGCAGTCATTTGGCAGAATGTCAAATGCGCCATGATCAGATGCGGCTTTGTAAAATCTATTTGCTTCCTTTCTAAAGTGATGTGCAATCTGCTTAGAAACAGGTAGAATTTAAAAATTTCCACATAACATAGCAAACAAATTTTACTGTATGCTTGGTATTCCAGCACATTCTACAATGCTTTTCAAAGCAGTTGCTTAAAATGATGGAAATACAAAACTTTTTGTTAGCCGATTTTATTATTTTCTCAAAATAATTGACCTATTATATGTATTTTAAAGAATCAGTTATTTGGTTCTGAGTCATGCTGATGGTGGTACGAGGATTGCACTTTGAACGCTGTTGTGAGCTGTGTCAGCTTTTATTAGCAGTCAACATAAAAATGTGATGATAGCAATGTCATCACTGTAGTGCATGGCAGCAGGCAGACAGGACTGGTGGGTGTTGCTGAATAGCAAATATTCCTCTGCACAGCAATGACAGGCAAGGCTATTCCTATTTCATGAATGCAGTGCATAATGCTTTGAACTTTTTGTGGCATATACCATAATTTTTTCATATGCACTCCAGTGATCTATAATTATTTGATGAAAAAAGATCCCAGTGTTTTGATTTCAGTATTTTTGTTTTTTATTTTTATTTATTTATTTATTGTAGCAAAAATAGGCTAATGAAACATAATTTGCTTTGAAGTTAGAGACAGAGTGAGTGATAGATTTGGCTTCCTGCTTTCGTTTGTTTTGAAATGACAGGAAGTGGGGGTTGTCTGGCTAATATTTTAAAACCAAATCACTAACAACAAATGCACTCATCCTGTTCCCTGCAAGATTGCTGGCATTATATTTCAAGAAGCTTAATTCAGTCAGAAAAATCCTTATGAACTAGCTCTCTCTAACCTGTTTGTTGTTGTTCCAGTGTTTTCTTATCTGTATCTATTCCTTGTGTTTTAGGCAATTCTGTCTCTTTTCTCTGCTGGCAATGCCACACATGATTATTTAATTGTTTGCAAATGCTTTCTAGTAACATTTTTCTGTCTCTTTCTTCTGTAGTTTATTATACATCAGTCACAACAGTATCTAGTTACCCTTTAGAATACAAGCTGTTGAAGACTGTTTAAGCAATTTAAGAAGTTTTCTAGGATGCAGTTGGGGCTCTAATTTCTCATTCCAGGTTAGAACAGCTTGAGGCTTCCTCTAACAAGTGCCCAGTGAAGGCAAATCTCTTAACTGCCTTTTGCCATGAATCTTGGCATAGCTTTCTTATGCTCATATGTCCAAAATGTGCAAATGTGGAAGTAGAAGAATGTGAATTCAGGGCCAATCAAGTATTTCCAGAATGTGATTAAAGAAATCTAATGTGCTAAAAAGCACTCTGCAGAATTACAGCTGGTACTGGTGTAATGAGTATGAATGAATAAAAAAAACAAACCATAGAGATTCACAGAACTGAATAGTAGTACAGGATTGTTTGTGCAGCCCAAACTACTTTGTTGTTTATTCACTGGTCCCTACAGCTTACCAGATTTCTGTGCTTTTCCATGTTTCAATGACTATATTGTGCAGCTGAATTGTTATATCATGTGATAAAATTAGTATTAAATAGATGATTAAACTTAATGCAGTAGCTTAGGAATAGTGGTGTGACTTAAAGTTTGCATTTCATGTGTTCTTAATTCACTTTTCAGCCTGCAGAACTTTCTTAAAAAACACGTGTGTGCTTTTGTCATGTCAGATTATCTAAACAATCTCTTCTATCTAGCCATTGTATCTCATATGTTTTATGTATATATTATGTAACATTTTTGGTGAATGGCAAGTTTAGGGTTCTATTATACAAACAGAATTTTCAAAAATTACTCAAATTAGCACTGTATTAAGAGAATGGGAAGATTATTTACAGTCACAAAAGAATTCATAAGTATGAGTGTTCACAGTAGTATACAGCCCTATAGAGTTGACTGGAGACAATGAATTGATAACAAAAATGTTTTCAAAGTATAATTTTCTTCTAACTTATATGTAAATATTTCAAATGCAAACCAGATGTAACAGATGCCAAATACTTCATTTTCAGGAACTTGGAAAATATGATTTCTTCTTAATAAAAATGAAAATAGATGCAAGAACAAAAAATACATTTAATTGGCTTCAACTCCTGCAGTATAATTTCTGAGCTGTTTACTGTCTCTACCTTTTAAAACAGGCATTATTTGGAAGATCATTACTGTGTAAAAAGTGTTAGAACTTGTAGATTTTTGACGAAGAGAAATGAAAGTCAAAATTCTATCAAACTGGCTAAGGTATAATAGAAGCAGAATCTGGTCGTAATGTGCTTTTCAGTAAATAAATTGGTATTCTTTCAAAGTTATATGATTTGGACAAATTGGCATATCTATGTTGATCTGCTATGAGCATAATTAATTTGGTTTTATTTAATTCTGTGTGTTCTGTTCAAGTTGAATTCTCATCAGAATTATCAAACCGGTTCCAATTTAGGCAGATTATGAAGGAAAATGAACTCTGACTAGATCCACATCCAAAACCAGGTTTCTCTATTACACTATTCTTATAGACTAAGCTGCCTACTTAATGTTTTTGTGTGTGAAACTGTGATTTATACATGTAATTTATCCGTAGGTAAACCAACCTGATAATTGTAATTATTAAATTGCAAAAAATTCAGTAAGTGCAGGCAAGTACAATGAAAGAAGAAAATGAATTAACATTCGAGACTAATTTCTAAATCACATTTTTTTTTTCTCTGATCTGCATTTACTTTTTTTCCCCCCATTTAGATTAAAATTACTGTCTTTGGGTGGTGTAAAAACCTTTTTAGACATTAGAAAATAGTTTTATAGACATAAGAAATACTACTTCCCTGAAAGAGTGGTCAGGTGCTGGAATTAGCTGCCCAGGGCTGTGGTGGAGCCATTGACCCTGGAGGTGTTCAAGATGTTTGGATGTTGTGTTGAGGGATGTGGCTTAGTGTAAACTATAGGTGATAGGTGGACGGTTGGACTGATGATCTTGTATGTCTTTTCCAAGCTTGGTAATTCTATATTTCTTTATATAAATAATGGAGAAGAACTAAACTGACTACCTGCACACGTGTAGACCATCTGTGAATTCTAAGTATAGTTTCCTAAAAAGAAACTATCCAGAATGCCTTCTGAGTGAAAATATCAGAATCAAATCCAAATATGGAGATGGTACTGGAAATGCTGCAAGTGCAAAAGCTCATTTATTCAGAAGATGAGCATTTGAATGTTTTTCCTCGCATTATATCAGGTAAATGAGCTATGTTATGTGAAATAGCATGCTGTTATCGTATCGTATTAATTCCAGAATTATCTAGACTTTCAGGTTTACTTAATATTGGCAAGATAAGCACCAATATTCTCACTCACAGCATGTATGGTGTATACTAAGCATGAGACTGTTCTAATTTGTATTTCCTCTTAATCTATTTATCTGTATTGCATTATTACACAAAACTAAAGCTGAAAGCATAAGCATGTGGAAGAAGTTCATTCTTAAGAATACATTTACTTAAAGCTGCATTTTAATGTGTGCAATCGAATTTAGACATAAATCTATATATTGTGCTTTATCATTTTAATGCATTCTATCAGAAGTGTGAACAAGGTGTATTTCATACTGTTGTTGGATGTGTTGCTCAATACAGAGGCTACTGAAAATGAATTCCTAGCTGATGATTCCTAACTGCAAGGTTTGAGGGGAAAATAGTAGATGGGCTGAACAGTTTGCTAGGAGTTAGTTTGGGGCACCCTTATGGGTTTCTGTAAGTTACCAGGCATAATCATGTTTGTGTGGTTCTGTGTCAGGCACAGAGAGAAAGTCAGGTAATATCCCCTACTATTTGTATGTCCACATCTCAACCAGCGCACCTCTTTTTATAGCCATTGGTTAGCCAATGATGTCAGCAGAATCTGAGTCTGCTTCGCTTTACCCCAAGTTGGCATCTTTATTTGCTTAGGTGAATCTTACTCCAGAAGTTCGTGTTTCCTTCTGTGGCAAACAAACCAAGTTGTGACTGATGAGTATAGATATCTTTTGTGCTGTAGCTGCCTGTGCTTCAGGGAAAAAAAAGTCTGAGCTCCCTCTAGCCAAAATTTTACTGTATACATGCTAAATGCTGACTCAGCAGAGATTCTACAGAACTTTTATATTTGAGATGTCCAGTAGATGTCATATCCAAGTGATCAGAACATTTTCAGTGTCTGATACCTGGCCCCTGAATGTTCATAGTCCATTGACAAAGAATACATCAGCTTCAAATTCAAGATATAAAAGGCCCAAGACATGAACCATTCACATGTACTGCAGACTTCTTTGGCGTTTCTTGATATGCAAACATTATACCACTTATGTTCCTGGACAACTGGAAATCCTGGGTGAGTGTCCATTTCAATGTTTTTCTCAGGTGAGGTTATGGAAGAGAATGTATCCGGGGAAAGTCAAACTTTTATTTGAGAGTATAACATGTATAGATTTCAGCTGCCCTCCAAATTCTAACTGTAGTGGTTTCTTGTAATGCAAAATACATATAATCACATGGGTGTAACAAGAAATGGGGTAGATGGATTCATCTAATGGAAATGTGGTCATTTAGTCTTCAAAACTGTTTTTGTATTGGTTTTATGAACTACGGGAGCTGAAAAGCCTTGGAGACCTTTCTGAAATTTCTTGGCAGAGGTAATGAGGACTAGTAAAACATGAGACATTGCAACTAAATATAAAACTGTTGTTATCATTAGAAAATTACTAGCCATCTGATTGAGCATAATGTGCAAATAAAGGACCAAGTATCTGCTACATTGTCAGTATTCACAACCAGAAGCAAGAGAAACTTTTACGGTCTGAAGTCTAAAGTGTGGAAAAGTAACTGAGGACAAGCAAAATAATCTCTTCAAGTCTAATTCCAAGGGTTAGTAGAGCATTAGATATAATTTATAACCCTTATAAAAATGATTGTGTACATCCTAGAAGGTGTGCAAAGATTATGAGACACAGAAGGCATTGAATCTTTCTGAAAAAGGAGGATACAGGAAAGACATCTTTTGAATCCACACGACCTAAATGTCTTGGGGGATTAAAGAGGAAAAAGCACTCAAATGTCATTTTCCAGGAACTCAGAAGCACTTTTGAGTTCAACATTTTCTTTCCTCTTGTGAAAAGCAATCCAGAACAAGAGGAGGTTGTGATTATTATCCTCATAAAGGTAAAAGATGTTATTTACTGTCGTTATTGCCTCATAGTCCTCAGGGTCATCTCTTGGGAGTAAAAGACATCTAGGTCTTGGATATGAAAGCTTAACTGCTTGAGTCTGTTTGAACAATATGTTACTGATGCTTAAGCTTCACATATTTGAACAATATGTGAAGCTTAAGCACTCATGAAGAGAATATTACTGAGAAGGAAACATATTCTCTTGAATTTAAAAAAGGAGTAAGGTGTCTAAAATTTTCCTTCTGAATGCTATTTGTAGTTGTTTTGAGCAGAGGGATGCATTCAGTACATTTAGTTTGTTGCACCTCAGGATACTTTGAACTTATGTGAAATACTGCTTGAAACGTTAATGATGAGGAAATGTAGATTTCAGTGAGGAGCCCAGATTTATCTGGAAAATCCTATCTACCTGTTATACATCGTACTCATTCTATGTTAAATCCAAGATATGTGACAAGTGTAATATGGACCAGTATCCAAATCTTTCAGATCTAGTCCTTGTTCCTTTCCTGATACATTCTTCACTCTGACTCAACAATGCAGTTGTTGAATGTCATCAGGATGATGCAACAGTAGTATTGGAACAGGTTGCCCAGTAAGGTTCAGAATGCCCCCTCCCTGGAAGCATTCAAGGCCAGGCTGAGGTTGGGGATGAGGCTTTGAGCAACCTGGTCTAGAGGATGGTATCCTCTAGATACCGGGGTGGGGTGGGGATCTATATTATCTTAAAGGTCCCTTCCAAGCCATTCTGTGTTGTTAAGAAGCCCAGCATTGAATGCTATGGATGAATTAACATGATTATATCCAGGGGTCTCCTTTACATTCACAAGGTAAGTCTTAAAAACTTGTGGAGGAATGCTTCTGTCACATGTCCTACTTAGACTTTGTGTAACTTGATCTTAAATTTCTTTGTTAGTTATGTAGAACAAGGTAGTATTATACCTTGTATATATGGTTATGTATATGTATAGACATGCGTAGACATGTGCACATACATAAACGGATGCATATGCATATATCATAAGTGTGGCAGGGAAACATACTGAAAATTAGCTGAAAAATAAGTAATAACAAGTGCAGAGTGTTTTAGAAAATCAAGGTATGTAAGGAAAGCCTAGCATTTGTCTTGTTGCATTTTTACTCCGTGTAGCTGACTCTATAAATGCTGTCAAAGTTTGCTATTATTGGGAATTAGCCTTCTCAACAGTAGCTACAGAACTCAGTGCATTTGGTTTCTTACTGTCAACCTCAAGCTAAGAGTTTGGAATTATGAAAAGCTGCTCATTAAAAGCAGGAAATTTTTATTAGATGTGAAAGCAATGAATAGTGGCAATATTAGGATAAATCCAATCTAAGCATGGCTGTTTTTTTTTTGTCCTTCCAGGAAATTTCTTATGCTTATAGGACTGTCCACCACCACCCCCAAAGGATTCTTGGTCATTGTGGTTTCATTTTGTGAATTAAAAAAATTATGAACTATAATTGTCCGTGTACAACACTAGCAGAATAGATGTATGAGAGTCTGCTTGTGCTTGAACAGACATGTAAGATATAATGCTGCACAATCTGTCACAAGTTTCACTTGGCATAAAAGACTCTTTGAAGTCTTCCTGAAGTAGACAGACAGATTTTATTCAGTTACCTTTATGTCAGGTAGAATAAAATTTGATAATCAAACTGCCTTCCTAGAAGCAGCACCATTTAAATATAGGAAGAAATATCAGTGGGTGAAAAACCTCGCTGCTGTGCTCAAACAGCAGAGAAATAAAAAGTTCTTCCTGCTGCCTTTTCTGCTTGCTGTATTGACATCCACATGGAGAGAACTTAAAAAAAAAAAATGTTCAGCGGGTTTTTTTGATGAGAAATCTGTTAATGATGCCAAGTCTGGAGACATTTGTGTCTAGATGAGAAACATTGTAAAGGAAACAAACAATAATGAGTTACAATAGAAAATGTTCCCTTTTAGGAGATTAAGTCGAAGCCAAAGATCTACCAGACTGATGTGCAGTTGTTCTATTGCGAATGACTCAACAAGATGCTACGTGGATACCTTAGGTTTTGATGTGGAAATTCAATTTGTAAATGCTTTAATGAGTTTTCAAGGAACATTGAAAATGATAGGTGGTGAGGACTATTATGACATAATGCAGGAAGGAATAAAATCATTTTCTGGCATGTGTTCCAGATATCTTCCAACTGGTAGCCAACATGTTGCTACTCATATATGAAGGATGTTTTACTGCTATAAAAATAGAAAGATAAAACCTTAGTTTACCCAAAGAGGTTTTTTTTTTTTTTTTTGTAATGAAAATCATATTTTTTTTCTGCTTCTTTTTGGTTTGCTTCTTAAGAGTACACTATGTACTACCCCCTGAAAGATTAGTACTAGAAAGAAGGTAGGGTTAGATTGGAGTCTGCACTAGATGTCTTCTGACAGAAACATACTATTCTTTTTTCAATCCATCATTGAAAAATAACACTTTTTTTGTGTGTATGCGTATCAGGTATAGTTTGCAGAAGTAAGGAACAGCTTCAACAGAGAGAATATGTACTGTTGGAAGGCAGTATGTAACAATTAGGAAAAAGAAAAAGCTACGGAAAAATGTCTGCAAAGTCTGCAACAGATTTCTAGTCCTTAATTCTGTGATATTTTCATGCTCTCAAGCATCTAAGAGAAGTGTTTTAGAAATTATTGAGATACATAATCAGAATGAGATCCACATAACTAAACAGGGTTTTTATATATATAGTTTTTATCATGGGCTTATCAGTTGAGAGCTGAGAGCTTTATGAAGGTTATATACTTGTGTACTAAAGATACTGACTTTGCTCGCACCCTACCAGCTAAAAAGCTGCTTTTCTTTTTTTTAAAAATAATTAATCTAGTTCAAAAATGAATTAGTGTTGACATCTCTTCTTAACAATGCTGATAGAAACTCGGAATGAACAGCTGTTTGGACAATCTTGGATGGCAACCTTTCCCTAGGCAAGTGCAGTAGTTGCACAGACACAGGCAAGGGCGTGTTACTGCCATTACTGATGCCCATCTGTTAGACTGGCAAAGTGCCATGCAGAAGCTGAGACTAAAGCAAGGTCTTCATGAAAAGGCTGCCTCCTCTATGACAGTACTGCCACCTGGGTGCCAGAAGTCTTTGCAGAGTGACAACCACTTTAAGGTAGAAATCAAAATAGTATTTAAAAATTGAGAGAGAGAATGAACATAATATGACACACTTGTTCTACTTTTCTCGTATACTTAGTGTAATGACAAGGCTTTATATATATATTCTAATATATTTAAACTTATATGTAAAATCACTGTTGTTTTCTGGTGTGGTGAGTGACTGCAATTACTCATCTTCAAGAAGACGAATTTGGCTTTAAGCAGGAAAATCATCTACAGATTTCACACTGTAATAGAGAAAGGAATAGTTCAAAATACCTAACAGTAATACTTGAGACAAGATTACTTTAAGAACAACTCTGAAGTGTGTGAATAGACTGACTTTTTCTGCCCCAAGAAGTTATTTGAAAAACATGAGTGACCAAGTAAGAGATACAGGATTCCAAACTGAATTGAACAGGATTCTGAAATAGCCTAATATTTCCACTGGAATCACTGTCACTGAGAGCTGGGCAGTAATCTTTTTTAGGCAGTGAAATCAAATTCAGACTAATTCCCACTGCAATGCATAATCCTCCTCTGTGCAGTTAATGAGACTGCAACTGCTACATGCAGAATTATAGCTCCCATGTTTTATATCCTGCCAAAATTCTACTTTATCTTTAAGAGTGTTCTTTTTAATTGTCTTTAACTGTTCATTCTTTATTTTATTATTTATTTATTTTTATTGTCTTGTAAACAAGCTACTAAGTTTCATGCCATGTGCAATAGTTCTAAAAAGGAATATGGGTAAGTTTAACATTTATTACTGATATGGCCATTAACAAGAGAGAATACAGTAATATGGAAACAGTAGGGATAAAAATGTGTTTCAAGTAGAAGTATTACAAAATGTTAACTGAGGGGCAATGTTACATAAATCTCCCTAGTTTGTGTGTAAGCAAATAGTGAGTTTCAGAAAGATATCTTTGCTTTGGCCTTATTTATGTAAGGCTCTGTGGCTGTAGTAGAAAGAGTATCAGAAATGTACTCTCTCAACCTCTGACCAGAATTCATCATTGAGGCAGACCTGGATACTCATGACTACATACTGTTTTCTGTGCAAATGGAAAACATATGTTATACCCTATGGGCTGTTTGAGTCACACAGCATAGTTTTAACGCTCCCAAACAGCCTCCAAACTGGATTGGTGGAGTAAATTGCTGTGATGTAGAAAAACCCTTAATATGGGGATAGTTTTACTTGTATGAAGGAGATTTTCAGAGCCCAGAGAAAATATTTGCTCATCGGTTTACTTCTCTACATTATGATAGAGCTTTCAGTGCTATGTTTGCAACTTTCTGAGGAAATTATCACCTGTGCTAACAGTAGCTTCAATTGCACAGCTGATTTTTATGAACACATGTTTACAGGTAGAGAAAATGACTATACATTTGTGTGGGCTGTAGGAAGGGTTTGGGGAGGCCCTGGAGCAGGAACAGTGAGGGCTGGTATTTCCCTCAGGCTCCTGAGCTTACATCCAGTAAGGTTTTTCTTTCATAGAATGACTTTGTATTTTTCCTGATGGGAATCCAGCCATTCTGGTAATAGTACCACTTGTTCTGAAGTGAAAGAACATCTCGTTGGTCTACTAATATAAACAGTACAATATTCATTGTACATCTTGGTCATTTTCAGCAAGAGACTTCATAAGTCTGAGTTTCTGTTGTAAGCTGATGCAAAATGAGGTGGAAGCCACATCACTGAAGTGAGATATCACTGTGTGATCACTACATGCCTAGTTTGTGGGATGCTTCATGTTGAGACAATTGAATAAAACACTACATTTTTGGTTTTTACAAGAGGTAACAAAAACAAATACTGCAGTAAAGCTATTTCTAAAAGCCTCAGTGCTTTTATCACACTAAGGAATAAGCTGCTTTTTCATAAAGCATCCTAAACTGTTTTTTTAAATTCTTAAGTCTTTAATGTAAAAAACTGTAAGAAAGTTTGTAAGAAAGTTCATAATGGAATACTTTCTTGCAAATGATGTTTTTCTGATTCAAATCAAATCAGACTGAATTCTGACTTACTAATATCAACAAAGCTATTAAGGTATTGCACAAAGTACAGTGCCATGAAGTGATGCGGATCGTATCTGTGGAGTGCTTTGGGAACAGACCTCTTCTGTTGTCCACTGAATGTGTTAAATGCATGTGGGGTTTTTATTAGATAATCTGCAGTCCTTTTCTTACTGATGATATTTTCAAATCACACAATATATATACAGCATTTGTCCACAGTTTTTAGTCTTAAATGTAATGATATTGTGATTTATGTTGAAAAACCTAATTGTCACTGATGTTTGTATAATGTATCAATTAGGGTCATAACACCACTCTTCTGACCCTTTTTTGTAAATTTGATTCAAGTACATCACTTTTTGTAACTAATCCCCATGAAGTACTAAAAGCTACTTAATATGTCTGTTATTGTTATGGAAACATTTTGTTCAATTTTCTACTGTAGTTAAAATATAAGCTTAGCATCTCAAGAATTCATTTGCTTTTTAAAAGATCTGGAGCTTAGTTTAACAGAAGCATAACTGTGCCATGAAAGTTTACTCATTGGAGCAGTCACAAGAGTACAGATAGATTTCCACATTCTCCAGTAGAAGGAAAAGCTAACATGAAAAATTAATCGAGTCAGGATGATTACTGATTTTTTTTTTTGCCTTTTTTTTTCCTCAGGAGAGGTAGGTAGGTATTCAGGCTATAGTGTGAGAAGTTCAGATGCACCACTGTATTTTAACTTTGTGAGATCTTTTTCTTTCCTTTCTTTTACTTTCATAAAGGTTTGTTTTTTCCCCTATGCTTTACTTGTTCTGAGTAGTTTGGCAGTATGTGGATAATTATAATTGGTAAAATAATGTGTTTAGTAGCACTACCGATGTTCTCTTATTGCACTGAAATATTAAGACGTAGCATATTTTTTTCTTTTTCTAAGTAATGATAAAATTGTCTTTTTAATATCAAAAATCCAGTGTTATGTAACGAACAAAGTAGAGCAGTTTGCATGTAATACAAGTGTCTCCTATTTCACTGGCTCTTTTGACTTTTTCTGTTCTTTTTTTTTGTTTTGATCAGACAAACACAGTTCTATGCATTTTAGTTTATGAAATGAAATATGTTATTTCCACAGTTTTTTGTTTACCTGAGCTCCAGAATGAGCTATGGAGTTTATTTTTTCCCTGTGGAACCCTGTGATGGATTGCTTATCCAAGCTATCCCTGGTATTTTGGCATAGTGTGTTCTTCAAAAATAAGGCAGTTGCAGGAAGGCACAGGATATTACCCCTAGTTAAAAAGCAGTGCAATTGAGTCTTCATATTTTGCTGGATTGGTCAGAAAGAAGCTTTTATCTTCTAAATAACTCGTTATGACAACTTTGAAATCTAATGTTTCCACTGACTTCTTTTTTTTTTACCGTATAAAGGCAACATTTCAACATAATAAGATGTTTTGAAAGTAACTGTAGTAGTTACGCATAATAGAAGTAGAATTTTCTCTATTTTGTATTCATAAAGTGCTTCTCATTGTCACTTACATTAAAATACATCTTCCCAGGTGGCAAGAAGGCCAATGGCTTCCTGGCTTGCGTCAGAAATAGTGTTGTTAGCAGGAACAGGGAATTGATTGTACCTCTGTACTCTGCTTTGGTGAGGTCACATCTCGAGTACTGTGTTCAGTTTTGTGCCCCAGACTACAAGGAAGACATCGAGTCCTAGAAGGTTGTCTGAAGAAGGGCAGCAAAGCTGGTGAG
>VXAB01012733.1:2754-22818 GCA_013399175.1 Odontophorus gujanensis
AACAGCCCCTTTCAAAAAAATAAATAAATATATATATGTATCAGTCGCCTTTAGACAGAGGTTAAAATGGGTCAGAAAGAAAAGCAAAAATATATACATATGGTTAAGTTTTCACTATTTGAGACGTGTAGTTACGTATGATCAAGTCTCAGCTTTGCCCTCTTCCAGTTTTTGGTACCAGGTACTTCTGTTGTATCCTAACTCATGCAGCACTCATACAGGAAAATGTATATGTCAGTCTACTAGTAATGTAATCAAATTGAGTCAGAAAGGAAAGAGAGGCTGCAGGGATTTAAAGCTGAAACAGGAATTTTTATCAGTTGTATTCATATCAATCAAAGACAAAAGGAAACAATTCCAATATCTTATTTTAATGCTTTTGTTTATCCTGGAGCTCAGCCACCATAAAAAGTGAATGTTTAAAATGTCCTTTGGGGAGTTTAAGTCCTATAAACTCTTGTAACCCAGTGACATGAGATAATGAAACTACCTCTACAAAGTACAGCAAAATGAGATTTTTTTTTTTATTGTAATCATCAAACAGTTTTCCTCAAGGTATTGATTGAATTATACATAAACTTTACATGATGGCAGAGAAGAAAAGAAAGGAAAAGAAAGGAGAAAGAACAGGAAAATGAAAAGGAAGGGGAAGGGGAATGGGAAGGAAGCTATTTATAGAACTTCTTACAAGCAACCAAAATAAAATCTAGGCTGGCACCTGCATATAATAACATTTAACGGTACATGTATTGGGTTGTCTTTTCATAAAGCATGCATTCAGAAATGTCTGTGGGCTTTTTTGGAAGGCAGGAAGAAGCGTTTACTTCCTAAAGTTCTTTGTGAAGGAGAAAACTTCTTCAGCTATCAAAATCTGTCTTATTAACAATTCAAAATTCCATATCCTCCTAATCCTCTCAGAATTTGTTATGTTTTTCACTTATTTTACTGTCCCCTCAAATTTCTGACACTTTCCTGGACATTGAGAAGTTCTACCAATGGAGCATCCCCTTATATTTAACAGAGGGCAAATGGTTCCGTCTTTGTAATGGAAAGCACATTAAAAATTTGATATTTGAAAACATCATTGAGCCATGAAAGTTATGTTTCACTAAGTGTCTGGGGGAAGGGAGGAGTTCCTTATGCTTAGATGTGTATTTATATTTTCTCACAGCTTTATGTGAACCTTCTGCATAACCAAATAAAGTTCTGACAAATATAAACAGGTTAAAAGGACCTGTTGAAATGAGGATTCTTTTTGTACTTATGCAGTGCAGTGGCATTTAGCTGGGCTTCACTGTGTGCTTCATGAGCCCAGGACACAGCTAAGTGACAATTGCCTTCGGCACTCAGCACCTGTCACCAAAGCCACGATGATCAACATTTCACTTGGCCTTCATGTCAGTGAGGATATTTTTTTAATGTGATCAAGTGTGAAACTTTCCTTGAGTTTGAAAACAGTTAATTCAACAGCAGAAATTAAAGGAAGACACGGGTGATATGAAAGGAGGGGCGGAGAAATACCACTTGCTCTGAAAACTAGATAACAGCAATCATAGAAGTCTCAAGGTCCCTCTTGCCTTGTCTGCCTGCTTTCAGCTACACAGATGTCGGAGGTGATGTTTTTTTGGCAGGATACCAGTGTGCATGTAGCAAGAGCGTTTGAGGCCGGATAGACAGCCTCATGTCTGTTCCTCATCAATGAGCTTAATTCAGTTTTATTTTTAAAAAGACGTTTTTAAAAATGTTAAAATAAATGGTAAATGAATAAAAGTGAGATCACTAATTTGAAGGGAAATTTCTTCATGATCACCTGTGTTTATTTCACTGTACATCTCCAGTGGCATCTGCATCAGCATGTCACTCAAGTCCAGGCAACAGTTCCAGACAGCAGAAATTCATTATCTTTCCAGTTAAGTTTTATAAACAATTTTAACTGGGATTAATTAATTAACAGCATCTGAACACCATTTCAGAAGGCAGCGTGATCTAGCATCATTCCTGGTAAGCCAATCAAGATGTAGCTGCATCATCCCAAGCAATAAAACAATTCATTAGAATGGATGCTGGCTGGTCTGTGTTATTGACATCAGTCCCAGTGGGCAGCTGGTGAGTTTGTGCAGATGCAGCTGCACAGGGACAGAAGGTATCACAACTCAAAGCCTTCAGTGTCCACCAGATTGCCAGCGAGAAGTCTCCCGTGGGCTGTGCAGATCTCTTTTCTGCTTAAAGAACGCAGCACAATTAGCTTTTCTTCTTTAAACCTGGACATCAAACCCTCATTCTTAGATAGGGCCTGAAGGCAATGAGCAGCAAGGCTGGATGAATGGGTATGCAGGACTGTTTTCAGCTCCAAAGAACACTCTGTTGAGTATTCTGGGATGTGTACTCATATAGAGAAGCACACATACAAACATTCTTGTATGATTGCCTTCATACTTAGTAATTTTCAGTTGACTGCAAACATTTTCTTATATATTCCAAGGGTTTTCTTGCCTGTAAAAATAATTTAGAAAATAAAAAGGGCTGATGATAATAATATCATACTGTTCTCAAACCATTACAAATATATTCTTATAGAAATATTTATCTGAAGCCATCTGAATCTAATAACCATAACGTCATTCTGAATGGCTTATTTTAAACTTCAGATTTAGGCAGGTATGAAAGTTAAGAATGAAAAATAGTGACCATTTTCTCTAATTGGATCCACCACTAACTTTTAATGAAAGAGTACTTCACATCTCCCAGAATTTAAAGCTAGGAAAATATGTCTTGTTTAACAACAGCCTGAGATTTGCTCTTCTTCAAGTTAAAATATTGGAGCTTTGTATTATAAACATCCCTCTTAATTTAAATGAGTCAAAAATAGCACATTGATATTTTCTTACATCAAGGACTGGTATGTAACAAAGTAAATTTTTCCCTCCTTTAACTGAAAAGTTTACTCCTCTGGAGTAGAGTTAAAATAAACAACACTTACATCTTCTACAGTGAGTTATCTCTGTATGTGCCCAGGTGCTGGTAGATGAAGGACACAGAAGCATGTTGAAATTGGAAGACGGCATCCAAACGCTGCAAGGGTAAGGAATTCACTAAGTCCAGAGTCTGTAAGGATAGCATTTCCAAGGGCTAGGGCTCAGTGCAAAAGAGGAAAGGTTAATAACAGGGACTGAAGTATCTGAATCCCAAGGACTCATACCTATTTTTGTGCCACCAAATGCTGTGGTGAGCATCGTTTTCCCTCAGAAACACAGAGAAAGTAAAGCTACTTCTGACTGGCATTGAGAAAGTACAGCAACAAGCACAAATAAAGATTTTAGAGGCGTTTTTTTTTCTGTTTTGGTTTGTTTTTTTTTTCAGAGTCCAGCAAAGTTTACCCTCTTGCCATCATACTTTTATTTTGCGAGTGGAATATAAATATATATGAAAACAGTAATTTCAAGCAAGACTACAGCTTTCCTGTAAAACGAACTTTAATTTCATTAACTACTTTTTCCTTAGTAAAAAAAATAAAATAAAATCAGAAAAAAAAATACTCATTGTGATCAGTATCACATTTTTTATTTATCATGTGAAATAGACAAATCCAGAGAACACAAAGGGTAGTTATCTACTTCTCCCAAAGAGGTTAGGGAAAATATCTTACTTGGTATGTGATACTCTTGAGGCAGGAATACACTCATTTGCCAAAAGAACATAAGTTAAAGAATTTCAAGTCATTTCTCATTTCAGTTCTTCAGTTCCTTGCCATTATCCCAGGAACTGCAACATAAAAATAACTCCAGTGGTGACAGGAATGAGAAACTAAATTGTTACTACAGTTTTATTTCTTAAACAGTGGAATTTTAGGCATTATTGAACTGATAACAAAGGATTTTTCTCTTTAATATTTGGACAAGACTCAGGTAACTTTGCTCCTTGTCTATAAATCAGAGATTTTCTTTTATCTTACCAGCAAATGCACTGCTGTGAGACTCAAGAAAGGCAATCTAGATAATCAGGGGTTTCACAAGGAAATAGGTGGCTTTAGCCACTTAAACAGCTGTCTCAAAGTGATCCATCTACTTCTTGCAGCTGAATCTTGCTCCTTAGGGCCAGGCCAATCTAGAAATTTACTCCTCCACGTCTCAATTTGTATTTATGTGTCTCAGATGGAAGGAAAACAATGTTTCTTGTTTTCAAAAAAAAATAAAATAAAAAGGCCAAAGAGCCAATATGACTCTAAGGAGGTCAAGAAATTTGCTAAATTAAAGGGAAGTGTGGAACAGTTTCCTAAAATAGGAGTTTGGCAGCATTACTACCATAGAGAATCCTGAATTACTCTCTTCTGTCTTTCGTGAAATAAGGATAGCAATAGGTGGTCTAATGCTGAATATGGAACATGATACTCATACTTAAAAAGTGCCTGATATGTTGGGCTAGGGTGTCAAGTTGGCAAACTTCAGTTGTAATTGAAATTCCTGTAAGCTTGCCTATGTCTCTTTATACCTCTGGTCCTTGGCAGAAAGCCAGTGAGCATACGTGACCTCTTGTGAGCTTAACCTGCTCGGTGCAGATCAGCTTGGCACACATCTGTTCACCTGGGAGTTCAGCAGAGGCAGCTTTACTCTATATTTTCCTGCTTGGAAGCGAATGCTCAGCTCAGTTTTCACAACTATCTCTTCAGTCACCTAGGTGTGCAGCTCTACTGTGATTTTTGATCTGCTCGTATTTGTATGAAGCAAGTATTTCAGCCCATTAGATAACATTGTGCAAGTATCTACATCATATAGGAAGAGAGAATATGGCAGGTTTTACCCTAAGATTGTTAGATTTGAAGAACACAGGAATCATCACAGCAAATGTGAAGAACACAGCAGCTGGCCTGAAGATCTGACCTGACCCCTCTGGGCACAGTGCAGTGGGACAGCAGCTACAGCTACTGGGGATTGTGTTCCTGGGCTGCATTTGAGCCATTGATTTGATCTCAGGTCTGCTTTTTCTATAATACTCCACTGAGTTTTTCAGCTTCCCTTCTGTTTGAGAAGTTTCATTTGTTTAAGTGAAATGATAGCAGGTGAGAGAGATGTTCATTACTAAAGCAGACTCCAGATGAAAGAGTTATACATTGGTTTGTAAGCAGTGCCCTACAAAAATTGGACAAATACATCTAGATACAGTGCAAAGGCAATGATATAGAAAATTCAGCACGGCCTTTTACCCGTAGTGGTATTTAATCTTTGAACCTTCAAGTAAAGACTTCAGGCTGCACCTCATTTTGCCTCCTCCTTTTCTAATTTGTAACCAATACTTGATTTAGTAAATGGCAGAACTCAGCTCAGAGGATGAATGAAAAAGCCTCAGGAAACTACTGACCTCCTTAACAAAAGAATACGATAACTTTACTAGATGTAACATTTCAGAAATCTATAAAGATTAGATTCAAAGGATTTTTTTTTAATTCTCTTCTGCATGGTGAAAATCAAAGCATCTGGACCCACACGGCTGGTAACAAGATACTTTGTGAAGGGATAGGAACAGCAAGTATTGGTTTTTCATTACAAGCCTGAAACAAGCAAGTAGCACACGCATGCACACAAAAACACCTTTGAAATCTGTACCACAGGAGGTGAAAGGAGCGTTTGCTTCTTCAGGGGTTGTTCTTTTTTAAAAGGAATCGAGAATTTAAAAGTAAATGTAAAATCTATCCCAGACCTTTTTCCTCCTGATTCACATTCACTTTTACTCTTTCTCGCAGAAAATGTTAAAGGATTGACAAATCTAATCATTTTCTCAGACTGCTTTCTGTGAAGCTGCCGTTATTTGCTCTTAGAAAGTGATTCTCCTGACATGAATCATTGTCCAAGTCCTTGGGAATGCACAAGCAAAAAGTTGCTGCAAGATCAAAACCTAGTCCTGTAAAATGAGGACTTTTCAAATACTTGTTTAAATGAACATTCAGCAACAGATTCTTTATGTTCAGCAGTAAAACAAAATAGTGGCAAAGATGAAACTAAGTATTTTTCAAACTTTTTGTTGAGTTCACTATGGGATTAGTTGTATCTGACTTTAACCACACAAAAAAATGAAGCATCTCACTTAGTCACCTCAATTTTCCATGCAATTAAAAGCAACGTATGTAGACAATAGAATTTTTTTTTTTTTTTTTTTTTTTTTTTTTTTTTGAGAAACATAATGAAGAACACGAAGTTGAGATTTCACTGTGATTTCCTATCATGGCATACAAGATGCATGTATATACCTAAAAGCTACAGACTGAACTTATTAAACTTAATTTGGAACATCTGGAGATGATTTATTTGTATTTTGTAAACTCTATTTTGGTTTGCTTTGAATTTATTTAAAACAGTGTAACTTTACCTGTATACGTTTCCAAAAATATTAATTTTCTGGCGTTGAAAGCTATACTATTACTGGGTAGGCTTACTTGATACAGAAATTTAAGTATTGTAGGCTGTATGCAAAACGTCTGGAACAAATTAGATTCCACCAGTCTATTGAGACGGACTTCTATTTGGGAGATTGTTTTAAAATTTGATGATGAGAATACTTTATTTATCAAAAGACAGCCAGAGGGGACTGGTGATGATCTGACTTGTCTTTAAACGTCCCATTATACTTTAATCAAAATCCAGTCTTTATTGCACCATGTGAGCAACAACAGGCTCCAAAAGAAATACTGTGAATTCATCTAAGCATTTTCATCACCCAAAATACGGTTTATAAAACTCAGAGACTAAAGAAAGTGCTTCTAAAATGCTTTGTTTGCAAGTGCGTCCAATATACGGAATATTGCCACTAAAGATGATTCAAAATCATTTGCGGGACCAGTCCTAATGCAAGACTGTTTTCCATAATATTGCAAATAACAGTGAAATTAGATCCAATAAACATCTTCAGATTTGGTCTTTTTACACAAATATCACTCTATCTTTACAGAAAATAAACTTTCTCTGATCATAAATTGTTTCACAGAGGGAAAGAAAAATAAGAGAGTTAAAAGCCACACTGACATGAAAACAGCTGGAATAAAGCCAAGATATCCGGTTTAGAAAACCATGCACAGTGATCTAGAAAGGAGTGGTACAAAGTGTAACTTCCTTTTTATGATGCTGCTGGAGAAACAATACTCAAAGCCACGGCATTTCCATTTTAGTGGTGCCCTGCCTCTGTACATGAAAGGAGTATTAGTAAAGGGAAAAGAAACAAACTCCACATAATTTTACTAAACTTTTAATGATCTTGGGTGCGGGAATACAAGAAAGTATATTCAGAGGAAGCTGTGGAGTAGGATAAACAGCATGAGAAAGGAAGGCTGAGAACCAAGGACATTCCACAAGAAAAGGAAAACAAGTTCAAGTAAGCTGTGTGATGGCAGACCGTAATAGGAGGAAGAGTGCATGGCTTGGAATGGCTCATGACTTTGACTGTGCCTTCATGCACAGTTAAGGAGTGTTTGTGGAGTATTTTGTTGACATGTAACGGTGCGTGGCAAAGTTGCAAGAGAAAACTTGTGAATGTATATAAGAACCTGTAATAAATAATTTACATTGTCCACATCTGAGTGCGTGCCTCCGATGCTGCACTTGGGGTTTTGTCAGTTGCTCACGAAAAAAAGAGTGTATTTTGCTAGGGACAGGAAGGAAAAACTATCTCTCTGGGTTTCATTGCACTAACTGTTTCACCATTGGTCTAAAGCAGAACCCAGAATAGATTCATAACTCTAAGGTCCAGCTTCACACACCTTTTGAGTGGATGAGATATTTCTCTCCCAAACTAGTAAAGTACTGTCTACTTAAGGAAGGCCAGATAATGATATTTACAACCATACCCCATATATTCTCATTCATTTGAAGGAAATTTATAACTAATGATCCCCAGCACTCTCCATCATCATAGAAAAATACTTGCCTGAAGAGGTCAGCAAAACCATTACCATTTTACAAATGGGAGGAACAGGCATGTTCAGGCTACACATTTGTCATGATTCGTAGACTGATGCCTCAATGGTAAGCTGTATGTTCACTCCACAATCCTACCTGCAGTCATCAGGAAATCTATTTCACTTTTATTTCACATTCACATCAATTGCAAATCAAGTAAGATGCTTCACTCTTTAGATTTTTTATTAGATAAAAAATAAAAATTCTTACACTTAGAGATTGAGGTCATCATTCTGTTTTGTGTATTTCCTGCAAACAGAAATTTTATCTGGACCTCATCTGGAGTAGGTGCTGTGTGAGGCATTGTTTTGAATCATTTGGACAGACTCTAGATAACTGAATAAATCACCAATTACTGAAATTTCAAAAAGGCATAAAAATCCCATTCAATCATGTTGTTAACATGTCTATATTGTGTATTTACATACAGTTCTCAGGATGTGAATCACACCTCTTTTGGACCAATAACTCACCTCTCAACAGGCAAGACTAGAAGTAGTAGAAGGACTTTGTGAGGAAAAAAAGAAGAAGGAAGTCAAGAAACAGAAATGATTCCTATCACCTACTTCCAAAGCTATTAGAACACTTTTTGGACGATCAATAGAAAGAAGCTTTTGCCATCTCTAAATTAGATGAAGCTCTCCCTGATACTCTGCAACCAATATATTGCCTGTCTCTCACCACCCCATGGGGGCTGGCCTCCTTATCACTTCTTTTCTTATTAACGCTTTTCTCCACTCGGAAGGAACCAGATACCTTTTTTCTCAAGCTGACAAATTGACGTAATGAAGTTAAGCTCAGAGCAATTATTCTTAAATTGCAAGGACTTTTGATGTTTGCTGTTATTTCAGGCTTATGAAGGAGTTAGAGCTTCCCTGCTCTTTTGTTGTTGCTTTTATTTGCTTCTTTTCCAATATAACATTTGCCTATAAGACTTGCTCAGAGTACAACCAATGTGGATGAATAAATCAGTCTTGGAGAGAATTTCAGATGCATGTGTAGATCCAAGGAGATAAGCCAATAACACACCAAATCCTGATGCTGCAGATATCGAGTGTTTCCCAAGGGCCTCAGTGGAAGATGATTTTCCAGCTCCTACTGGGACCATGAAACAATAGTGACAGCAGCTGTATAGAGGTCATGCAGTCCCACAATCTTGGCCTGCCTTGGTAGTAGCAAAGCCTCTCTCGCTCACTGGGAGGGCAAGAGGCAGAAATGCCAGGAGAGCAGCTTGTGGTGCAAAGGTCACTATTATATACAGTGGTTGAGCATTTTGCCATATAACACTTCAGTAAATTCATATCTTCTTGTCCTGAAGCTGTTTAGCAATGTCCTGATTTTGCAGCTTGGAAAGCTGTTGAAAGAGCATCCAATTGAGACTTTGGAAACCTAGTAAACCTCTTTAAAAAAAATGAATACAGAAATGTCTAAGTATAGGCAGTAGTTTCCAGAGACAGAGCATATTTGACAGTCCCTAGAAAAAAAAAGATGAATTCGGTTGTTTCTATTCTATCAAAATTCAGAATGGTTACAACAAACTTTTTTTTTTTTATTTTATTTTTTAAATCACAGATTACATTTTCAATTAAAATTCTTTAAATTTTTAAAGTGACCAGAAGTCTGGCCGATCTAAAATTTCATCTATTAATCCTCTCCGAAGAAAGCGATTTTATTACTTTTTATTAGAGTTTGTCATTATAAATCATCTATATTACCATAGTGCCCAAAGCTGTAAATTCAAATGATAATTACACTGACAACTGTGCATCTTTTACTGAACTCTATCTGTATCCTGAAGAGATTTTCAAAGGACACAATTAATCCATTATATCTATTTATTTTTTTGCCTCTCTTCTTGATGTAAATAGAAACTGAATTGAGTCTTTCCACCTCACTGTACAAGCGGGAAACAGAAATCCCCAAATCTGTCCAGCGCTGGCTCAAGTGAATCAGTCATTGCTTTGACCACACAGGCAGAGGCTGTGGTGTCAGTGAGAAGATGTCAAGGGAGTAGTTTTCCTCTGTCTGCCTTTGACCTCATAAATATCTCAATAAATATGACAATTCTGCAGCCCCGTGAGCAGATGCTGATGGATTTCCCTGGCACTGAGGCACTGCTCTCTCTTTTCTGAATCTATTATTTATTACACAGCTCTCAGCAAGTGTTGTCACAGCAAATGAGAGACGGTTTTCTGTTGCCCCTGCTTCAAAATCTACCCAAAGGTGGGATGATTATAGAAAATGGATCAAGTACTAGGAGATGTCTTGCTGCCAGCAGTTTCACTGCAGCACAATGTCTGGGCTACTACAGCACCATGACTCAGTCTCCCCATGTTTGAAACTCAAATAGGTCTTCTAAGTAGAGACTAATTTCAGTTTCAAACTGAAATTCTACCTGGATTCTGTTATCAGTTTTCTGTGTGATTGTCAGTTAGTTATTTAGGAATTATTTAGCTTCCTATAACAGGGAGTTTGGAAGCAGGAAGAATTTCCTACCTTCATTGCTATTTGCTTTTCATTACTTTGGGCTAAACCTTCCCTTTTTACATTGCTTTCCATGAACAAATCCTGGTCTCTGCTGATATCTCTCAGCTCTGAGGTGCTGCATGGAACGTATTTTAGCATTACAGCTCTTCTCTGGGGCACGAGAGCCCTTTGCATGAATGGTGATGACATGACTGAATCCATGATAATACGGAAGCACTAAAGTAACTGAGAACAAAAATAGCCTAGCCTTCTATTTCCTGGTGAAGTGAAAGCATATGTTAACAACGTAGTGCACAGGAGAACTGCATCCATTCCTAATCCCGATTCTGCCAGTTGTACAACAAATTCTCTGATTCTGGGAAATCTGCTTTGGGTAAAGCTATGGCTCACAGCAAAGCAGGTGAACAAGGACTGAGTGACAGAAAGCTGAAGCTGAAGGAGCCCTAATCTCTGCCTAAACACAAGAAATGTAAGGGTTTTTATATTCTTTGCCCTGCATAGGCATACATTCTCCCTTAAGGCATTAGCAGCTAAATCTCTTTTTTATAAATCAGCAGGGAAATGATGTCTGTCTTTTCAGTCTTGAAGGAATGCTTTGCACACAGCTGCAGCTCTTGCCACCAGGATTTGCAGTTGCCTTCCCAGAAAAATCAATATCAGTGGTCAAAAGAATTTCATGGTACAAAAATCTACTCCCAGAACACAGACAGAGGCAAGCCTAGTCAGGAGTAGAATGCTTCTTGTTACCCGTCTAGTCCACCTTGTTTTAACTGAGTCACTGAAGAGAGGTGCCCATATTGCTGTGGGTGCAGCATCCCTGGAGGTGTTCAAGGTCAAGATGGAAGGGCCCTGGGCATCCTGATCTGGTGTATGGCAACCCTGTCCTCAGTAGAGGAGTTGGAGCTCAAAGGCCTTTGTCCACCCCAAGCCATTCTTTGTTTCTGTGATTCCATGAATTTATGAAATAATTCATCTGAGGATTTGTAATATAAGCCTATTGAGTGGAATCACCCCAAACTGTGTGGTAGATGTCTACCATAATGTATTTTGTTTTCAGAGCCACATTTATTAGTCCATCCTCAGCATATAATATATGGAGAAATAAAAATAAGTTTTACAAATGCTTTTAAGAGACTTTGCAGTCTGTATAGACCTTCTGGCTACAGTAGCATCTTTATTTTCTTTGATGGATGGGAAATCAAGGCACTGATGCTGAAGACTGGATCCTGCAAACTGTGTGTACAGGTTTGGCTCTCACAATGAAGTCAATCATGCAATCAAGGCAAGAGCGGGTTAGGGCATTCGGCATTCAAAGTCTTTTTCACCTGATTTATAAAATGGGGATAAAACAACACAGATTTTTTGAGACCACCAGACAAAAGATATAAATGCAAGATAATAGTATGAGGAAGGAAGCAAGCTTTCTAACATTCCTCTAGGGAAAAATAATAAACCACTTTATTTTGCAGCATTTCGCAGAAGTGCATATTCTTTCTTAGTCCAGAATAAGATATTACAGATCGTCCTTCTGGAAAAATGTCATTTATCTCAAAGCTTAAGACATCTATGCGTTTGGCAACTGTGAGCCCTTGTATGTAATATGAAGAGAACAGTGACTGCTGCAATATCCTAACTTGCAAACAGTCCCTATTGCAGTGTTTTTTCTTACACATCAATGCCTCTAGGCCATGTAGATATGACATACGGATGCACAGACATGCTATAGACAAACTGCTATCTTTGGATACTCCTCCTGTTTCCACAGTAACCTTACAGAAACAGCTAGCAGTCAATAGGGAAAATCACAGGCAGAGATAAATCATATTAGGTTAGGAATGAACAGATCTTGAATATAGAGCAACTGATACACAGCATAATACAATTTAGCATGACTATTATGCTAACCCAGGGCAGGAGTGCGTAGGCATATGATGTGGCATTTACGACACATTTTTGCTGATAGCTAAGCAGGAGCACAGATGAGTGAGTGATGAGTGTACAGAGATCTTTATGCTCACAGACTGTTTAATGGCTCAATCCTCCTGCTATCCAGAACTGAGCCTTGCTTTGCACATGATGTTTCCACACACTGCTCCAAGATGTGATGCTGAGGCACAGCTAAACAGGTACCCTTTGCTTTGTAAATAGAGGTTAGTATGGCAGAAATAATAATACGAAAAGACCAATCAAATATGTTAATTCAGGAATGTCAAACTCTTAATACGAATATTGCTCATTAATGTGACAAGTGTCTCTTAACTTGAGTTCTTTTTTTTGGTAGCTGTCAGTATATTACTGTGTACTTCATAAATAATTTTTGTTCCCAGACTGTTCCTGTTCACACTAGAGAGCAGTCTGGGCAGCAGTCAGATGAATTTCTCAGTGAAAATTAAAAAGTGCTTTTTTTATTAGTCACTCAAGGAGTTGTACTCTAAGTAGGAAGCCTCAGCAGCTCTAAAGCATTCTAATCCAACCTATCAAATTGGTTTTGATCCCGATGGTAGCAAATGCAAGATCCCTGGGTAGCCCACTTGCTTCCAAGCACTTGAGAAGCACTAAAATTGTAGCTGCAGTTAGGTAGTGACTCATGTTCATGCCAGCTCTGCTCTAAATATTGACCCGATATTGCTCAGTCTGGTATTGAAATCAGATTAGGTTTCATGCTACTGATATTTACCTAAAGATTTCAGTGTTAGCTTACACGTTAGCAAGAATAAAAGATAAAATAACATAGACAAGCTTCACTCTGTAAGAATATCATTGCTGTGTTAAAGCACTGAAAAGTCCAATGTCAGAGATCAAAGTCAATCTAACCTGACTCACAGTGACATTTCAAATTGAAACCTATGACTAAATGTATAATCCTATTGTCTGTTGTTTTAAAAACCTATTTGTCTCTCTACTATTTTTGTTCCTGGCACCTAACAAAATAGCATTATGGTAGGTGTTGATCACTGAATCATTACTTTCTATGGAAATGTGTGTGCTTAAAACCAGGTAGGACACAATGTCATCCAGCTGGACTCATTAGCATAGAGCATTTACCTTTCTGCACAGCACCCCAGGAAATTTGTGTCTGACAGTTCAGAGCACAGCATGTGCCTGTCTGTGGATGACAACGTCGGCATGCCCTGAAAAGCCAGGCCATCCCTCAAGGTGCAGCTGCAATTGGAGACTGCAGAGAGGTGACGGCAGCTTTGTTGCACAAAGGTCAAGGGGCCGAGTAATTCCAGATGAAATCTCCTGATCCATTGCAGATAGCCTCTGTGGCTTTGGAAAAATACCTATCAGCACCTGATCCACATAGCCCTGAAGGCAACTGGTGTCCAATTTTACATAGAATTTAATGGCCTAAGTACAGAAGCACTGAGGTTATTTTGTTCCTCTCTGTCATGACCACCCAAGGTAGTGATAAAGCGAGTAAGGGACTTAAAAAATAATTTCTTCCTCTTTTTATTTTTTTTAAATCCTCTGAAAATCATTGCCTAACATAAACGCTCAGAGTGAACCTCCAGCATACAACAAGCAACAAGATAATGAGCAACAATAATGCCATTGTCAACATGTTTGGTGGGAATACCATCTTCTATATCAAGATACAGTTCTATCTTCTGCAGAACAGAAAAGAAATAAATTGAAATTAGCATACATGCTTTTTTGTTTTGTTTTGTTTTGTTTTTATTTTTGTAGAAGGACTTTTAACCACTAAATTTTGTTTCTAGGATGCACAAAACCTAAGAACTTCAAGGTGATGTAAATAGGAGACTTTCTGAATGCATTTGTTGACATAGAAGTCAGGATTTTTTGTGTCAGTGAGCAAGAAAAAAAGATCATTTGGAAATCATAGAATCATTAGAGTTGGAAAGGACCTTTAAAGTTCATCTAGTCCAACTACCCTGCAATAAAATCTACAGCTCAGAACCTGGTTCAGTCTGATCTTGAATATCTCCAAGGATGGGGCATCCACTACCTCTTCAGGCAACCTGCTCCAGTGCCTCATCGCTGTTGCTATAAAAACTTTTTTTTTTTAATCTGATCTAATCTAATCTAATCTAATCTAATCATATTCTTTTTTAGTTTGAAATTGCTTCCCTCATCATATCACAACAGACTATGCTAAAGGTCTACTAAGGTGTCTCCTGATTCAGAAGAAGAAGAAGAAGAAGAGAAAGAGAAAAAAGGAAAAGGAGAAGGAAAAGGAAAAGGTAAAGGAAAAGGAAAAAAGCCACTAGTACACTTCATTCAGGAATGGAAACAAAGATTTGGGATATTTTAGGAAAGCCTGTCTTGTTCTCATTCATGTCTCCAGGCTTAGTCTTCCAAATCAAGCTATGGGAAGAGATTACAGATATGTTTGGCTGATCTGAAATGTTCTTTATATACATGACCACTGCACTGGCTGCTAGAAAGACAATTGTAGGTACTTAACATTTTTTAACTTCCATAGGAATCCAAGGCTCTACTT
This sequence comes from Odontophorus gujanensis, assembly GCA_013399175.1. Taxonomy (NCBI): domain Eukaryota; kingdom Metazoa; phylum Chordata; class Aves; order Galliformes; family Odontophoridae; genus Odontophorus; species Odontophorus gujanensis. The sequence goes on from VXAB01012733.1 coordinate 17,650, forward strand.
CACTCCATGAGCTCTGCACAGACTATCTAGTTGCCTTGTGGGATTTCCCAGTAGGCTTATCATGTGATCTTTGGAGATTTTACTTCTGTTTTAACTCCAGGGTCTCCTGTAGAAGTGATACATGACAGACGCTTCTGAGTGTATAATGGTGCTTCTGCTCTTTGCACCACATGCAAGTGTGGACATTACTGAAAGAATGGTCATTCCCTAATAAAAGAGTTGAATGGGCTTTCATCTTTTCAATCAATCCAAGGTTGCATTTTATGAAGGCATATATATTCCCTCTTTGACCTTAATAAAAGCAAGGAGGTCATTGTATAAAAAAGATAATTAATTTTCCAGGCTTTTTACTAGGAAAAAAAAAAAAATGGTGAAGGAAGTGCCCAAAGTATGCAATCAACAAACATTAAAACAATAAAATGTTGACCTTAATTTTTCCTTTTATCTATTCCCTCCCAGTTCCAACTTCTGAAGCAATAATAGTAGCTAAAAATCAATGAGTTCCTAATGAGAGTAGCTCACACTACAACCACAATAATTATCTTCTGAAAAATCAATAGGGAAGGAAATGTGAAAACAATTTGAAATAAGGTGCAATTTCCTCTATTTCTTTATACTTATATGCAAGTTTTCCCTCACCCCACATTTCTCTCATCTCAGAAGCAGAGAAGTTGTTTCCATCTTGGAAGATAGTCACATAATTAAGATGTATGAGATATGCCTGCCCAATGACATGTGAAATAAAAATATAATGAAGGAAACAATGCAAGCATGAGACTTCTCATCCTCAGCAATAGTATTTGCTGCCATAAACAATATTCTTAATAGAAAAAATAGTCTTTCATAATAATCATGCTGTATACAATGGTATTCAAAACAAATCCGGAACGCAGTGGCTGAGGAGGTATCCAAATACACGTGTAATTTTGCTGCATGCTATGGTATTCACAACTGACCCAGAATTGCATGATTGAGGAGGAATCAAAATACAGAAATAATTTTGCTATGAAATATTTAGGACATCACATCCCAAACTTCTTCCTGTACTGGATGTTTCTCTGTAGACTGAGGCATCATTGGAAAATAATATAATAAAAGTGTTATGAATGCAGAATATCAGACTAGCTTCACAGACATAGAACATATCCAATGACTCTAAGGTAGCACTGTGTCAAACAGAGAAGATTTGAGACCGTTTTAAATGTGTCACGAATCAGTGAAGCAACTGAATATTTCCACTTTTGTGTTGAAGGATAAAATGGTTAATGCTGCTTTTCCAATACCCATCTCACTGACTTTTTTTGTCTACTATCTCAAAAAAAACCAACCAAACAAAAAAGTTCATTTTTAATTTGAACTTGAAAACATGAAGATTTGTAATCATCTCCCATGCTGAGATATGGACATTTTTAACAAGCTGAGGCTGAGAAGTGCAGGGACTATTATTTACAAATTACCAGGCTTGATGTTAAAACTCCTGATATAAGCAAAGAAATGCTCACAACCAGCTGTATAAACAGTGCTGATAACGATGCCATCTGAAGCTAGCTCAGATTAGTCCCCTTTAACTTTGCTAAACATTGGAAGGCATGTCATTGGAAATAAATAAGTAAACTGAGATTTCTGTCTGGATAGGGTGATGATAGGGAATTAGACCTCATCTACAACCTAAACAAGTAGGGCAGGAATAGAAATCCATTCAGGTGAACTGAATGCCCTCCCACTGTTACCACTCACACTCTACCATAGCATCAGGATGTTTCTGGCTCTAAATGAAATGTCAAATATAATTTGGCTCTGGATACAGAAGATATATGATTGCCCTTGGAGAAAGTTGATAACTCAGCGTACTCTGTGTCAAATGTGTATCTATCTGATAGCTGACTCCATAAAAACCAGCCTGCTTTCCCTCAACTGTATGAAATAGTCAGGCTTCAAACAGGCCTGCCTGCAATTTACACAAATGAGTCCATTTTAAAAGAAAACCCTCATATCAGAAATGGAAAAAAAAGATGCTTATTGAAAGTTGACTCCAAGTTAAATTTCCAAATGGCACTACTGCACATTACATTAGCATTCAGTGATGGGAAGGCTGTTACCCTGCCCACAGTGGATAGCTCAACATTAGATGAGGCATTATGTTAAGTGATACATTTGGATTTCTTCAATACTTCATTTGGAAACTTCTATTTGGAAGCCTGGTGTGGTTTCAGAGCTTTAACTGCTTGAAATCCAAGCAGGGCAGAAAACACAGAGGGAATACTTACGATTATGGATAGCTTCAAAGCTCCTTATGTCTATTGCATCAAAATTTTGTGTTTAGAGAACAGGTAGATTATTCAAACACATCTGTACACTTCTTGGTTTAGATGAACTTTTAAAATCAGAGGTTTTGCTAGTTTTTTTTGTTGTTGTTGTTTGTTTGTTTACCTCTTTTATAAATATATACAAGCAAAATAATTAGCATGATTTTTATTTTTTTCTTTAAATAGTATCTGTTCTGATGTGAGTCTATACTTGTTGTACTCATGTTGTATTGAAAAAGAAATCTTACCTTCTCCAAATTTCTACGTGTTGGGGCAGACATCACTTTGAAGACATAACTTCAAACTAAATATTTTGTTTTTTGATGTTCTTATGATCTCTTGCATACGCCATCCTGAGGTCTAAAATGTAATATTCCTGTTCCACTATTAGCATCTAAATCCACTAGAAGAAAAGTTCACAACCTTCAATATTGTCATTTAGATTTTTGAAAAAATGCAGTGGTGAAATGTAGAGAATGGCAGATACTGTGCAGAAGCACACTGATAATTAGGCAATATAATTCTCACTCACAGAATATCTCATATAGCCACAAAAAAGCTTGCAACCTAAGCTGACCAGTGTGTCCTGGTGGATGACAGGTTGGCCATGAGCCAGCAGTGTGCTCTGGTGGCCAAGAAGGTCAATGGGATCCTGGGGTGCATTAAGAAGAGAGTGGCCAGTAGGTTGAGGGAGTTGATCCTCCTCCTCTATTCTGCCCTGGTGAGGCCTCACTTGGAGTAGTGTTTCCAGTTCTGGACTCCACAGTAAAAAAAAGACGGGGATCTCCTTGAAAGAGTACAGCAGAGGGCTCCAAAGATGATAAAGGGCATGGAATACCTCCCTTATGGGGAAAGGCTGAGACACCTGGGGATGTTCAGCCTCAAAAAAAGAAGAGTCAGTGGAGATCTGATCCACATCTATAAATACCTCAGGAGCAGGAGGCAAAGGAACAAGGCTGGACTCTTCTCAGCAGTATGTGGGGANAAAGGAACAAGGCTGGACTCTTCTCAGCAGTATGTGGGGATAGGATGAGGGGAAATGGCCACAAAGTGATGCGTAGGAAGTTCTGTGCAAATGTGCATGGGAACTTCTTCACAGTACAGGTGATGAAGCACTGGCATAGGCTGCACAGAGAGGTGGTGGAGTCTCCTTCTCTGGGGACGTTCAAGGCCTCCCCAGATGGCTACTTGTGCAACTGGTTTTAGGGAGCTGCTTTGGCAGGGGGGTTGGTCTAGACGACCTCTAGAGGTCCCTTCCAATCCCTACAATTCTGTGATAAGCTTTTTAGAGATAAAATTGTATATGTTACATCCAAACACAACAGATAGTAAGTTGTGTTCATCTGTGTAAAGATTCTCATCTTTCTTAACTAATTTAGTGACACTTGTGCTTGAGCCGGAAATAAATCCAAATGAAACTGAAGTTGATCCTCATTTTCTTCTCTTTCTGGAACAGAGTGGGAATTTGGAATCCCTTTCTCATTTTTGCCTCAGAATACTGGAAGAACTCTAATACATCTCCTTACAGGAATATATGATTATTTTTTATGCTCATTTTTTGAATAGTCATTATTAATATGTACTACTGCATATCACATCTACTTTCCCTCATCCACTCCACTCTGTCAGTATTTCTTACAATTTCCTATGCTTTCAGTGGTCATTCACTTCCTCAGTTCTCTGTTCCCCCATTCTTCTCATTCCCCATATCCATTCAAGTACCGCAGGAAAAGCTTTGTTCTTGAGAAACTTGATGATGTTTCTCTACACACACTGTCCCATTCAATTATGCTGTTCTTCAAAGTAAGAACTCTCAGAAGATGAATGTCGCACTCCAATATGTAGGAGGGAGAAGAGGTTCTTCTTTGTTTCTGAGACAAAGAAAAAGAAAAAATAGTGTTGTTTTTTTTTTTTTTGTCTTTACAGTTAAGAGCTTCTAGCAGGAGATTTTAATCTATGTTTGACTTTGAATTTAAAGTCTATTTGGATCAGTACTTTCATCTTAGAACAACTCAGGATTATTCAGTTCACTTCAAGATACACAGAAGGGCCAGAAGTAAGAAAGAAACATTCATGAATGTTGTGCTTTATGCCAAGTTTACAGAAAAGTGAGAAGTCAAACCGATAATCAACATGCACTTGTAGGAAAGAAACCTATCTGGATTACACACATTACCTAGTATCTCTATAATTTTCCTTTTTCTGTCAATGAAAGACTTGCACTCCAACGACCTACGTGTTGTTTGCTCCTAGAGAATATGCAGCATCATCTCAGTTGGGAATTACTGGTCACTTCATTGGAAAAAGTTCCTCTTGTTTTTTCTTAAATGTTCCTATATACTGAAATCTGGGCTAAATATGTCACAAGCCTTCCCGAACATTTTATCCTGAAGTTGTCAGTTTCACTTTGCATAAATTTTTATAGATTCATAGATTCATAGATACATTAGGTTGGAAAGGACCTACAAGTTCATCTAGTCCAGCCATCCTCATATCACCATCCCTACCCACTAAGCTACTAAATCAAATCCCTTAGCACCTCATCTAAACGCTTCTTGAACAGCACTAGGGATGGTGCCTCAACCACCTCCCTAGGCAGGCCATTCCAGTGCCTGACCACTCTTTCAGAGAAAAAGTTTTTCCTCAAATCTAATCTAAATCTTCCCTGGTGCAACTTGCGGCCATTCCCTCTTGTCCTGTCACTAGTAATCTGGGAGAAGAGGCCGACCACCTCCTCACCACAACCCCCCTTCAGGAAGTGGTAGAGTGCAAACTTTTAGTAACATTACTCCATTCTATACAATTATTTTGTATAATCAGAGACATAGAACTGTTGGAACGTATCCAGAGGAGGATCACAAAA